>CM021100.1:921699125-921940884 GCA_007115665.2 Sequoiadendron giganteum
TCCATATGAGAGGCCTTCCACCTCACAAAGAGCACCTTTGAGTCTTTTCTCACCACCATCACCAGGTGATAGTAGTGGTAGCAGGACATGGTGATAGGGTTACATATGTAGACATTTGTTTTGATCAGAGAGCCTAGGAGCTCATGTTTTATTTATGGTTATATTCAGACATTGTACAATGACACTATTTTTTGAGCGATATATATATATGATTTTGGCGGCTTCTACATGATATGTAGTTCTATTTTATGGATGATGCTTTATTTCTAGATGATTATATTTCCTAAATGATGTATGTTCATGTGTTATGAATAAATTTTCTATATGTTTATGAGTTATGCATTTAATAAATGATGTGGATGTCTTAATTTACTTATGATAATGAATGCAATGATCTATATGATGCTGATTTATATTTGATGGGGATATGTACATGCAATGTTTACATTATGTATGTTATGATGATGCAATTCCTATTATGTCATGATTTTGAATGTATGTAATGAAGATGAATGGTACTATCTATATGTTTTAAATGTAATGCAACTATATGAAATGCTTATTGAATGTATGCAAATGCAAATGATCTAATGTTTTTATTGTGTCACAAGACTTTATCTTAATGTCAAAGAAGAGAAAATTTAGGATGAAAATGAATTTAGAATGTTAGTAAGAAATAATTAAGGTTGATTGATTGAGAAAATGATATAATGATGGTTGATCGATTGAGAAAAAGATATAATCTTCGATATTGTGCCAAATACGCTACACTTGCTTGTTATCATTATTGGGCGGGACATGACATAGATGGATATTACACACTATGATATGAGATAGACCATAGTGTACAAAGTTATCCACCTATGAAAAATAGATAGTTGTAGATAAGGAGTGTCTTAACTCAGACTAAGGACAAGATGCCCTAGTCGTTTTGTCAAGACAAACCACAAACAATAGACAAATAAAAGATGGGTCATGAGATGCCATTGCTCCTCTAAATCCTTGATAGGACATGCTTGAGGAAATTAGTAACATGACTCAAAAACCAATGTTAAAAAGATAGTTGACAGACAATATCCAAAGAAAAAGAGTCCTGAGACATCGTTGCTTCTCTAAATCCTTCAAGGGACATCCTTGAGAAAGCTAGTAACAGGATCTTGCACAAATCGATAAAAAGATAAGACAAAATAAGATATAAAGTCATAAAGCCAAATAAATGTATTCACCAAAACTTGATCTTGTGGGATTGTTTGATGTTGATGTTTGACATAGTGTAATGTGAGAGAATGACACATACCTCCTAAGACGTTGAGTCTGGTTTCGACTTGGTGACTTCTGTATAAGGCATGACAAAGCCTGGTTTCAGTAAGACATGTGCCATATAAGACATTGGAGTCTGATGATGTTGAGGTGACAAGCCACATGAGACTATGACAATTTGATGACGTTTGTTGACAAGAAAGACATATCTTGCTAAGACATGGGTTGATCGCTTTGACAATGTGTTTGATATTGACTTGATGACAAGTTGAGTGTGTGCGTGTAGATAGTGTATGACATGAGACGATACCTTAAACTATGATATGCAACTTGTGTGATAGTGATTGTGAATGAACCCTATTGGACTGACCTAGTGTGGTCTCGGGAGCTCATCAATTGATTAGCCTTGCCTACGTTGTACACACAGAGACCTCATAGTTCAACACAACCAATGAATTTGAATATACAAAGCATCATGATTTAAATGTGTGTGAGATGTGAGAAACCTAGACTGACAGACCTAATGCCTCGGGGGCACATCGATTGATGGCCTTGCCTACGTCCCAGTCGCAGAGGCAACATAGTTTGAGTATGACTGCCTGAACATGACTGACTTGACATGACTGACTAGACATGACTGACTTGACATGATGACTTGACTCTATTTTTGAGATTTTCTGACACATTTTTTGATTTTTTTTAATTTTTGAAGTTTTCTAATGTTTTTGGGATTTTTCAGGATATTTTCGATGATGTGACATTATGTACACGATGTTAGGGCATAGAACAAGGATTTTCCCCCAGTTGGGAATAAGATTTGGAAGATGGAGTGGTCAATGTGATGGAATGGATGTTAGATGTCAATCATTCCAAGGAATGGTACGACAACCTTTTATTATGAGAGATGGTGAAAAAGTCTGATTTGACTGATGGTAGACGGAAGAGCGAGCTTGACTACACATGAAGCCTATTTTCTAGGTTTTCACCATGGTACTTATCCATAGTGCCAACGAAGCAGTTTTCACTATTGGATGGATTTATTTCTCTTTACTTTTCTAATTTTCTCAATTTTTTTGGTGTTACAAAGATGCCTGTTTGCCAGGTTTTCATCTAGGTAACCATTTTTTTTTTGTTTTTTCATTTTTTTTGTATTTTTTCTAGATTAAGACACGAATTCTCAGAGACTAATTATAGAACCTCTTTAGATGCAGACTTTTGATAGGGGATAAAAGTGGCTCTCCTTCAGGAGTAGAGAGTTGGTACACCCTTGACCCAAAGGCTTCTGTGACAATATAGGGCCCCAACCAGTTAGGCTCAAACTTACCTGGTTTTTCTCTTTCAACTTGGTTCTTAGGATTCTCCATTAATACTAGGTCACCAATGTCAAAATGTCTATTGAGAACCTTCCTATTGTAACTATGAGGAAGATGATTTTGATATGCTTGCAAATGATCTAATGCCTTCTATCTTCGCTCATCCAACAATTCAAACCTAGAGACACAGTACTCTTCATCATCAATATGACCCTTCAAGGATACCCGTAGAGAAGGTATTTCAACCTCTATAGGTAAGATAGCTTTAGACCCAAATACGAGGGAAAATGGAGTGGCGCCGGCGGGAGTACGGATGCTTGTGCGATAAGCCCATAAGGTAGGATAAAGCTGTAGGTGCCAGTCACGACCAGCATCATTGGCAGTCTTCTTAAGGATTCTAACAATAGTCTTATTAGATTCCTCAACTTTCCCATTACCTTGTCGGTAATATGAGGTGGAGAAATGGTGTTTGATGTGGAATTCTTCACATAAATGGCATACTTCTTGGTTCTTGAATGGGTGGCCATTGTCTATGATTACAGATTGTGGTACACCATACCGATAAATGATATAGTTTAGGATAAACTTAGATATTTGTGTGCCGATTATGTATGTCATGGGAATAGCTTCAATCCTTTTGGTGAAGTATTCTGTGGCGGTGATGATGAATTTATGGCCATTAGATGATGGAGGGTGTATCTTACCTATGAGGTCGAGTCCCCATTGGGCGAAGGGCCATGGTGAAGCAATTGGATGAAGCTCCTATGCTAGCGCTCTTATCAAGTATCCATGTATTTGGCATTGTATACATTTCTTTACAAAGACGTATGAGTCTTTCTCCATTGTAGGTCAATAGTAACCTAGTCTCATAATCTTGTGGGCTAGAGTAGGACCACTCAAATGAGATCCACATATACCCTTGTGTACTGCTCACAAAGTTGTTTGTGCTTCTTCAGCATCAAGACATCTCATAAGGGCGTTATCTAAGGTGCATCTATACAAGGTTTCTCCCATGAAGGTGTACTTAGCTGACTTTCAGATGAAGGTTCGACGTTGGTTATTGGACAAGTCTTGAGGTAGGGTTTGGTCAATGAGGTAATCGAATATGTCTTTATACCAAGGAGATGTAGGACCAACAATGGTACACACTATCACAGTATTGGCGACATCATAAGCGGGGACCAATAGCTATTCAACTAGAAACTCGAACTTAGGCATATTACTCGGAATATCCAACAAGGAACCCACGGTTTCCATTGCATCTGCAGCTCTATTCTGGATATGTGGTATTTGTTGAAAAGTTATGTCATTGAAATACTATTTGAAACTATCAGCCATTTGCTTGTAAGGTGCAAGCTTTTCATCCTTAGTCTCGTAGTCATCATTTACCTGTCGAATTACCAGTTGAGAGTCGCCAAAAATATGTAGGCTCTTAATTTTTCATTGAACTGCATTTTTCAACCCTATCACTGAGGCTTCGTATTCTGCTATATTGTTGGTACAAGGGAAAGCAATCCTGAATGATTTGGGAATGGTATCACCTTGAGGTGTAACAAATAAGATACCAGCTCTTGAACCACGATTTGTATGTGACCCATCAAAGTAGAGTTTCCATTCAGTTTTAACGTCAATATTGAAGAGAAATTCATCTAGAAAATATGCCACTAATGGATGGTCTGCCTTTATAGGTGCATCATCTAGTTGATCTGCAATCACCTGTCCTTTTATAGCCTTCCTTTCGACATACTGAATTTCATACTCACTAAGTATCATAACCCATTTAGCCAATCGAGCTGTTAAAGCTACATTACTTAGGAGGTATTTAAGTGGATCAATATTTGCAATTAAAATTGTTTGTCGATTGAGCATATAGTGCCAAATTTTTTGGGTAGCAAAGACTACCGCAAGACAGGCACGTTCTATGTTTCTATAATTCAATTCATAGCCCACTAAGGTACGATTGATATAATAGACTGCTCTCTCATGACCTTGATCATTGTGTTGTGCGAGAAGAGCCCCTAATACCGACTGAGTTGTTGAGATGTAAAGTATCAATGGTTTTCCCTCTATAGGTGGCATTAAGATTGGTGGAGTAAGCAAATAGTCCTTGATTTGCTGGAAGGCCTCTTGACATTTAAGGGTCCATATAAATGGTACTCCTTTCTTGAGTAGATGCTGAAATGGATGTATTTTATCCGCTAGTTGTACTATGAAATGCCTAATTGACTGTACTCTTCCTTATAGAGTTCTGAGTTGACCAATGCTGACTGGAGGAGGCATTTCTAGGATAGCTCTTACCTTCTTTGGATCTACTTCAATGCCTCTTCGAGAGATGATATACCCTAACAGTTTCCCTGATTTCACCCCAAAGACACACTTCTTCAGATTTAGCCTGACATTATAATTCTCTAGCCTTTGGAATATCTTGTTTAAGACTTTCAAATGATCTTCCCTTGTTTCTAATTTGGCTATAATTTCATCTACATAATCTTCTGTGAAATTATGTACAGTCATGGAAAATCATAGTCATGGCCCGTTGATAGGTAGCTTTTGCATTCTTAAGGCAAAACGGCATAACATTCCAATAGTATGTGCCCCATGGACACATGAAAGTTGTCTTGTGTTGGTCTTCAGGTGCTATTTTAATCTGGTTATATCCAAAGAAACCATCCATGAGGGATAGTATCTCGTATCCTACTGTAATGTCTACTATCATGTCGATATTCAGCAAAGGGAAGTCATCTTTAGAACATGCCTTGTTGATGTCTCTAAAGTCAGTGAAAATGCGAATGCCCCTAGTTGGCTTAGTCACTGGTACAAGATTTGATATCCAATTTGCATAGTCTATTGTCCTTATGAATCCTACATCCAAGAGTTTCTTAAGTTCTATCTTGACCAATAGAGCAATTTGCGGATGCATTTTCCTCAGCTTATGTTTGACTGGTTTGATACTTGGTTGTAGTGGAAAATGATGCAATATTAGGTCTGGATCTAGCCCAGGCATGTCAGCATATGACCATGCAAAGTTTATTTGTCTCTTTGTGAAGAAGTCCTTAAACTCATGTTTTTCTATCTATGTTAAAGAAGCTGCAAACTATACCTTCCAAGGATTCTCTTCTGTACTTATGTTGACTTCAACAGATTCTTCTACTAGCATTGGTGACATTTCCTATTCAACGGGGAGAATATTTAACCTCTATCCTTGGGTGCCTCTGAGAGGTTTTCGCCCTCGGATACGTCCTTTATTTTGACTTTTTCTTGGTCCAAAGGCGCCTTGTGGTTTTCACCTAGGGACTCATCATTTCTATTTTCATTGTCCTTTTTCTTTTCATTCTCATTTTTACAACTAGAGGTGTAAATAGACTCCCCAAAGTACACTTTATCGTCCAAGTCTATGGTAAAACCTGCTTTATGATCCCCTCTTGGTATGCCTTCTCTAAGTCCCATGAACTCAACAATTGCTTCGTCGTTCTCGAATGTATCTATGATAGGTGTACCTTGTTGATCCCAATCGATAAGTTCGGGATATATAAGGGGCATGTCATCATTGGAGTTTTTAAAGGTAGCTGCTGACAAGGTGAATACATAATGGTTGACATGGTCGCAGAAGTTTTGGACTAACTCCTTCTTATTCTTCTTCCTAGGTGTAGGTATACTCTGATGTGGGACTATAGTAAGGGCAGATTCATCAAAAGATGGCTTGTCAGGTGCCCAAGATGCACGATCAAGGGTTTCCCAATAATAGTTCTCTTGCCATTCTTTTTTTAACAAGTGCTTCTTAGGACGAGGACTAGATGGTTGTGGTTCAGGTTTCACGTTTAGGTTCAATTCTCCAAATAAGGCATCTATGTTCATGGTACTAGTAGATGAAAGGGACTCCCATTCACCATCGCTTGAGTAAGGGGATTCATCATAGATTGGAGGTTTGTCATAAAGTGGGGGTTTGTCCTAAACTGGGGGAAGTGGTTCATGAGATGTCTCGATGTCTGCGTAAGCACTCACTTCCTCTTGAAAAGATGACGAAGTACCAAGACACCCAATTCTAAGCGGTTGACACCCTAGCCCTAAGTATTTCGGTCGTGGGTAGACAGTAATCGGTTATGTCCTTCCATTTTGATATAGTCCTAACCCACTATACCCATCATAGCCTTCATTTTGTATTATCTTAAATCCTTTTCCATACTGGTCCTTGGCTATTTGAATAGACGGGGAGGGGTATTCATGTTCTTCTTGATATAACCAGGAATCGCCTTGATCCATAATTTCTTCACTTAACTCTCCCCATTTGGTTAATGTCATTGTATGGGGAACATGAAATGTGACCACTAACTGCCTTCTATCTGCCATGGGTAGGCCATATGCCTTAGGTGAAATTAGTTGACTGACATAGTATAAAGCCTTTATATTATATTCGCCATAGCCCTTGTCTTGGATCTTGAGTTTAGGAGTGGATGATGGTGGTTTGAATGAAATGGACTTAGTGAGACATGATGGGTCAACGTATTGGGATAAAGTGGATGATGAAGCTTCTTGGTTAACTGGTACTTTTCATTGTGGAATTTCCCTTAGGCTTGTACAATACTAAAAAGGATCTAGATCACCATCAATAGTGATCAATGTGCCATTATACGGGAACTTGAGACATTGGTGGTATGTTGAAGGTACAACTTTCATTGTGTGTATCCAAGGTCTACCTAACGACAAGTTGTATGGGAGGGTGAGATCCAAGACTTGGAAGCTGGTGTTCATGATTGCTAGGCCAATTCAGATAGGGAGTGTGACAACTCCTTTGGACGATCTTTCCTCATAATTTTAAGCCTTGATGACTATACTCTTAGAGGTATCTACAATGTCTTCTGAGAATCCTAATGCCTTAACCAACTTAAGGGTACGCAGGTTCAAACCTGCTCCTCCATCTACCAAGACTCGTCAGACTTTGTTTTGATGGACTAGAACTTCAAGATGTAAGGGGTCATTATGATCATATTTTTCAGTTGAGTAATCATGTTGGGAAAATGTGGCATGATGCGAGCTAGTCAAATATCCCACCATTTCTTCAAAATGATTTACATCTAATTCTGTAGGAACAGATGTATTTTGTAGAGCTTTGTCAAGAATGGCTTGATGCCCAGGCGATAAGGTCAACAATTCCAAGATAGATATTTGCGCGGGGGTTTTACTCAATTGGTCAAGAAGGTTGTACTTGAACTTGGAAGCTTGTGTAGTTGGCTCAGAAGAAGGATCGGGAATAGTAATCTTAGTTCTGCATGTGTTCACATTATATTATGGATGCTTCTTAATGGTGAAGGTATTGACATTCTCGTTTGCGGCTCGGAGGTGATTTATGATCGTTCCTTTACCATAGTCATACTTGGTATTGTTATAGTTGGCCGATAATCTATTCTAGGGTCCCGAACTTGAGGCTTTTCCTTTTGTGTGGTCATGTAACGGGTCCATGAAGACCTTATGATCACTGTTCTTAGTGTTTTTCTGCCCGCCAACCTCGATGGTTCCATTTTCAACAAAGTCTTGTATGATGTTCTTGAGTTGACAACATTGCTGAAGGTTGTTCCCTTTGGTTCGATGATAGTCACAAAAAGAGTTATCATCCCACCATGAAGGTTTGAACTGTCCAAGATCGTATTCTCTTGGTTCCAAAGGTTTGATAAGATTATGTTTAATCAACTCTTTGAAAATATTCTCGATTGGTTGTCCTAAAGGTGTAAATTCATGTGTAGGAAATCTCCTTTGTTGTTGTGAATTTTGGACATAGTTAGCTTGTTGATCTAGACTATTCATCATGTTTTGATTGGGATTGTAATCTCTAAGGGTGATAAGTGGTCCTGTGTGTATATGTTTAGCATCAACAATGCCTTCATTTGTAACATTCTTATTTCTAGACTAGAATTTGTTTCTATCATTTGGCACGTTTTGATGTTGGACAACCGGATTTCTGCCTAGTACTTTCATTTCTCCTTTGTCTATAAGGCCTTTCTCAAGGATGATTCCCTTTTGTACCAAGTCTGAGAATGAAGTACAACAATGTACCCTTAGATCACTTCGCAATTTGGGGTTGATGTTCTCTAGGAATATTGTGACCTTTTGTTTTTCCGGTATTTCAACTAGACATCTGCTAGCTAAACTTCGCCATCTCTGGAAGAAAGTGGTGAAATTTTTTCCATCTTCTTGTGTCGTGTGGCACAAAGTTGCAATTTTTACCTCATTTTCTATGTTAAAGGCGAAATGTTTGATAAACTTCTCAGCTAATCGCCCCAAGATCGTATACCATATGGTAATTTAGAGAACCATTCCAGTCCTCTCCCGACAAGGGTTCGTGAAAATAGTCTCATCAAGTATGTGGGGTCATACGCTATGTCCATGCATGTTGTTGAGAACTCTCTAATGTGTTCTAAAGGATTCTTTCTCCCATTATACTTAGGCAAAATTGGTATAATGTATCCATGGGGGAAAGGTGTCATGTAAAGCACTTTGTCAAAGGGACATGGACATAGGTCTTGTGCTGAGATAGTTCGTTTTCCGAACATAGACATGATGTCCATCTGCTATTGAAGAGTTTGCATCTTATTTTGAAGGACATCGACTTGCGTCAAGGACATGGTGTTTGTGATATTTGGATCAATGTAGGTATTTTGATACGCCATGTTCTATGACGAGTTGTGATTGGGCGAGGGAATATATCCTGTCAAGATATTCTGATTCGGTATAGGGATATTCCCTGTTTGAATGGTTTGAGTTGGTATAGGAATGCTTCTTGTCTGAAATGTCTGATTTGGAATAGGAATGCTTCCTGTCTAAATGATTTGGTTCAGTATAGGTATATTTCCGCCAACTTTGGTTCTCTTACCAGTCATGTTGGTGCTAAAAGGGTTAGAGGAAGTTGCCTCTGCAGTGAATTGTAAACCTTGTGTTATGTTGAAAGGGGTTGTGTTTACAATTGACGATGTTTGAGTTGGTATACCAGTTGGTATCGCTGCGGTTATTTGGGGAATAGAGATTGTTGACGTTGTAGTTTGGGATGGTTGAGTTGATTGTGTTTGCAAAGTACGAATATTAAATCCTATGGGTAGTTTGGCACCTTCTGCTAGCAATTTTGCTAGATAGTTTTGGGGATCATTTGCCAAACATTCATCCATGAAGGATGCAAATTCAGGATCTTGTACTGCTGCGTCTATGTCTTCTATGTAAATCTGCCCTGTGTGTCTCTAGTGACATGTTTTTCAAGTAAAGGCTTGTGTGGGCGTTTGCTTCCTGACGGTTGGTTTCTGAACGGATTGATGAATTCATTGGGGTCTGTCATTGCTCTGTGTTTCTTTTTGGACCTTGTTTCGACCATGAAAAAGTTGCTCAAAATGGGTAATGCAGACTATGCCTAAAAACTGATATGACCTATGTCTATGTTTTTGTATTTTTTTGACAATAAATGATGTAGCTAAAATAGTTTCTAAAAGACGTACACTAAGATGACGTATGATAGGACGGACAAAATGCAAGATGCGAGTAGACTATGACGATAAATGAGTCTAAGATGGTATAACCTACCACCTATGGGATAAATGCATGTAAAGACTTGTTTTTGACCAAGGAACCTGATTGTATGACAAGGACAGTGACAAGGTGAATTTTTCAAACTAGACTAATGAGCTGAAAAGATCCACTAGATGGGACTAAAGTGACAAGGTTAAATGATTTTGACAAATCGACACATGAATGTTTCCAATGACAAGGAAAGTTATCTATTCTACGATATGCAATTTCCTAGGGAGTATCTATATGCATGCAACTTAGGATGACTATGAGGAAGACGTTTACTATAACTAAGATGGATATGACACCTAATGATGGTAACTAATACGTATATGACACCTAATGATGCAAGGTTTTGAGCAAATTTTACTAGTTTCGAATCTAAGGTTGATCTTAAGAATCTACAGCAAATTATGACAATGATGTTCTGGACTGAACTCGCGGTTTTTTGTTGTTTTCTATTGACAGGCAAATGCGGTTCCCCTAACAGTTGCAGTTCAGATTTTGTAGATGCGGCTTTTTGATAGTGCATGCGGTGTTTCTAACAGTTACGGTTTTTACTATGACAAATGCGGTTTACCGATACACATGCGGCTTGAAAACTGACATATGTGATTTGCATGCACACATGTGACTCAAAAACTGACAGATACGATTTGCATGCACACATGCGACTCAGAATGTGACAGTTGTGACTCGTGATATGCAGACTATGAAAAATTGAAAATTTGACAGCCAAATGCGGCTTTTCCCCTAACAGATGCGACTCGCTAATATGTATGCGGCGATTAAATTGACAAATGTGACTCCATTTTCTGACAATTGATTTTTTCTCGAAAGTTGAAATTTTTTCGAAAGTTGTTGACTAACTTTGTTTGTTTGATCAAGATTTTGACGAATACAACAAAGAGAAAACACAGCAATCAATGTATTTTCAATTTTTTGTGATGGAAGGACTGTTAAGACTCGAAAAACAGTTACTAACTAGGCTTTTAGGACAATACTTGTTGAATTCTTATTTGGATTTCTCCAACTACGCATATTTATGGCGAATGACTAGTAGCTTGACCCCACTGGCTCCCCTCCACGACACTCACTTATACGGGGCAACCAAGCTATTGTATCCATGAAACTCCCATGGCATACATTTCATTTCCACAAATAAGTCATAAGAATATAAGACGGCTTCACAGGGCCGACCCTGCTGCGCCAACAAGTAGGTAGGATTTTGGTAACTCTACAACAAGGTGTTTAATAAGGGCATTCCGTTCATGGGACACTATCCAACATTGACGAGAGTCCATTTCTGTCCATCTCGTCAGAATAATGCGCATGATTCTTGGGCTTTCCCCAAGAATCCACTCTTCTATACCGGCTGGAAGTCGCTTGGCTTTAGCATGCTATCGGTCTAAGTCGTCTTGGGGTGAGTACTTTTTCCCACCAAGATAAGCCCAAGTTCTAGAGTCAACAACCATTTCTCTTACACCCAGGATCGCATGATTGCGCAAGGGGAGAGGATACTTCGGTGTATTGAATCGTAAGGGTTACAGATACGTGCAAAGCACCAAGCAAAGAAGACAATGGTTCTTTTTAATCCAAATGACAATTTGCTATCTATCAATCAGAAAATTCATTTTAATCCCACACAACGATTATCTATCTACAACACAAAAGCTTGCTTAAATAAATGAATTAACACAAAGGCATTAGGTCCTGCATGCAAATTCATCAGTAGTTCATTGTTCTTCAACTTTCGTCCTGCAGAAAATTGTCTTAGGTTTTTAAATGTCTTCTATGCTTCATCTTGCAAACACTACGTTATTCCTCCTTAACACAACTGAAACAAACATTAGCGAAAATCCAAACAAGCTAAAAAGTGAAAAACGAAAATACGGATGTACAGAAATCGATAAAAAAGTGAAAAATTTTTACCAGCCAGATGCGGTTCGACTGTTGACAGGCGGATGCGGTTCACGAATTTGTTGACAGGCGGATGCGGTTCACGAATTTGTTGACAGGCGGATGCGGTTCGAGACTTCGCAGATGCAGCTTTTTATGACAGATGCATCGTTATTTTTCACATATGCGGTTCGTGGATGCGGATGTGGTGCACCATATAGAAAACCTGCAAAAAAGAACAGAAAACGAAAAAATGAAAAGACAAAAATATGTGCGGATTTTGAAGCGTGTTCATGTCAGGTTCACCAAATGTAAGTTAACAGATTTTCTGCACAGCACTAGAATAACAAAGTTAAATCTTAATCTAAACAATAATCTAAAATCTAACAACAAAGAATGAGGAAATAAACTAAACTAATAAAACCAAAATGATCTCACTGAATATGCATTCATCCCTTCGAATTATCTCTATTGCTCTTCTCCATTTTGCTTTTTCAGTATTCTTTCCCTCAAATTTATGTGTTTGAATGCAAGTATAATTCTGTCGAGTGTCTAAGAAAAATATCAAAGAATAGTCTCTTCTCAAAAATGAATGATTTTGGGAGGAGGAATAATGATTATGATAGGCCATTTTATAGATTTTGGGTTTTCAAACGATCAGCTCATATTGAAAGAGAGATCGACCGATGAGATTGATGAATGCCATGCGACATGAGTTCTATCTCAGATAGAACATGAGTTAGAACGGAGTTAGAACACAGAGTTCAGGAAAGACTGAAGATAGAGACTAAGTTAGAACGTGAGTTAGAACACAAATTCAGATCTTAATCTCCAAAAATAGAAGAAATAGACTTTGTATGCAAAATCCAAAGTTAGAACTCGAAGACTTAATGCATTTGAATGCAAACGGGAGTTAGAACTAGTTAATTGACTAGTTGTAATGGAGAGTCTTCTCGCAGAGATAAACAGATGTTGAATTCAGAGATAACTAGAGAACTAAAAATAGATCTCGAGTCAGAAGGTGAGTGAATGACTTATATAACTGATTGATAGAGGAATGTGACATAAATAATTAAATATGAATTAAATGTTAATTTAATTCAACATTCGAAAATAAAAGATTTAATTAAATAGATAAAGTAATTTATTTAATTGGACTATTTAAAAAGGATAATATAAATAATTAAATAATAAATATTTAATTATAGATAAAGGGGGTTAAATGAATAATTAAATAAAGATATTTAATTATAGTTGGAAAAGTATGATAAAGGGGTAATTAAATAATAAATTATTTAATTGAGAAGGAAGAATTAATTAGTTAGCGACATAATTAAATAAATATGATTTATTTAATTAATCAGGTTGAATAAAGATTAATGAATTAATGAATTAATTAAAAAGGAGTATTTAATTAATAGAAGAAATATATGTTAGAAAGGTTAATTAAATAATTAACATTATTTAATCAAGACAACGAACTCTAGAAAATTATGTCGAATGTGTATTCGCAGGCCTAGACCAATTTTCGGTATCTACACCAACAAACTAGATATTAGAGGGGACTAAATTTTAGGATTAATAATTTCATCGAATAAAATATGTAGGTTATAGAATAGATCTACACTACATGAAATCAATCCAAAATTACAAGATCAACCCATGGATAGTTTTGATTCAATGTAAGATTGTAGACACGCCAAGAAAACCTATTTTTCTATACTTGATGATTGTTCTACATGACATAAAAGTTAATTATTCATCATACCTCCCACATATAAGTACCTCATTCCTTCACATTTTATTTCTTAAATTAACATTAAGTATTTTGATATTCACATTTAGATCAGTTTTGTTGGCCCACAGTTGTCGTTGCATCAAAAGATCGACCTGTTAATGCCTGATAAAACTACTAGAGTTAAAGGATCCACAGGAGGCGATTAGTCCATGTCATGAATCTCGAGGGGAGCATTGACCATCGTCCAACAAACTCCCCCTCAGTGTTACCCGAGGGATTCAAACCCAACACCTTTGGCTGTGATACCACTTGTTGGCCCACAGTTTTTGTTGCACCAAAAGATTGACCTGTTAATGCCCAATACAACTGCCAGAGTTAACAGATCCATGGGAGGCGATTAGTCCATGTCACGAATCCCGAGGGGAGCACTGACCATTTGCCAGCAAGTTTTTTAGACTAATTGTGTATTTATCTATAACATTTATTTAACTAGATAGCACCATTAGAGAAATTAAATTATTTATCTATAATTTCACACAAGGTAAAATAGAAGTAATAAAGGATATTCCTAGTTAAGAAAGGGTTGAGAATAATATTTTTTGGATGAAAAAGGTAAGGCCAATGATTAAAACATTTTAAAATCATTAGCTTTATTATTTGGGGTCGCATACCTTTTATTTTGGAATAGGTATTTTTAATAAAATGTGAGACAATGATGGGGAGAATGATTATGATAGGTTTTAAAAGCCCTTTTATTATCTATTTTCGTTTTTATTATAAAAATTTAAGCAAATGATCAAAAATTTGCAAGAAGTTGTTTCAATTGTGAATTTTCTATATCTAGGTAGCTATTTTTTTAACAAGATTTTGGGAATTGTAAAAAATGTGCTACTATTTATGTTTAAAAGTATTTATTTAAATATTTTGTGGGTTGTTTTATGATTCTCTCAATTTTGAGTTTTAATTGAATGGTTTAACCTCATTAGAGTGTTCAATTTATTAACTCTAGCATTAGTTATTTATTGTGTCTATTTTATTGTTGAATATTTATATTTCTAGTTTTTTTGTACACATATTATTCTTTTAGGAGAAATCACACACTATTTTTTTATTATTGAGGGAGGTATATACAATGGGCCCTTTCCTTGAAAGAAATTAATATTACAAAATCGATAAAGGTACCTATTAGGACTAGTAAAATTGTTGATGCTAGCTAAGATCTCTAATTGAGTGTTGATATCAACAAGCCTATGAGATTGATAAATAAAGAATATAATGCAAGATATGAATAATTAAATTGATTAGAAGTGTGTGAAATCCTCAATGAGGAGGATGTACGTATAGGATGATGAATTTGAGCCATTGTAGGAGTTCTCAACTCAAGTTTGCAACAATTCTCCACCAAGTGACAATGAGAAATACTACACATCCTTAAAGAGTTCAACTGGATCTTCAAGTGACACATCACCACTTAAGGCGGCTTAATAGATAAAGTAAAATAAATAATTAAATAATTATTATTTTACTCTAAAAAAAATTTATAAGGTTTATTGCATATTTTGTTAAGTCTTAGGCTTAAAATGTTAAACCCTAGGACTCTTGGTTTGACTATTCACTTTATTATCTATTCGAATGGTGACTTTCTTGGCCCATTCCTAGTCTCTTAAGTTTCCATGGAAAGCCTTTATATTTGTTAATTAATCAACCCCTTTTCCTAGTGACCACTCATGAGTATTGATGCATGTGCTTTTAAAATCACTTCAGTCACCTTCACTATGTCCTTGTTTGGTGGTACCTACTTTAATCTTTGATGGCACCAACTATCATGCTCCTATTTGTTGATGTAAATAGGTGTTTTACCTATCTAGGTCCTATTTACATGTTAAGTCCACTTACGTCCTAGGTGGGAATCTTTCAAGTTAGTGTTAGTTCTCACTAGATCTTATCTTATTTTTTGGAATTTAATGCTTGTTTCCTAATTCATTTAATATTTGATGAGGTAGTTGTATCATTATACAAGATTAAGAGACTTGTCAAGATCTTGTATAATTCTATCTCACACTTTTCCTTTATAAGCGAGGCATCATTTGTACATCCTAGATAATTCAGTTCAATTGAGTCAATCCAATATATCACTACAATCTTGAGTATTACATATTTGCCATATCTTGCATCCATTATTGAAAATATGTTTTCTTTCTTTTCCATCTTATAGAAGGTTTTTTTTTGTTGTGGGCAATCTTGGAGGCTTGAGTCCTTGAGTGACTCTAAAACTATTGCATTGCTGACTTTTAGTTCATCGCACATTCTCATTTTCCATAAAGCCTTCAATTTGTGATGGTGAAATATGTTGGCATGTGTCTTTTCAATGCTAGAAATCCACTAGTTATGTGCCATGTCATTCTTATTTGGCATCCTCCTATTGGTGTCGTAAGCAATTAGTTCATCACATGTTCTTCTTAAATGTGAGAATCCAAAGTTACGATATTGAGATATTATGACACACGTTACTAACGTATCGTGGGCTTCGTATCTTTCATGGTTTCTTTGAAGATACTGTGTGTTGGTTCATCTCCACATGGCATTATATCACATGCCCCCTTCATATCATAGGTTGATAAAAGGAGAGCTCGATAAAGTTATGATTGCGTGTTATATTGACACTTGTATTTATTAGGCCCATATGGATGCTAGTTGTCTATTTCCATTTGAAGACCATGTGGTCAAGAAGGGCTCTCATAGATGATGTGTAAATTTAAATTTGGACGTGTTGATTTTTCATTGGTCCAATTTCTTAATGGGTTGATGCAAGAAGTTGGGTCCACAAAATGCTCAAAAAGTGTAAGTGTTTTTTCTGTTTTTTAAAATTCGTCACTTGGACTGAAAATTCGAAGCACTTACACAATGAATCTTAAAAAGATTCAGTAATATGAAATTTAGTATTTTGAATCTAGTTTCCAAATATGTAATTTATTATAATACCTAGATGATAGAAATTAAATTTTAATAGGCATGTATAAAAACCACTTTTTAAAAGTCGCTGTTTTTAACATACCATGCACATGTACGAACACCATTTTTTGACCTAAATAAAAGTATATTCTAATTCCTTTTGGGGAAAGATATGTAACAACATGAAGATTGATGAGGATATTTTTTTGTAATTTTTTTATTGATTTTTTATTAGCCTTAATTGTTGTTTTTAAAAATCAACATGAACAGACAACATAATTAGACATAAACTAAACATTTTTTGACTTTTTTTTATTTTTTGATGTCATATAACTTTTTTTACAAAAAAATCAACCAAAAAAAAAAGTTATTAAAAAACAAAAAAGCTTGATATTTCAAGTTTATGGATCACTTTGCTTAGAAATTAAATTAAAAAGAAAAGAAAACACAATCCAATCTTAACAAAAATTATATATTTGGAAACTAAACATTGTGATCTATAATGGGTTTTAATTTCATAGATTAATTCTGAAAAAAAATCCCATCAATTGCATTGCCAAAGTTGGACATTTCTCTTGAATCTTCCTTAGTTTTTTAGTTACAAGTCAAAGGCTAAGGGTTGGGTTGCCAAACCTTTCCCGAGCCTAAAACCCAAGCAAAAAGTGGTTTGGGGATTCTAGCTTTAAATAATGGGTACTCGTTTTAAAACGGGTACCCGATATTTAAATCTAGAATAGGTACCTATTCTAAAAATTTCCAAAAATAGAATTTTTTTAGAATGGGTACCCATTTTTTAAAATTTCTATCTTTGGGATTTTTTAGAATAGGTACCCATTTTTGGAATTTTTTCAGAACGGTTACCTATTCTAAAAAAATATATTTTTGGAAATTTTTAGAACGGTACCTGTTTCAAAACAAGTACTTGTTTAGGCCCGAGTTATCGTTCCTAAACAGGTTTCAAAATGAGTACCTGTTTCATTTGACATTTTTTTTTGCTAAAACTTCCCCTCTTCATGGAACCAACTTCTTGCACTTATCCTAATGTTTGTGACTCTAGTAAAAAATATTTTTAAATAAAATAAGATTTTGCAATAATTTTTTATTCTACTTGTGTCATCCAAAGATTGACAGTTAACATTAAAACTTGCAAAATAACTAGTTGTGGGCATTTTGTTCATGTGAGCGAGCAGTAATGATGACATCAATTGATATCTATGAGATTTTATTGTATTTTTGCATCATAAATATTCAATTGAGTTTATGAGAATCCAAAAGGCTACTCAGTGAAGAATTTGTGTATTTTTTAGCTCTCTAGTGTTCTCATAAGCAAATTAGGGTTTTCAAGTAAGTCCTCAAATTTTCCCTAGTTTTTTGAATTTTTTTCCAAATTTGCATGTTTTTTTGTCATTAGGGTTTTTCTTCTATGCTAAAATAATAACAAAGATATATGTTTCCCTTAATTCTTAAATTTTACACCACATTTGAAAACCCTAAGTTGTACCTAAAACCTTAAAAATGAGTCAAACCAGTCCCCAACCCTCAAAAGAAAAATACCATTGGATGAGGACTTCATAGTCCAATTCATAGGATCACAAGGAAATTCAGGCATACACAAGGGACCGGGATATTATCAGACTATTTAAGAGACCAATGTAGAGATTATAGAGACACAACAATTCCTATAAACAAATTGTCACTTTTTGAGCATTGGTATACGAAGAAATATTTAAAGAGGTCTATTTCACATGTTTAGGATTTTGACTTGGGAAAATTAATTGTCCCAAATATTTTCATTAATTTGGATTTCATCAAAATATTGGTAGAAAAATATGATGTTAATGTGAGGGTTATTATGGCCAAAAGTGGTGGTGAATTAGTAAGAATTGATAGGGTGTACATTCTAGAGGTTTTCTAGCTAAACTCAATAGCCAACAAGGCTATTAACTTTAATGCTTTAAACAAGGAATGGAAGAACTATAGGAGTATTTATAGGTTGAATTGGTTACCAAAGAATATAGTGAGAGGTGCATAAAGAACACCAATAAGGTTCACTACCATAGAATTGGAGCCTTTTAATGAAGATATTTTTGAGGATTATTGCATCAAAAAATATCATTCCCCATTTCTAGTTCTAGGAGTGGATGTCAAAACTAAAATATAAGCATGTTTGATGATGATGGCTACATACATACATAATGTGGACCTAAGACTTTGTCTCATTTATAGAAGGAATACATAAGAAATTAGTGGCAATAAAAAGTGATAGTAGGGTAGCTCATTTCAAATGCTATTCATTGTTATGTAATATGTTTTTATATGGAGGAAGGAATGTTTGGCATAAGGCTTTGAAAATAAGACTTCTTGATGACAAAAAGGTACCACCATATATTTACGACATGTGCATTACTCAAATTCAAATTATGTGGTGTTTGAAGAATATTTTGTGGGACAAATAATGAGATATCTAGGTGTATATTACGATGGATTTCCAAAAGAAATAATAGATTTTTTAAGGCCAAAGGATAGGATGCATAGACTTAAAATTCAACATAACTAAGGAGATTGGTATGTCCATTCAAATACCAATGTGATTAAAGTGTATGGGTATCCAGTTAAGCCACATATCCTACCAAGACATGTACCAAAAAGGTTGGATTTTATCAAAATCATTTGGAAATTGAATGAGTAATATAAGACTCATTTAAGGATTCATAAAAAGGGATCTTCTTCCCTACCTATCTTGTGTTTTCATATTTTTCCTCACCAAAAAGGAGGGATTGAAACTTCTATATACAGTTTTACAATCTTACAAAATGAATTTGGATATTAAAAGAGATTGAGACCCAAATAATTTCACAAATCAAGTTAGACTCAATTCTAGGAGGTAAAAAAATTATCATAGAGTGTTATTTGAAGAAGATGAGATCAAAAATTACTTGACTGATCAAGAGGTAAGGATGAAAAGACAAAAAAATGGGTTTCTATATAGAAATGATAGAAATAGAGAAAAAAATAAAGCCTAAGTTATCTAGGAACTTTCCATGAGATCAAAGATCTTATTGCTAGGATCAAAATTATGATGGATAATGTATATGCTTGAGCATACAAGCCTCCCATGGTACTAGAGAGAAAACGGAAAGAGAGACCACATCATGAGGAAGATTCATACAATTTTTTTGAGATATATCAACTTGGGGGAAGGGAAAAACTGTATGGTAGCTTAGCAAGTATAGGAATGGCATACACAATTAGTTGTATCCCCTATAGAAAAACATAAGAAAAAGAGGAAAGTTTTATAGACACCTCTATTTGAATATTCTATAGATGTGGGAGAAGCTAAGGAGACTAAAGAGATGGGAGAAAATATAATGGGGGAGGAAGAAATAAATCAGATTATGCCTTCTCCCCAAAGGGTGTAAATTCTAGATATACCTCAAGATGGATTAGCCATTAACCTTAGAGGTGGAGGAGATGAAGCCAATGATGTAAGGGCCTTAGCTTGCACATAATTTATTTCAGATGATCAATTTGTTAGGAGGAAGTATCTTCTTAGTATTGTTAACCCTTTTTTGAGTGGAATTTATTCATAGTTGAATTCATGGTATTATAGAAAAATGTTGAAGGCATTTTCAAGGTTTCATATGTGTTTATAAAAATCAGGTGTTTCAAATCTAGGGTTTTTTGTTGATTTAGAAAATGGTTTTTTTTGCGTTTTAATTTTATGAGAATTTTGAAGGATAATATTTTTAGATGACCTCCCAAGAAAAAATAGACCTCACTATTAAATCTAGAAGGCCCAAAAACTAATAAATTGATACAAAACTTGATAGGTTTTGAACTTAGAATATTTTCTTGTATGATCATCATACAACCAACAAAAAAATGATATTTATTTGGTTCATTAGTATATTTTTGATGTCATCCTATATAGAATGGTTTAAGGGCCAAATCCTATGATCATATGAGAGATCACAAAATGAAATTCTAGCTCCTATTCATAGGGGAAACTACTATTCACACCAATTCCAGGGGGGTTGAATTTCCAATGGTTGCACTACTAGCTTATATTTCCTATGCACCATAACCACTACTATCGCTACTACCAATCAACAACCACTATTACCCACATGTAACCATACTAGTGATAGGTTTGATTTTCTATTGGTATGATAGAGATATTTTATTTAATGGAACATAACTCCCACACAGTATCAATTTTTGGACTACTTATAGTTGATGGAAAGGTCTATTTGAGAAGTACATAGTGATGTTAATTGTTTTTTCTAGACTTTATTATATATGACAAATAAATATAGTTAAAAGATACTTTTCTCTCATTTATTTTAAAAGTCACTATTTTTAGACTTCTTATAGTCAACAAAGAGAATTTTTTAGCACTTCACAGTGGATGGGGTGTTTAGGTAAATAGCATACTAGAGAGAGTTTTGTACTTATTTGATTACTAGGTAGATGTAGTTATTTGAGGCGTGCATTTGGATGATTTTTTTATAGTGTATATCCTTTGACACCAATATAGTGGTATGGTTAGAAATAAGATATGATGCCTCCTAATATGGTTTTATAGGTATTTTAGTTAGTGTCAATTATGGTATAATGTGTTTGATAATAAATATGTGTGAGAATTTGGACCTTGATTTAGTGGGAATTTAATGTAGTTACATTAAGGGTAGTGGTCATGGTGTCATGGAGGTTCTTGGATGCATGGACCTTTTTCATGACATGGTTGTTTATATAGATACATGGTGGTGATGTATTGACTCATAGATTTTAGGTGGTGGTTTATCTTCTTAGTTTGGAGATCATGGTTCTACTTACCCTTTGGGAAATACTAACTTTTTGTTAAGTATTTTGATTATGTGAGGGCCATGGGTGATCTTTAATTAGGAGATGGTTATGACAATTCCATATGTAACTTAGTAGCATAGTTTAATGAAATATTTGATAGTGATGTGAATTTTCCACTTAGTGTTGGATGATCTTCAATAATGATTGTTGGTATCATGAAGAGCTCTTGGGTTCTCTCTCTTGTATACAAAAAGAGTTTATTAACATATTTCATTTTATTAACTTGGGATGTCTATCTTCATATGGTATTGAGATTTTCACAACTTGTTACCATGGAGGAATCTTGGAGTCTTTGGTTGAGGTATTAGTTATGGTTTACCAATTTAAAAAATGATCTCAAGTTTAGAGGATGGATTTGATTGTGCCATGGTGGATTCTTGATTACCATTATATTTTTGGAATGATACAAGTGTCCTTAGGATTAAATAGAATTATATGAGACATATTCATGATCTTCTTTTGAGGATATGTAAATCACAACATCATGGAAGATTCCAAGATTTTGTAATGATCATGTAGTGGGAACTTTGGTGGTAGTTTTTTGTAATCTATTGCTTGAGTGGTGTGGTCATTTTACCATGTGAGATTCTAGTTATTATGGTGTTATAGTTGGAATTTGATTAGTATGAGATGGCTGGTTGTACACCTATATCACATTTGTGTGAGGCAAGGATGGATCTCTTATTTTTGAGGATCTTATAGTGGTGACATGGTTACTCTTGATGAAGTTTCAATAAGAATATCAAGGAACCTACACATTGATTAGATGTGAGTTCAACATGGGTCTATTAAGGAAATTATTCATTATTTAGAGTTTTTGATTACTTGATCATTAATGTATAGAGAAATCTCATTCCCCACTTTTGGTCCTCTTGGTAGTGAATGATCGAATAGGTATTTTACACCTATTTTTTATATCCATTATTTCTTTTACTCTTGTCTTCTTATGTGTGTTTGAGTCTAGAGATATCAATATTAGTTCAAAGGACTTGTTTGAGGAGTGGCTTTGGGCATATTTCCTTGTTTAGAGAATGATGATTTTTTTATCTTCGTTTAGCTTGAGAGGTTTACATCTTCTCTATCTTATTGATATAATAGTATGTTTGACCTTTGGGTTGAATGGTTGGATATCGAGGAGGATTTTCTATTTGTAGTTTTAGGAAGGATATCTTACTCATCACAACTTTAGCAATGATGTTGGTGGAAGGATATGGTTTTGATTTGCAAGTTTTATATTGGTACTCTAGTGGTTCTTACTAGAGATTCATGTTGACACAACATCAAAATTGAGGTTTGCATAGAGCTATTGTGATCACTATGTTTGTGGTTATTTACTATTATTATACTTAATTTTTAAGTAATAATTTGGAGGGTCTTTAATATCTATATTTTATGATGTGGACAACTTGGGAGAGCTATGGATATTTGTAGTGAGAGATTTAGTTTGAAGTGGTTTAGTTTGCATATTTATATATCTTAGTATGTGTTCTTTAGTACTAGATGTTATTGATGATATGAACCATACTCTTCTTGTGGGTGCTATTGGTAGAATTTTGAATGCTTTGAATAATTTCAATGTCAATATTACCCATGTAGTGGGAGTTATAGGATGTATATGTGTCCTTTTTCGGATGATCTCATTGGATTGTACTATTGAAGGTGTCTAGTTTTTCTTAATTTCATGTGTATGTGTGTTTGTTCCTTGGGAGGAATTTTTTGTAGGATGCTATATATACATGAACTTTGATTATAGATTGTGTTGGATATGTTGATGGAATAAGGTCTACATGTGATGATTAATATACCTTATTTTTGAGGTATGGTTAGTTTTATGTGTTAACAACCAACTATGATTAGTATTCTAGTTTTTAATGAATTATTTGTAGCTACTCAAGCCTATTTTTACCATTAGATTTGGTGTTTGTGTTCAAATATTGATTTGAGACAAGATATGATGATTTTTCCATGTGACAATAAGTGTGTCGCCACCTTTTGATAGGATCTTATCTTTCATGCATTTTCATGATGGAGTATAAGTGGGTTCTAATTTGAGATGGTGGTCATATTGGTTTCTATTATAAGTATCTTGATAGAGCACAACAAGTACATAGATGTTTAGATGGTACATGTTGTATATAGAGATTATTCCCTTGACAATTGAATTTAATTTTGACCCCTTATGAAATGTATACAAGCTGGACAATTTTGGAAAAAGTGCATTGTACATCATGTATAATGTTAATAATATAAAGTTTATATTTAATTATTGTGTATCTAGAGATGTGGATACCACGTGAGATAAACATTTTTGGGGACATTTGTATGTTGTATGTGATATTGGTTAAATATTTAATGTGGGAGTCACATCTAAGACAAACATTTTTAATTTTAGGGTCATGGTTTAGTGATCTCATGGTTTTTGAGGCACATGGTTTAGATAATACCACTTAGTAGTTTTGTGTAAGATTGTATTATATACTTAAGCACATGAGTACTTCTTGGGTTTGATTGTTGATTGATCGAGCATCTCTTGCAAGTTGCATATCTAATTATAATATTAATTGATTAGAATGTGTGGAGACATGCTTCTCATTTGCTTGTTCATATGGAAGACCCCAACTAACTTTTTTGATACTTTAGATGCCTTACATAGAGATATTGCAAGTGTATTGTGATATTGTTCTTGAGATAATATATTGAATAGTGTAGGTGCTTTTGGAGGCTGGACTTTCTTTTCAATTTTGTCTCAAAATACATTTGGTGTTATCTTGTGAGTATAGTTTTTTATTCTTTTGCATAGTGGATTCTAATATTTATTTCGATTTTTTCTCTCATACTTGAATTATGAAAAAATGATATATTTTTACTACATTTTCCTTTCAAAATTCAAAAAATAATATCAACTAGATAACTATTATTTTTTAAGTTTATTAAGGAAAACACTTGTCCATTTACCAAACTATCATGCACATAATAATTACATCATTTATGTGGACTGTTCTTGACTCTAAAATATTGATTAAGTCACTTTTCATTATTCGTTACTATTATTTTCCCAAGGGTGCTCATATCATCTTCACCAACCATGGATATATGTATGAAAACCTTATATAACAAAATGTGAAGTTCTAGTTATTTGTTAGATGTTTAATATTTAACCATGACGATTCCTTTTATCATGGGTATACTTTCAAAGTGGTTTTTGGGTGAACTACGTAACACCTTATTGAATTTCACTAATATTTATGGGGAACTAGGTTGCAAGTTGAAAGTGGCACTATTAGAGCTATGTGTATAAAGGGGCCAAGTTTAGAATCCTTGCTTGGTGACTAGTGAATTTGATTGCTATTTTGAACTTGATTAACTTTTTGTTGTTATAGTTTGAGGTATGTAATAAATATTGCATTCTCTAGTTTTAAAAGGATCATTTTTAATGAAAATGAGTAAGGGACTATACTTGATTGTGTGTGGTTCTAGTAATAGTGAGACTAATATTAACTTGGATAGTTTGAGTGTGATTGAGATTATAGTTATTTTTAAATAAAATATTGAGAGGTTTGGGGTAAGGAGGAAATCTTGTCAAGCCTCAAACTTGAAGTTAGTGTTTCAAATTATGCACAAGAATTTCAATTTTATTTTAGATTGTGTATGGGAATATTTTTTGAGTATAATGGTTTTTATGTATGTACCGAAATATTGTTTGAGAATAGGATAGAAATTATAAGAAGATTAAGAAAGCTTTATGTTACATTGAAGTTCTAACTATTGATTGTAGAAAAGACGAACCATCATATTTTTTGGTTTTGAGAGCCAATTAAGTCATGGGTCAATGGTGATTTTTTATTAACTCTTGAGTAATCATGGAAATTTATGTTAAATCATTTAAGACCTTGTAAAATTTTGAGAAATCCTTATAAGAGATTGAAACTAGTTGCTAATTGATTATTATCTTGTTTCCTTGACTAGGATTTATAATGCAAATACTTAGAGATTTGGTTGTTTATGATTACTATATTTGGGGATGTTTAGGTTACATTAATACAATTTTAAATTAAATATCAACCCTACAAAACTCTTTCAAGCAACCATTTAAAATAATGGGTATGATATTTTATTTGAAGATGTGTTCATTGTTAATTGTGTGAAATAGGTTTGGAATTTTATTTTTTTTCAAATCATATCCATGGATGCTATGGTAGTAATTTACTAAATTTAACCTTAATATTTGGAGTTCAAGTAAATCCTAAAAGATAAGTTTTAAGATTAAAATTTTATGAGTTCATTTGAGTTGTTGATTAATCTGGCCAAAGTTCTATTTTATCTCATCCTATTTTTGGGACTTGTGGGTGGATAGGTTAAACAAATTAGTGGATAGGGTTCCAAAAATAGTTTGCTTACTTGTGGGGGCTTGTTACTATTTAATACTCGTATTATATTTCGAAGCAGCTTTTTCTTTGTAAAAAATATATTCTACTTGCACCATTACTTTTAGATTATAAATTGATTAGAAAGGAATTGCAATTCTATTTGTGGTTGTATATAAATTTATATAAGATAGTTTAATGGGAACCATAAGGTTGTGGTTGTAGTTGATGGTGAATAAATAAATAAAAAATGGTACTTACACTAAATTAGTTAGTCATTTTTTTAAAGAATTACAAATGAATTTACTAAGTTCAGACTATTTAATTTTTTGATAAATTATTATATGTTTCTTTTGTATATTTATTCATCTATTTATAAGAAAATGTAGGACACATAATTTAATATTTTTATCATTTCTTAAATCAACTTTTTAATGAATATTGTTAATCCAATGTAGATCTCTAAGGTATTTAAATTAAAAAAATGATTATGTATTAAATTATGTTTGATAGCACAAATTGTCATAATATAATTGTATTATGCTTATAACATAGTGTTAGATGCATAGGACAACTAAGGGGGGTTGAATCAATTGTACATTAAAACATTTAATCTCTCATTAGCTTTCAAATCCTTATCAACATTTAAACCCTCATTAAGCATTAGCAGAATGTAAAAATATGAAACAATAATGTAAACACAACCAAGTGTAATAGAACACCAAATTTATATGGAAAACCCTAAGCAAGGAAAACCGTAGTGAGGATTAGCTCACATATATATGAATAGCAACACCGAATTACAATTAGGCTCACTTACAAGAGATCACTTCCTAGAAAAGAAGAAAATCTCATTCCCAAGGGCTCACTGCCCACCAAAAAGAAGAATAGAAGAATATTGTTACAAGAGATTCACTATCTTAGAGCAACAAGAGAAATCTACCACTACAACTTTGCAAAATCTACAACCTTTGGCTCACTGCCTCTAGCAACTTCATGCACATTAAAAATGTAGACACCTTATGCTCATTGCATTTGAAGTCATAGGCATTTAAGCTCATACTCATATCACCACAATTGATCACATTCACATCTCATACACTTCTTACACATGCCACACGAATATCCAACAATTCACCTTGCATTTATAACAACCACAACATCAAAAACCTTTTCCATGTTGACCATAATGAACATATTGTATAGGAGCAAATTTCCACCCCTTACATAAATTCCCCTTTCACACACCCTCACCTTAGAAAATCAAATCCGAAGAAAAAATTCCACATCACCCAAATACCTTCCATCCACTTGGCATCTTTCCTTTGTGTTTGTGAGAGAATATTTATCGCAGATGCACATGTGGCGCATAGACATTCGTGCAACGCGCTGTCGTCCCTAACGGATTCCTATGTCTGAAGTTGGCAGAGGTGTTACACACCCGATTGGGGTCAAATTTTAATGTCCCTCTTCAACCAACCGACCCCAAAAATGGAAGATTCTTCCCATCCCACCTTCAAATTCATCCATTCTCATTTCATTTCATCTCTCTTAGCAATTAAATTTCACTCTCTAACATCTCATTCACTCTCAAGAAGCACTCCATTGTAGTAACAACACTTTGTCAACTCCACATTGCAAGTGTGAAGCAAGCCATAGAAGCATGGGCTTGGAGTCTTGCGAGACCTTCCTTCATCATAATTATGGTTGTGGTGACTTTTCCAAGTCCATACTCCTCCATTGGCTAGTGAGGTTTTGGGTGGAGGTGGTAACATTTCATTCCTCTCCTTTATGATTTGATTGAGTAGCATAACACTATTTTGTAGTGCTTATTACTTCTTTCCTTTATCACATATTCTACTTTGTTGCTTTATGGCTATTTGTGGAGGTGGAAACACCAAAACAAGGGTCTAACTGAGGTAAGCCCCTATACAGCCCCAAAAAAATTCCCCTCTTTCTTGTGTGTAGGTGAACGTGCGTTTGGAGCTAGCTAGTGAACTGGCACTTTTGTGAGATCTTTGTCACCCTAGCTTTCATTTATTTGCCTTATCATTTTAGTATATATTTCTTATTCTTTATCATTTTGTTTCTACCATTGAAACCAACTTGTTAGGTTGTCAGTTAGTTTTTAGGCAGTTTGTACTATGTTTACTATTTTTTGACCGTACGGACTCTAGCACACCCGAGAGATGCCAGTGCGCCACATTGTCCTCCCAGAATTGTGCTGCCACTTAGACAGAGAGTTGTCTGAGACATAGTATCGACTCCAAAAACTAACTCGCCTAGCCCAAACCTAAGTTCAGGGTCTACAAAGTGATAGAAGTATGGTATAGTACTCATCATTCTCGATCCTTATCCCAAGAAATCCTTTAGAGTGAGGTAAGTTAGGGCAGCCCTCCACTCTCCACTCTTTGTGACCTAGAGCCTTAGTGTGGTTGGTCCCCCTCTCTTACATTTTTGGTGAACCCAACGTGAACAACATTTGTCTATTTGTTTGTGTTGAAACTTTCCCCGTGTACCTCATGATTGTTGTAACTCTGAGTGTTGTGGAAGTTTATGAGCATCATAACCCAGTCCATGAATTTAGGGTATGTTGTTAGGAGAAGTGTGCAACACCTTCTAATGGAGAAGATGAAGGTCACCTCTAGTTTTTCCCCTAGATTTCTCATTGGTTTAACTAATGAGTTTACTACTGGCTTCCCTACGAACTATACCGACGAGATGGGTTTTATGGAAGAAACCACACATGTACCTACTCCTCTAGCATCCCCTATGCCCTTGTCTGTAGATGAGGATGGTGTTGTGCATTTTCTCGTTGAAAGCCTCATGGAATTAGATAGCAGATTGCTAGACCTTGTGAATCACTTAGAGAAGGTACCGAGCATGGCGAGAGCTACTAGGCTTGCAAGCGAGGTGAGACAACTGCTAGGGAGAGATCGAGTGGGCATAGAATTTCTACTTGGCCTCGCTAATCTAATTGAAGCTTATGTCCCTTCATATAGGCATAGATCAGGTACCACCCGAGGAGAAGTGCTTGATGCCTATGAAAGACAATTAGGTGTTTCAATTCCCACTACATTCATGTGCATGAATGAATAAGGTCTCACAATCAGTGTCTCTTTTGCTCCTCAAGAGTCCCGCACTCTCAGGGTGAACAAAACACCCCTTGGGTTTAATTTCACTCCTCCTACTGCCCTTAGCGGAAGAGGCTCAGGTAGAATGAATGGCAGTGGCTTTGGTAGTGGAGGTGGAACTGGCAGAGGTGGCTTTGGAGGAGGTCATGGAGGTGGCTTTGATAGTGGAGGTGGCTCCAATGGAGGCCCTACTAGTGGTGGTGGCTCTCGTGGAGGTCATAGTGGTGGTCCCGACAATGGCTCCGGAGGTGGTTTTGGAGGTGGTGCTAGTGGTGATGGTTCTGGAGGTTCCACTGGTCCTTTGTCTTATAATGACCCTATTTTGAACACCTTGCTTCATAACATGGATCATATGCAAAACCAGCTAGCGAGTCTCTCCCAGGTTTCTACCTAGCCTATCTTTCAGCCCTTCTTCCAACATAGCCCATTGTCGGTGACAATACTAAACACTCCCTTCCCGCAAGGAATGGAGATTCCTAAATTCAAAAAATATGGCAGAAAAGGGGACTCACAAACACACATGTCTTCCTTTAACGCCATGTGTACGAAATTCTTCCATCACGATGCACTGATGGAAAAATTATTCCTCGACATCTTAAGGATACAACACTCGAATTGTACTCTTCCTTACCTAATAATTCTATCTTCTCATTTGATCAACTTGTGAATCAGTTTCTCTAACAGTTCCAAGCCAACATCAAATCGAAGATGACCTTTTCAAATCTTGTCCAATTCAAGCAAGGGGATAATGAAAAGATAACCGATTTGATTACATGGTATCAAGCTCTCTTTTCATAAATATCGTACCTGCTACTTGATTATGACATGCAAAAGGTATTCATAGGGAACCTGCCAAGACCTTGGCAAGAAAATTTTGTCCTTATGAATTATCCTTCTTTCACGCATTTGTGTATGATATTATGAGAATATCAGTAGATGATAGTTCAGTTTGAGGGACTCTCCTCGCACTCCCATCCAGAAGGTAAATCTATTGTATCGATCTCAAGAAAATGCAAGGTTGTTACAAATGTAGTAGTCATGACAAATGATAATGGCCTCAAGCGTAATACAAATTTCACAAAGTTAGCAGAATTCTATTCTTCCATCTTGCAAAATTTGTTGAAGGATAAGATCATAACCTTGGAGAACCCCAAGCCTCTCAAGGATCCTTACCTTGATTGGTACGATGCAAATACCTTATGTCAATACCATCGATTTAACGGACATGATATCAAACATTATATGCGCCTACATCATGAGATATAGGAGAACATTGAGGATGGTGCTATTCGTCTCGATGGGAGTAAACAAAATACAAACAAGTCGATGGCGAAAGAAAATAGTGAGTTGCAAATATACACAGACCCATTCCTATTGCATTTTTCTAACTTAATTATTGATCCCTCTGATTCTACCACTTAACTCGAGGTGTACGTTAACATGGTCATGATTACTCCTATCACGCAGCCTGTGACCGACTCGTCGGACGTGACATTCACCTCACAATATATTCCCTTGAACAACAAGCCCTCTCCCCTCTATATTCCCTCTCACCTCAATGGCAACATTGTCACGGTTGTCTTAGTTGACCCCGTGAGTTGAGTGAATGTCATTACAAAAGAAACGCTATTGTTGAATTCATTACAGAGGGAGGAGTATGAAAAAAATGAAGTCCACCATCTGCACGCATGACTGTATTTGTCTCAAACTATACGGTTCGATAATTCTATCCATCCTAGTTGGACCTAGGGTTGTAGACACAGTCTTCGATGTTATTTTGAAGTCGGATTTGTTCAGGCTGAAGCTAGGCATACCTTGGCTAGCTTCCATGAATGGAATCGCTTTTTCCATTCACAAGTGTTTAAAATTCTCCCATGAAGGTGTTATGCACATGGTGCATGACACTAGATACTAGTCGTTGGTGTCTCGTGGGGGCTACTCATTGGATCATTTTTGGCCCACCCCAGTTAGTCTGCTCCCTCTAAGAACGAATGTACTTTACAAGAACTATGTGAAGTATACGACCGGGGACAAGCGACAACCAAAACTAACCCTTCCAGTAGTGCAGCAACAAGTTGCCTCCTCTTCTTGAAAGGGAAAGGAGAGACTACCCGTCCTTTGGGTGCTTCTTCCTCTCATCTTTCCAAAGAAGATTTTTGGATGAATACTCCTGGCTTTTACCTAAGGATTCTAATGGTACCGGCTTGGTGAAAACTCAAGATCCGGATATCTGACCTTCCTACTACACCTCTTGTACCTTGGCCCTACCTATATGGTAGAAGGAAGGGTCCCCACAGGGAATCCTCTATGTCTTGGCCTTCGTGGCCTCCCATCATTGCAGCTCCAAAAGTAGTAAATGGGAAGAGGCCCACTATCGAGGCACTAGAGCCAAGTTCCCCCGTTATTTCTTAATTTTCTCCTCCTGCACTCATTCAGGATCCTATCCCTTCGCTAGAAATAGCTATAGTGGACACCCTTATGGCTGAGCAGGAGCCTTTCATCCCTTCGCAACTCCTAGCCTCTAGCTCAAAGAGTCACATAAATCACCTTGCACATGAGTACAAGCATCGGTGAAAGGCTCTTGCAGCTGAGCAGGCCACTTTGCAAAAGAAGGAAGAGGAAATGACCACCCCTGTATCAGAGTCTCCCATTGTGTCCTCTTTCCTCGCCTCTGCTTTTGCTCAATCGAGTTTGGTCTCACTTTCAGCTCTCGCTGTGAGTGTGAACGCACCTGACCCCAAAAAGGTGTAGGTGTTTATCTCCCCCTCAACTGGACCACCCTTGTTGATGTCCCTTCTGAACATCCTACCATTTCCTAAACTCGTGGACATGTCGAATACCTCAGTGTTGTCTGCTACGGTTATCTCCTCCTCCTCTTGTGTGCTTCTTTCCTTGTCTATGGGGAATTCACATCCCCCGATGGAGAAAAAGGTGGAGCTTGGCCCCTCCAGCAATGGAGGGTGTAAGAAGATCCCACCTTCTCCAAAAATTGGTCTTGCACTAGCTTGTTCCATCCTAGTGACGAAGCCAACTTCGGCTTCTCCTAAGTTTGTCATCGCTCTCGAGTCACTCAGTGATCCAAGCAGTGAATCTCGAGCATTGTCCTCTCTGTCCACTGAGATGCAACATGGCACTCATGTAAAGTACATGTTCAACTCTTTGGACAAAGTTTTGGCCTTTTCGTCGATCTTCACGAAATTGTTGACCATAGTTCCACAAGATCTGAGCAGTGAAGACCTTGTGGGGGATTCTTCCTTAGCCCTTATTGTGCGAGGGTCAGAAGCTCCTCCCCTTAATATTCCACCATTGCAAGCTTGTCTTCCTTCCCCTTATAATCTAGATTGGGAGGCAAACGACCTCTTGGTCGATGAGTGTTAGGGGGAGGCCCCTTCTTTATCTTTAGATTAGAAGTGTGTGTGTAATGTTTTTCCCCGTACATGTGCTATGTGTCCCTGGATGACCTTTTCCACCCTTGTTGGTGCTTGGATACATGAGTGATTTTGTGGCATAAACCATCTTCTATTTGTATCATAGTTCTTCCATGTTTGTGTTTGATTTTGGGAAAACTAGGCACGATGCAAAGTGTTGGGGGCATTTAGGCTTCCCTTCCATGTTGACCCATATTTTTTTACTTTGTTTTCCATGCATTCTTCCTGATTTGGTGGGGATTGATGTTCTTTCACCTTGCACCATGGTTACCTATTATTTATAAATGCATAAGTAGATTTGACCCTACAAAACCAGATCCCCTTGTGTCCTTTGTTTGTGTTTAGTTCTCTTTCACTCTTTCCTTATCTTTCTCTCTTCTTTGCTTGAGTTTTCCTTCTTATGTGTGAAAACGCCTCTTTCATGATACTTGGATTTTCAGAAAATGCATGTTTCCAACAAATTTTTTCTCGAAAACCTTTACAAACTTTTTCAATAAAATCTCATTCTCGACTTGGACCCCTAATGGAACATGTTTCCTTCATCATGGGTTCACAAAGAAAAAACTTGAAAACTTCCCTCTTAGGTGGGAGCAACTTTGACCTTCCCCTCACAAATGGGCATTTTCTTCCTTTTGAATTCCTTGATGAAGTGAACATCTTTCGAAAGGACTCCTTGATGATGAATCGATCTCTCTTGCACTTTCAAACAATGCATCCCTTGAGTGGACCCCTCTTCACATCGAGTTCCCGAGGGACCCCCTTGAAAACCTTCCAATTTTTTGATGTTCTGTGTGACTGTCTGCTTGATTGCCTGTGTGGCTACTTTATGTTTCCTAACATGTTTTATCTATGGATTAACATGTTGCTTCATAGGTGCGCTTGTGAAGCTACTTTTTGACTCTATGGAGCTCTCTTTCATCGGGTTTCCTCCATGTGAAAGATCTTGGGGGATGCCTCCTTGTGGGTTTGCGGGCTTGTAAGGTGCTTGCTTCTTGGGTTTCCTCCATGTGAGAGATCTTTGGGGATGCCTCTTTGCAGGTCTATGAGCTTGTAAGTAACTTGCTTCATCGAGTTTCCTCCATGTGAGAGATCTTGGGGGATGCCTCCTTACAGGTATGTGGGCTTGTAATGCGCTTGCTTCATGGGGCTTCCTTCATGTGAGAGATCTTGGGGGTTGCCCCCTTGTAGGTCTGTGGACCTGTGAGATGCTTTCATCCTATGAGATTTTTCCATCGTTGGTCCAAAGGCCTTCGGTGTACTTTATGCAGCTTCATAGTTCTACGGGGCTATGGAGTCTTTTGTTCGAAGCTCCTCAAGGAGAGTATTTGTGGAGTCCTTTACCTGTCCTGTGCTTTTGAGCTCGCCATATTGTGGTATGCTTCCTCGATGGTTCAAGTATAAATTTCTAACCCTACTAACTCTTCAATCTACTTTACTAAAGCACTCATTAGTATTCATGCTTGCTAAAGTGGGGGAAAAATATAGAGGAGAAAATTTGCACCCCTTACATAAATTCCTCTTTCACGCACCCTCACCTTAGAAAATCAAATCTGAAGGCAAAATTCCACATTACCTAACTGCCTTCCATCCACTTGGCATCTATCTTTTGTGTCAGTGAGAGAATTTTTATCGGGGATGCATGCACAACGCACAGACATCCATGCGGTGTGTTGTCGTCCCTGACGGATTCTTGTGTCTGAAGTTGGCAGAGGCGTTATACACCTGATTGCAGTCGAATTTTAACATACCTTTTTGACCAATCGACCCCAAAAATGGTAGATTCTTCCCATCCCACCTTCACATTCATCCATTCTCACTTCATTTCATCTCTCTTAGCAATTCAATCTCACTCTTTAACATCTCATTCACTCTCAAGTAGCACTTTCAACACTCTGTCAACTCCACGTTGCAAGTGTGAAGCCATCCATAGAAGCGTGGGCTTGGAGTCTTGCGAGACCTTCCTTCATCATAGTTGTGGTTGTGGTGACTTTTCCAAGTCCACAACTCCTCCATTGGCTAGTGAGCTTTTGGGCGGAGGTGGTAACGTTTCATTCCTCTACTTTGTGATTTTATTGAGTAGCATAACATGGTTTTGTAGTGTTTATTAATTTCTTTCCTTTATCGCATATTCTACTTTGTTGCTTTTTAGTTGTCTGTGGAGGTGGAAACACCAAAACGGGGGTCTGATTGAGGCAGGCCCCTATACAACCCCAACAATTTTCCCCTCTTTATTGTGTGTAGGTGAATGTGCATTTGGAGCTAGTTGGCAAACTGGCGATTTTGTGAGATCATCTTCATCACCTTAGCTTTAATTTGTTTGATTCATCATTTTAGTATCTATTTCTTATACTTTATCATTTTGTTTCTACCGTCGAAACCAACTTGCTAGGGTGTCAATTAGTTTTTAGGCAGTTTGTACTGTGTTTACTGTTTTTTGACCATAGAGATGCCAGCGCGTCGCGCTATCATCTTAGAATTGCACTGTCATCCTTGAACAAAGAGCTATCTAAGACACAGTACCAACTCCAAAAATTAGCTCGCCTAGCCCAAACCTAAGTTCAAGGTGCGTATAGTGATAGAAATACTCTATAGTGCTCATCATTCTCAATCCTTATCCCAGGACATCCTTTAGAGTGAGGTGAGTTAGGGCAGACCTCCACTTTTGGATCTTCATGACCTGGAGCCTTGGTGTGGTTGGTCCCCCTCTCTTACACATATGCACCTCAAACATGCATCCACTAAATAGGTCAACACCAAACACTCTACGTTGGAAAGAAGTGAAGGTAAACCATGGAAAGGGTTAACTAGGACCCAAATCTACATCGACATACTTTACCAAACTTTCACAATCAACAATCTCTGCAATTAGCACTAGCACCTAAGTCAGCCAAACCTGCACTAACACCAACAAGTGACCACATAAACGCTTCTCCAGGTCTAAAAACAACACGTGGACCATAAAGAAAAACTTCACAACATCCACACATCCCAGAATATTCCAACATCATCGAAATATTCTACAACACTACCACAACCATCTGCAACTGAGAACATCATTTTGTGCAACCAAACATACTACCACATGACACAACTTATAAATCCAGACTTGTGGAACAAATGAACACCAAAAATTTGAAGGGAAGGATGTTACAGACCATATGAGCATGTTCCCAAATCTGCAAGATAGGAAACAACAACACGAAGAAATTTGGAGCAATTCCATTTCTCTCAAACAACCTTCTACACAAGCAGACATACTGCCAAACTCATCTTCCACTATTACAAAATCCAAAACTTGAAAATCTGGATATAGCACCTTTGAACACCTCTGATCATCGCATCCAAACCACACAAGAATATCTCAAACCATGAAGAAATGCAGAGCACAACACTGAACACACCTCTGTTACACTGCACACTCTTTTATTCAAATATTCTCAAAAGCACTTGGAAACCAAGTGAACTGGCTACATCAACAACACCACAAACACCTTCTCAACATATCTACATCTAAAATACCAAGAATCTCCACACTATGGGTTGACATTAATATGACATCAAACCACAACACATCCACACTTGACATTTATAGCAACACAACCAACTATCTCCAACTATCTCCCTAACTATATTGGAGGTTCACAGCAATGACAACAACAACAATCTTCCAAAAATCTCCCCCTTTGTCATTGATGGAAACATCATCTATGAAAAAACCATCAAAAACAAAAAAAAACTATCATCAACAACAACTTTGCATCAAGCAACACTCCCCCTTATTGGGGCATCTCTTACACTTCTTTTCTTTCAAACACTATTATCTCCCCTTATCTTGAGGATTTTTTCAAAAATCACTCTCCCCCTTTGACATCAATGGAAAAGGGAAATATTTTACCCTTTGACAACACTTTCACACTTCTCTTTAGGCAACACCAATGAGCAACCTCTCTCTCTCCACTACTCTTCTCCATACAATTCTCACTACTACATACACTGCACTGCTCATTCTTCATTGCTCTTATTTTTAAGCTCTCTCTCCCCCTTAGGGGCACAATATATTCTCCCCTTGATTGTACCAAACAAGAACACTACTACCTACTCCCCCCTAAGAGGTAGCTTTCATCACCATTCTAGGACCAAGAATGTATCTTGAAATGCTTCTTGGACATATGTACCAACTTATGCATCTAGTTGAAAGGAGGGGCAATAACCCCTAACTTCTGCCGAAGATACTCAAAAGTATTTTTTGGAAGAGCCTTTGTGAAAATATTTGCAACTTGATCCTTTGTAGGCACATACTCTAGCTTCACCTCATTCTCTACAAATTTCTCTCTTAGAAAGTTAAATTGGATAGAGATATGTGTTGTTCTTGAATGTGAAATTGGAAAAAGGTTCATCGTATAATACTCTAATATACTTCAATGTCTGCTTGGTCCATAACACCTATGTACAACATGATGGTGTTGCAATATATTTTTTCCTCTATAGTAGATGATAACATTGAATCCTACTTCTTCCTCAACCAAGAAATCAACCTACTTCCAAGAAATAAAGCACGTCCACTTCTACTTCTTCTTTCATCTGCACAACCTTCCCAATTTGTATTTGTATATCCACTCAAAGAGAAATTAGTGTCCCTAGCATACCATAAAATAAAATCTGGAGTGTCTTTCAAGTATCTAAATATCCTTTTAACTATTGCAACATGCAATTCTCTAGGATCTTGAAATATTGCCACAAGACAAACTGCATGCAAGATATCCGGTCTAGTAGGAGATTCATCATTCTTGCTCAATTTACAACCAGTAACCATAGTAGTACATACTGGTTTAGAATCCCCCATTCCAAACTTCTTCGACATTTCCTTAACATACTTTCACTGAGAAATGAAAATACCTTTTTCCGACTGACTGGTTTGTAACCTAAGGAAGAAATTCATTTCCCCGCACATTGACATATCAAACTCTTTTTGCATCTCTTCTGTAAAATTCTTACACATACCTTCATTTCCTCCAAAGATTATGTCATCAACATATAATACCACAACCAAAATTTGTTCTCCCTCAACCTTGAATTAAAGGTTTCTATTTGTAGTACCTTTTTTGAATCCTTGTTGCAACAAGTACTTATCCAGTCATACATACCAAGCTCTAGGAGCCTATTTGAGTCCATACAATTCCTTCTTCAACCTACAAGCCATATCAACACCATTTGATAACTAAAAAGCTTTCGTTTGTTCAATGTACACTTCTTCTTCTAACTCATCATTCAAGAATGCAAACTTGGAATCCATCTGATATACCTTAAAGTTTTTATGTGTTGCAAATGCCAAAAACATCCTAATAGCTTTCATCCTTTCCCCTAGAGAAAAATTATCTTCAAAATATATTCCTTCCACTTGTGAGTGGCCCTTACACACAAGTCTAGCCTTATTTCTGACAACTTTTCCATCCGCATTCAACTTGTTCCTGAAAAACCCACTTAGTTCCTATCACATTCTTATTTGCTAGTCTTGGGACCAATTCCCAAGTCTGGTTCTTCTCAATCTATTCCAAATATTCTTTCATAGCTTTGATTCAATTCTCATCTTTGCATGCCTCAGTTACTATCTTAGGTTCTACTTTTGAAATTAAATAAAGGTTTACCTGTTCCTCTGTCATAGAATATTTTCTCCTTGTTAGCACACATTTGCTCATATCTCTAATGATTTGATCTTGAGAATGATTATTTTTCACATACTTAGGAGTCTTAGGGATCTTTTCTAAAGCTCCTTCCTCTTCAACTGTCATTTATTTTTCCTTCTCTCCGTCCATTTCTTTTTCACTAAAAGGGGGTTCATCAGATTCATATCCTTCTATAAACATAGAACTTTGATGTGGTTCTTCATCCACTTTGACACTTGCATTTTCAACAATATTCTTCAACCTTTTTGTATAGCATCTATATGCCTTGCTCTTTGTAGAGTATCCAAGGAAGATTCCTTTGTCAGATCTTGCATCAAACTTTCCTAAGTTTTCTTCATCTCTTTTGATGTAAAATTTACTTCCAAACACTAAAATATTTCACAGTTGGAGGTTACCATACCATAACTCATAGGGAGTTTTTGAACTATTCACTTTTGCTTGACCTCTATTAAGAATATAGACTACAGTATGGATTGCTTCTCTCTAATAGACATTTGGTAGATTTTCTTCATTCATCATAGTCTTAGTAGCTTCTTGAATTGTCTTGTTCTTCCACTCCACAACTCCATTCTACTGAGGAGTCCTAGGAGCTAACAAGTATCTCTTTATTCCATGATCTTCACACAAAAAAATTACTCATTTGAAGTAAACTCACCACATCTATCAATCCTTAAGCACTTGATTTTCAGATCCATTTCATTCTCAACCATAGATTTAAAAGCTTTAAACTTATCTAGAGCTTTTGATTTTTGTTTGAGAATTGTCATCCAAGTCATTCTATAATAATCATCAATCAACAACATAAAATACTTGTCACCTTGAGATCTTCTTATTCTGGAAGGTCCACATAGGTCTGTATGCACCAACTCCAAAGGTCTTGTGGTAGAATATTCTTTAGTCTTGAACCTCTTCTTTGTTTACTTTCCAAGCTAGCATTATTTGCAGATTGCATTGATAGGATTTGTAATCTTTGGAAAATCTCTCACAACATCAGTAGAACTGATCTTCACTAGGCTATCAAAATCGATGTAACTCATTCTTCTATGTCATAGCTAGGTTTTATTGATTTGAAACATAAAACACTTGACACTGCCACCTTTGAGCTGATAAAAATTACCTTCTATTTGTGTTCCTGCAATAACCAAAGTAATAGAGTTTCTTTTTTTGATTTCACAACCATCATCCTAGAACACCAAATTGTATCCTCTGCTACACATTTATCCTACACTAAGAATATTATGTCGGAGACCCTTGAAATAAGGAACATCATATGTTTTATGCTTTCCATCATAATTAATTGAACCTTTTCCATAAATCTTAGCAAATATATCATTACCAAAATTAACAAGACCACCATCATACTTTTGAAGTTTAACAAAATTACTCTTATCACCTATCTTATGATTCGAGCATCCACAGTCAATTATCCAATAGTTTCTTTCCTCTCTTTCATGAAAAGTAGTAACCATAGTTCCTTCAATATTGTGAAACCACTTTCCTTCACACATCTTTTAGAATTAGTGGAGTTAGTTCCAACATTTAGATCCATGAACAATTATTCACCAGTGTCATCATCGGGATAGTCTGATTCCTCATCATCAGACACACCATTGTCCTTTTCAATATAATAACTCTTCTTGACCGATTTACCTTTATGATCCTTATGTTTGTTATTTGCAACTTTGATTGGACATTTAGAAGCATAATGACCTATCTTTCCACAATTGAAACACTTAAAGGGAAACTTAGCTCTATATTTGCATGTGCCCTTTTTCAATCTCCTCACAAAATTTTCTTCCACTTCATCAATCTCATTGGGATCTAATTCATTATCCTTCTCTGCTTTGTTGAATTTAAAGGCAATTTATTTCTTGTAGCATCTTGACCGAACTCTCTCAATTCATAAGAAATTAAAGCACCAAGCATCTGATCTCTAGAATGTTGATCTAAATTTTGAGCTTCCTAAATAGCAAAAAAATTAGAACTAAAAGATCTAGGGAGAGTTCTTAATACTTTTTGCACAACTTCGCTTTCTTCCATCTTAACACCAAGACCATTGATGGCATTAACAACTTCATCCACTTTGAGCATGTAGGTTGTAATATCTTCATCTTCAGACATCCTTAGAGTTTCAAATTTGGCTTTGTAATTCTACATCTTTGCTTGCTTGACCTTGTCATCTCCTTCATAAATAATCTCCAACTTTGTCCAAATCTCTTTAGCAGTTTTTAGGTTTATCACCTTTCCAAGTTCGGAATCAAAAAGACCACTTAGGATAGCTTTTCTTTCTTTTCCATTGTTCTTAGAATCCTTGATCTCATCATCACTTGCTAGACCATTAGCAGGCATAGTATATCCCTTTTTAACTAATTTCTAGACACCAAATCCAAGAGAGACCAAAAAGGATTCCATCTTGGCTTTCTAGTAAGAATACTTCGTTCCATCAAACAAAGATTGGCACACTTCATGTGCACCATCTGGATCTACCTCGAGCGGTTAAGCTTCTTCCAAGGAACCGCAACTCTAATACACATGAAAACTAAGAGGGGGTGAATCAGTTGTACATTAAAACATTCAATCCCTCATTAGCTATGAACCCCTTATCAACATTTAAACCCTAATTAAGCATTAGTAGAATGTAAACATCTGAAACAACAATGCAAACACAACTGAGCATAATAGAACACCATATTTATGTGAAAAAACCTAAGTAGGGAAAAACCACAGTGACAATTAGCTCACATATATATGAATAGCAACACCAAATTACAATTAATCTCACTACCAAGGGTTCACTACGTAGAAAAGAAGAAAGAATCACTACCAGTGGTACACTGCTCGGAAGAAAGAAGAATAGAAGAAGATTGTTACAAGAGATTCACTATATCAGAGCAACAAGATAAATCCACCACTGTAACTTTGCAGCATCTGAAACATTTGGCTCACTACCTCTAGCAACTTCATGCACATGGAAAATGTAGACACCTTCTGCTCACTGAATCTGGAGTCATAAGCATTTAAGCTTGTACTCAGATCACCACACTTGATCAAATTCACATCTCACGCGCTTCTTACACATGAAACACACATCTCCAATAATTTATCTTGCACTTATACAAACCACAACCTCAAAAATATTTTCCATGTTGGCCACAATGAAACATATGCATCTCAAACGTGCATCCACTAAATAGGTCAGCACCAAACATTTTCACAGTGGAAAGAAGTGAAGGAAAACCATGCCAAGGTTTAACTAGGACCCAAATATACACTGACACACTTCACCATGCTTTCAAAATCAATAAACAATCTCTAAAATTAGTGCTAGCACCCAGGTCGACCAAACCTGCACTAACACCAACAAGCGACCACATACATGCTTCTCCAAGTCCAAAAAAAACATGTAGAACACAAAGAAAAACTTTACATCATCCACACAACATCCCAAAATATTCTAGCATCATCAAAATATTTTGCAACACTACCATGGGTGATCCCACAATAGTGGTTTACAATTTTTGGCCAAATTGGACACTGAAATTATTATTTTTAACTAAATCTTCACATTTGGGCACCTATAGCGGCTAAAACATGAGGAATTTGAAGATGATGGAAACTAGAGTCTCGTCACATTTTATCTGTAGATTCTAAAAATATTTTTTTCAATTTTTTTGGAATCAGATTGCACTTTTTTTTCCATCTCCCATGAAAACTAGTTTTTTTTTTTTCAGAAAACAACATTTTAAAAAAGTGATGCACACTGTATAATGCATAACTTTTTTTCCATGAAGGATAAAATTTTAATTCTTTCAAATTTAGATTTGTAACTCCAATATCTAGTTCTTCCACTTAGTTAGATAGTTTTTTATTGAATATTTTTTTGTTAATCAAGTTTCGAAATCAAACCAATTACAATTCAGACATAGCGCGACTGTATAACGCTTAAATTTTTTGTATATATCGAAATTCAATTTATTTTTTTGTTGGATCAAGGACTTCAATATCTGGTGCACTCATATTTTTCAAAAAAAAAATGATAATCTGCTATTTTTCCACATGTGCAGAATAGAGACCTTCATTTTCGATGAAAAACCTATGTTTAATAAAACTAAAAAAACAAATACATAATAAAACCAAAACATATTAAAATTATATTCGTTGGATAGCTCATTCTGAGGACTACCATAATCATTTGAAATAAATTTTAAATGAATTCATTTGATCCCCCAAAAGGTAAATCAGAAGTGATTTTTTATCAGCATTTTGATAGGTGTAAAGGAGACTCATTTATAGGTATGGTTTAAAACTAGCGAGGTTCTATCCAAGGGGGTTTGATCTAAGGTGGTTTGATCAAACCCTCTTCAATTGAAATCCTTAAAATGGAACTTTTTAAGGCTTAAATCATTATATTTTCTAAAAATATATGATTTCAACAAAAATCAGTTCCTCTAAGAAATTGTAAACCAGCTTTGTGGGATCACCCCCATAACCACCTACAACTGAGAACACCATCATTTTGTGCAACTAGACATACTGCCACATAACACAACTGATGAATCCAGACTTGCAGAATAGCTGAACACCAGAAACTTCAAGGGAAGGAAATTCCTAACAATATGAACATGTTCCCAAATCCATGAGACATGAAACAACAACACAGATAAATGCAAAGCAATTCCATTTCTCCCAAACAACCTTCTACATAGGCAGACATACTACCAAACACATCTTCCACTGCTACATGATCCAAAACCTGAAACTCTAGATATAGCACCTCTAAACACATTTGATCATCACATCCAAACTGCCCAAGAATATCTTCAACCATGAAGAAATGTGGAGCACAACACCAAACACACCTATGTCACATTGCACACTCTTTTATTCATTTTTTTCTCAAAATCGCTTGGAAACCAAGTGTATTGGCTGCATCACAAACACCACAAACACCTTCTCAACATGTATACAACATCTGCAACACCAAAATCCTCCACACTAGGGGTTGACTAATGTGACATCAAACCACAACAATCCACACTTGACACTAATGACAACACAACCAACAATCTCCCCAGGTATATTAGAGGTTGACATCAATGATAGCGCCAACAAACTTCTAGGACATTGATTAAATAAAACTATAATTTAAATTTTGAATTAGTTTATTTTTTTATATTATAAGCCTGCAAGCTAAATTAGTAGTTGTAAGTAGATTGCTTCATTTTAATAGTTTAAATATAACTCTATATTTTTTATTGATTAAATAGTTGGGACCTATCTATTCACATGTTGGATCTAGTAAGCAAAGATACATTTTTAGTGGAATACCTTAATGGATTAGGCTTATGAGATGGCAGATGATATGGAACATGGAAATGGTTAGTCAATGAGGAATCTTTTTATTTTACCTAACCTAACAACGACTTTCAAAATGACAAGCTATGGTTAAGTGAGTATAAATGATCAAAACTTAATTAATCATGTAATAAACATCTAATCGAAATAATGCGTAATTCAATTACCTTGGTAACCTTTCAAATTACATATCTATAAGCTAAGTTAAAGATACTAAACATAATGTGTGAACTATTTTTTATGAATTTTATATAATGAAAATGGAGGCATATAATTTGAAATAAAAACATATTTTAATCAGTCATGCAAATAGCTTGGTACCGGTAAGACTTAATTACACATTACATACCTTAAGGAGAAATAATTACTTAAAATTTTAAAACTTAACCCTTCTTAAGTTATCTAACAATTGTGTATTGATGTTACTTATATTACATAATGAACTATTTATTAAATGAAGTAAAACATCATATGATGAGTAAGGATTAAGCTATCTAACAATTACATATTCATGTTACTTAAGTTATCTAATGAACTATTTATTTAATGAAGTAAAACATCATATGATGAGTAATTACAATTTGTGTTCACTTTAAGATGGTACATTCTTAAATAATTAGTCCCTCTGACAAATAAATAATCTTTTGTAGCTCTTTTTGGGCACTCATTATAGGATTGAGAAGACCTTTGACATGCACTAATGGGTCTACTACTATCTAAGGGAAGGAATTTTTTTCAATGCAAATATATCTTCATCAACATTTAGTTTCATCTCATCATCATTGGCATAGGAGGCAAAACACTATTGTAGAGAGGGCTCCTTTTCCTCCATCTTTTCCCTCCTTGGGAGAGAGTTTTGTCCTTTCTGGTTTATCCTCATTTTCTTTTGCAATTGGAGGGGACAAGGAGGTTGGGGGGGTAGAGGAGGGGGATTTTTACAAAGATTCATTTCTTGATTCCCTAAATTGAGTTTAAGGGGGTGTTTTGGTGTAATTATATCATTGAAACTATATTAAGTTTATTTAGATTAAAAAATTATTTAGTTAAGTAAATTAGGAAATAAGACCATCTGTCAACTTCTTGATTGATAGATTTTCACCACCTTTAGCTCATTTATCTACTTAATTGACAATAGTTGGATGTTATCTCTCCTTCATCAAGATGAATTCACTTGACACCTTTGCTTCTACAAGTTGAATCAATCCACAAATCACTATGGATAACTCAACCTCCTTTGTAACATTTTTCACCCTAACTTGTGTATCCTAGATGATATATGTTGTCCATTTTGTTTAGTTTACACACTATCTATTCACGATTGTAGAACACAATAACCCGACCAAAATAACCCTAGACAGAATAACCTGGTCACAAAAACCCAAGGACAAAATAACCCAGGGTCATAATAACCCAAGCCAAAATAACCTGTGGTCAGAATAACCCATGGACAAAATGTCCCTGTAAGAATATAGAGAAAGGAAAACAAAATTTATAAATTACATGCATGTTGCTAAAAAAATCTTATTCAAATTTTCAATTAAAGTGTCAAATTATGAGCGATGCCTTTTATATAATCTAAAATTTTATGGTTGTCATAAAAATTTGGCATAAGAATTGGAAAAATATCTAAATTCTAATTTTTTAATTGATTTTATGTCATTTCTAGTTTACTAGCTTGATCTAAAATGACCACGGGTTATTTTGTCCATGGGTTATTTTGACGACAGGTTATTATGTCCATGGGTTATTATAACCCTAGGTTATTTTGTCCTTGGATTATTATGACGGGGTTATTGTGTTCAGTGTTATTTTGGTTGGGTTATTATGTCTGAATACCATCTATTCACATGTTGGATCTAGTAAGCAAAGAGACATTTTTAGTGGAATACCTTAATGAATTAGGCTTATGAGGTGACAAATGATATGGAACATGGAAATGATTAGTCAATGAGGAATGTTTTTCATTTTACCTAACCTAACAACGACTTTCAAAATGACAAGTTATGGTTAAGTGATCAAAACTTAATTAATCATGTAATAAACATTTAATCAAAACAGTGTGTAATTCAATTACCTTGGCAACCTTTCAAATTACATATCTATAAGCTAAGTTAAAGATACTAAACTCAATGTGTGAACTATTTTTATGAATTTTATATAATGAATAATGGAGGCATGTAATTTTGAAATAAAAATATATTTTAATTAGTTGTGCAAATAGCTTGGTATCAATAAGACTTAATTATAGATTACATACCTTAAGGAGAAATGATTACTTAATAATTTTAAAACTTAACCCCACTTGAGTTATCTAGCAATTGTGTATTCATGTTACTTAGATTATGTAATGAACTATTTATTTAATGAAGTAAAACATCATATGATGAGTAAGGATTAAGCTATCTAACAATTACATATTCATGTTACTTAAGTTATCCAATGAATTATTTGTTTAATCAAGTAAAGCATCATATGATGAGTAATTACAATGTGTGTTCACTTTAAGATGGTACATTCTTAAATAATTAATCCAACCCTAACAAATAAATAATTTGTTGTAGCTCTTTTTAGGCACTCATTATAGGATTGAGAAGACCTTCGACATGCACTAATGGGTCTACTACTACCTAAGGGAAGGAATTTTTTTTAATGCAAATAGATCCTCATCAACCTTTAGTTTCATCTCATCATCATAGCTATAGGAGGCAACACGCTCTTGTAGAGAGGGCTCTTTTGTCCTCCATCTTTCCCCTCCTTGGGAGAGATTTTTGTCCTTTCGGCTTTATCTTCCTTTTCTTTTGCAATTGGAGGGGACAAGGAGGTTGGGGGTGGAGGAGTGGGATTTTATTATCAAGATTCATTTCTTTATTCCCTAAATTGAGTTTAAGGGGGTGTTTTGGTGTAGTTATATAATTGAAAATATATTAAGTTTATTTAGATAAAAAAATTATTTACTTAAGTAAATTAGGAAATACGATCATTTGACAACTTCTTGATTGATAGATTTTCACCATCTTTAGCTCATTTATCTACTTAATTGACAATAGTTGGATGCTATCTCTCCTTCACCAAGATGAATTCACTTGACGTCTTTGCTTCTACATGTTGAATCAATCCATAAATCACTATGGCTAACTCAACCCCCTTTGTAACGTTTGTCACCCTAACGTGTGTATCCTAGAGGATATATATTGTCCATTTCATTTAGTTTACACACTATGAAAACATATATAATAAAATAATTCTTTTTATCTTGTTTAAATCTGAATTAGTGTCATATGCAAGTTCTTTATTAAATGTAACAAACAATCCAAATTTCAAAATTACAAAAATATTATATATCATCAAACCTAAAACTAAATAGCATTAATCTTTTCTAAATTGATATATACATACATCTTATTAGCATAACCTAGATTAAGCTTGGCAAAAGTTATTTTCCTTTTACAATTATCAATAAACTGTAAGTGGCATCGACAAATTATTTAATGTGCTAGTAATGTTTTGACTACATGTGAGCCTCATCATATAGATTTCCCACAATACAACTATTTTGATAGGTTACCCTATTCCTAAAAGAAATCGTATGCTGCTCTTGAATCCCATAGATCGCTTTAACCTCATAAACATTAACAACATCAAGTTTCCAAAGTCCATGATCATGAATTGTTTAGTTTTCCGGATTGAAACTGTGTGCATTTTTGTGAATCAACGTTTCGGATCAAACTCCATGATCCATCCTCAGGATTATGCATGCAACTAGAGAGAAGAGAAAAAATAGGATGAGATAGCAGACTTAGAAGGTTAAATAGGTGAGGGGAATGAGAGGGATAGAAGAGAAAAATAGAGCCAAACCATAAATACCTAAATAATAAAAATAAGAACTAATTCAAATAATAAAGTAAGAAGAGAGGCCCCAAAAATAAAATGAGGAAAACATAAAGTAAGACAAAAAAAAGAAGAGGAGATTAAAAAGTTTGAATAAAGTCCAAAAAAAAGAGTGGAAAGAACTAATGAGGAGAAGAACACAAAAGAGAAAAAATAAAAAAATAAGAAACCAAGTATAATAATTTGAAACAAAGACCAAAAGATAAAAAATAAAGAAGGGTGAAGAGAAGCAACGAAGATACAAAGAAAAAATAGGGACAAGGAAGAAACAAAAGGAACACCAATTGCGACAAAAAATAACTAAAAAGACAAAGAAGAAAAATAAAGAACACGACAATAAAAATAAGGTAAAAAAGAACATTAATTGAACAACAAGACCATAAAAATAAGACAAATAAGAAAAATAAATAAGTAAAAGGAAAATTAACAAAAGGAAAGCAAAGTTAAGGACAAACGAAAAAAGATAATCAGAAAAAGAAGCCAAAATAAACTAAATAGACAAAGAATAAGAATAATAAATAATAAAATAAAATTATTGAAACAAATGAATTCAAAAAATAAAAACTTATGAAGCAAACGAATTCTATAATACACTAAAAACTAATGAAATAAAAGAAGCAAAAAACTATGGAAGACAAACAAAAAAGAGGGGACCAACTAGGGAGAGGAACAAGAAGGAGACAAAGAGGAGAGATGTCGAAAATTGGGCAAAATAAGACAAGACAAAATAAATAAGGCGTATTAATTAAACAAGAAGACCATAAAAAATTAAAAAAGGAAAAAACAAGCAAAGCAAAACCACAAACGGAGAAAATAAAATAAAATAATAATAAGAAAAAGAAGCCCAAAAGAAACTAAATAGATGAAGAAGAGAAATCATAAAATAAAACTATTGAGACAAAAGAGTTATAATAAAACTATTGAAACAAATGAATTCTAATGGAATGAAACGATTGAAACAAAAGAAGTCAAAACTAATGAAGACAAACTTAAGAGAGAGGACCAACTAGGGAGAGGAACACGAAGGGGACCAAGGGTGGGGTAGGGGACAGGGGGAAGGGGGGTGTGTACCGAAAAAGGGGGGCTAAGGAGGGGAGGAAATACCAGAGCTACCAAGAGGGGGTTCAACTAGGTTATTCAAAAGGGGCTTCCAAGAAAAGCTTAAATTCCAGCCCCCATCTCGGTTGAGGTTGGAGGGGTGGTTATTATTTCAATGGCCTCAAGGAGCTTTCTCTTGAAGTAGTTGTCTTCGTTAGCAAGGATTTTGGTATCTTCTAAAGCGATATGATGCTTGGTCTTGGAAGAGTGCTCGGCTAGCGCAGATTTCGCTACCTGCTCATGTCTAATGTCAACCCCATGCTCTTTGATCCTCGTGGAGATTGAGTGACCGGTTTCTCCAATATAAGGGATTCCACAAGAACAAGAAATTTTGTAGACACCCGAGTTGAGGAAGGAGTTGAGAGGATCCTTGGGGGAAGGAATGCGATTTTTTAAAATGGAAAGGGGCTTGAAAATGCAAACTAATCCCTTTTTTAGGAGAATCTTTGCTATTTTGTTGGAGATTCCTTCAACATAAGGAAGGGTAGCAACAGGAAGAGAAGGGGTAGGAGAGGGCTTAGGTTGGAGAGACAACCTAGATTTGGCCTGGTTGATAGCACGATTGATTTGCTTCCTTTTATACCCATTTAGAGATAAAACATGGGTAAGGTGGTTTAGCTCTTGGTCAATGTGTTCATCATCACAAATAGTGAAAGCTCTAAATGCCAAAGTTTTGAGAACTCTAGCTTTTTGGCTAGGGTGATGATGAGAAGAAGAGTGAAGGTAGAGGTCGGTGTGGGTGGATTTACGAAAGACAGTACGGGATAGCGACCCGTCTGCTTTTTTGATGAGAAGGACATCAAGGAAAGGAAGTTGGTTATTGGATTCAATTTCTTTGGTAAACGAAATACAGGGGGATAAACTATTTAAGTGAGAGTGGAAAGCTTTGAGTTCCTCAAGGCCATGAGGCCAACATATGTTGGTATTATCAACGTAACGCTTCCACCACTTTGGTTTGAGGGGAAAAGAATGGAGGGCAAGATCTTCAAAATGCTCCATGTACAAGTTGGCTATAATGGGAGAGAGAGGAGAGCCCATGGCAACACCATCAACTTGCTCATAAATGACACCTTGGAAAGAAAAATAGGTGGATCTAAGACACAACTCTACCAAAGAGGCAATCTCATAGTCGGTCTTTTGTTTAATAAGCTCGATGGCATCATGGATAGGAACCTTGGTGAGAAGGGAAACTACATCAAAGCTAACAAGAATGTCTTTTTTGTCCAATTTCTTGTCTTTGATGAAGTCAACAAAATGAGACAAGTTCTTGATGAAAGAGCTGGATTTGCCAATGAGGGGGGAAATGAGTTTGCCCAGATGGGAGGCCAACTTGTAGGATGGAGAATTAATGGTATCAACTATAGGTTTGACAGGGATACCTACTTTGTGAATTTTTGGTACCCCATAGATATGCGGAATGACCTCTTTGGAGGGGTAAAGCCACTTTTTTGTGGCCTCATCAAAAGAAGAATTGGCAATGGCAGACCTCACACTTTTGGTTAATTTGGAGATGGGGTTGGAATTAAGGATTTTATAGTTGTTGTTATTAGATAACAAGGCTAGCATTTTGGTTGTGTAATCATGCTTGTTCATGATCACCGTAGCATTGCCTTTGTCCGCCTTGGAGATGACAAGATCGTCATTGCTCATTAATCTTTTGAAGGCCAAGAGTTCAGCTTTGGAGACATTGCGCTTTGGAGGTTTGGCATATCTAAGAGCCACAACACAATCTTGGCGAATTTCTTTAGCCAACTTTTCTGAAAGAGACCGAAGAGCCTTCTCAATTTCAATGAGAAAATCAGAGACGGGAATGAAGTGAGGCGCAATGGGAAAACCAAGACCTTTTTTAAAGAAATTGAGAACAGTGGGGTCCAAATGAGCACTGGAGAGGTTAATGACAAGTTTGTTTTCCCAGTCGTGAATAGACTGGCGCGGTTTAGAGTCTGCTTTAGAGTAGACCGAAGAAGACGTGACAGCTGGAAGCACGATAGACGAGGGAGAAGACAGCGAGAATGAGGAATTAATGCCAAGAGGCGTGTGAGACAAGCTACGATTTGGAGAAAGGGAGGAAGTAGATGTCGAAGAAGACACATCAATGACGTGGTGAACAGTGCATTCACAATTCCTCGTGGTTTGACCAGAAGAAAGATCCATCCAAGAAGACACGTCAACGACAAGGCGATCCGAGTGATCAAAAGAAAGATCCGAGGAAGATCGAGGGGGGCTGGTTGGAAGCTGGCGAGCTCACACGATTGGATGAGGAGAGATCGAGGTCAGAGACAGAGGCCGAGGAACTAACTCTATGAGGAGAGCCAATTGGAACGCTAAGAGCATTAAAGAGATCACGTGAAGCATGACCAATGGGAAAAGAAGAGATCGTGAGAGAGGGCGTACCTAGACAAGCAAGCTGATGACCGTTTGAATCAAGCACCTGGTCGTCGATGGAGGTCGTTGCTTCACTAACGTTCTCCTTCATGGCGCTGCTTTTGTAGGATGCTGAAGACTTGGCGCCACTCGATCGAGAAAGGAGGTCAGTCAATGGAGAAGACCCCAGCGAAGTGCGAGTGACGTGATGAAGAGGGCACAGGGAGAGAGGGCGGGATAACAGAGGGGACACGGGTAAGACAACAGTGGAAGAAGATGAAACAGGAAGAGGAGACGAGGGAGGTTGGTTATGGGGAGGAAGCGGAGCGGGTGAAGAATTAGAGACGGGAGTGGAGGGGAGCAAGATTGAAGACGATGCAGAGGTGAGGAGGGGTGTAGAAGGAAAGCGCCTCGAAACCTGCTGATGATTCCTGTAAACCAGAGCATTGGATTTCTTTATCTGCCTCCGTTCACATTTGAGTTTGATACCAGATGCCATAGCGTGAGAAGAAGTGTCAAGCAAGATCCAAAGATCTGGTCGGAGGGAGGCTGCCAGCTCTAAATGCAACGGAAGTAATCTGGATGCAATATGATTGATGGCAGCTCTGGTGGATTTGATCACAGACCGAAGTAAAGAAAGGCCTGCACGATGAAAAATGTGTTCAGTCTGGTGATTGGCCAGATGATGGACGATGGAGATAAAAGATGGCAAAACCTTGGAGTCCCTACACCTTTTTAAAAAAGCCAAGTCTGCTAACTTCTTTGAAAGTTTGATTCGCAACTTCTCTAGCTGTCTCGATTTGAAGAAGAGTTCCCTCTCATGAAGGGTGTTAATTAACAACATCAAGTTTCCACAGTCTATGATCATGAATTGTTTAGTTTTCTGGATTGAAACTGTGTGCATTTTTATGAATCAATGTTTTAGATCAAACTCCATGATCCATCCTCAGGATAATGCATGCAACTATAGAGAAGAGAAAAATAGGATGAGATAGCAGACTTAGAAGGTTAAATAGGTGAGGGGAATGAGAGGGTTAGAAGACAAAAATAGACCCAAAACATAAATACCTAAATAATAAAATAAGAACTAATCCAAATAATAAAGTAAGAAGAGAGGCCCCAAAAACAAAATGAGGAAAACATAAAGTAAGACAAAAAATAAGAGAAGATTAAATTTTTTGAATAAAGTCCAAAAAAATAAATAAGTGGAAAGAACTAATGAAGAGAAGAACACAAAAAGAGAAAAAAAGAGATCAAAAATAAGAAACCAAGTATAATAATTTGAAACAAAGACCAAAAGATAAAAAATAAAGAAGGGTGAAGAGAAGCAACGAAGATACAAAGAAAAAATAGGGACAAGGAAGAAACAAAAGGAACACCAATTGCGACAAAAAATAACTAAAAAGACAAAGAAGAAAAATAAAGAACACGACAATAAAAATAAGGTAAAAAAGAACATTAATTGAACAACAAGACCATAAAAATAAGACAAATAAGAAAAATAAATAAGTAAAAGGAAAATTAACAAAAGGAAAGCAAAGTTAAGGACAAACGAAAAGAGATAATCAGAAAAAGAAGCCAAAATAAACTAAATAGATAAAGAATAAGAATAATAAATAATAAAATAAAATTATTGAAACAAATGAATTCAAAAAATAAAAACTTATGAAGCAAATGAATTTTATAATACACTAAAAACTAATGAAATAAAAGAAACAAAAAAGAGGGGACCAACTAGGGAGAGGAACAAGAAGGAGACAAAGAGGAGAGATGCCGAAAATGGGGCAAAATAAGACAAGACAAAATAAATAAGGCGTATTAATTAAACAAGAAGACCATAAAAAATTAAAAAATAAGACACAGAACAAAATTAAAGAAGTAAAAGGAAAAAACAAGCAAAGCAAAAGCACAAACGGAGAAAATAAAATAAAATAATAAAAAGAAAAAGAAGCCCAAAAGAAACTAAATAGATGAAGAAGAGAAATCATAAAATAAAACTATTGAGACAAAAGAGTTCTAATAAAACTATTGAAACAAATGAACTCTAATGGAATGAAACGATTGAAACAAAAGAAGTCAAAACTAATGAAGACAAACTTAAGAGAGGACCAACTAGGGAGAGGAACACGAAGGGGACCAAGGGTGGGATGGGGGAGACGAGGAAGGGGGAGGTGCACCGAAAAAGGGGGGCTAAGGAGGGGAGGAAATACCAGAGCTACCAAGAGGGGGGTCAACTAGGCTATTCAAAAGGGGCTTCCAAGAAAAGCTTAAATTCCAGCCCCCATCTTGGTTGAGGTTGGAGGGGTGATTATTGATTTCAATGGCCTCAAGGAGCTTTCTCTTGAAGTAGTTGTCTTCTTTAGCAAGGATTTTGGTATCTTCTAAAGCGATATGATGCTTGGTCTTGGAAGAGTGCTCGGCTAGCACAGATTTCGCTACCTGCTCATGTCTAATGTCAGCCCCATGCTCTTTGATCCTCATGGAGATTGAGCAACCGATTTCTCCGATATAAGGGATTCCACAAGAACAAGAAATTTTGTAGACACCCAAGTTGAGGAAGGAGTTGAGAGGATCCTTGGGAGAAGAAATACGATTTTTTAAAATGGAAAGGGGCTTGAAAGTGCAATCTAAGCCCTTTTTTAGGAGAATCTTCGCTATTTTGTTGGAGATTCCTTCAACATAAGGAAGGGTAGCAATGGGAAGAGAAGGAGTAGGAGAGGGCTTAGGTTGGAGAGACAACCTAGATTTGGCCTGGTTGATAGCACAATTGATTTGCTTCCTTTTATACCCATTTAGAGATAAAACATGGGTAAGGTGGTTTAGCTCTTGGTCAATGTGTTCATCATGACAAATAATGAAAGCTCTAAATGCCAAAGTTTTGAGAACTCTAGCTTTTTGGCTAGGGTGATGATGAGAAGAAGAGTGAAGGTAGAGGTCGGTGTGGGTGGATTTACGAAAGACAGTACGGGATAGCGACTCGTCTGCTTTTTTGATGAGAAGGACATCAAGGAAAAGAAGTTGGTTATTGGATTCAATTTCTTTGGTAAACAAAATACAAGGGGATAAACTATTTAAGTGAGAGTGGAAAGCTTCGAGTTCCTCAAGGCCATGAGGCCAACATATGTTGGTATCATCAACGTAACACTTCCACCACTTTGGTTTGAGGGGAAAAGAATGGAGGGCAAAATCTTCAAAATGCTCCATGTACAAGTTGGCTATAATGAGAGAGAGGAGAGCCCATGGCAACACCATCAATGCTAAAAAGTAGGTATCCCTCTCAGACCTATAGTTGATACCATTAATTCTCCGTCCTACAAGTTGGCCTCCCATCTGGGCAAACTCATTTCCCCCCTCATTGGCAAATCCAGCTCTTTCATCAAGAACTCGTCTCATTTTGTTGACTTCATCAAAGATAAGAAATTGGACAAAAAAGACATTCTTGTTAGCTTTGATGTAGTTTCCCTTTTCACCAAGGTTCCTATCCATGATGTCATCGAGCTTATTAAACAAAAGACCGACTATGAGATTGCCTCTTTGGTCTAGAGTTGTGTCTTAGATCCACCTGTTTTTCTTTCCAAGGTGTCATTTATGAGCAAGTTGATGGTGTTGCCATGGGCTCTCCTCTCTCTCCCATTATAGCCAACTTGTACATGGAGCATTTTGAAGATCTTGCCCTCCATTCTTTTCCCCTCAAACCAAAGTGGTGGAAGCGTTACGTTGATGATACCAACATATGTTGGCCTCATGGCCTTGAGGAAATCGAAGCTTTCCACTCTCACTTAAATAGTTTATCCCCCTGTATTTCGTTTACCAAAGAAATTGAATCCAATAACCAACTTCCTTTCCTTGATGTCCTTCTCATCAAAAAAGCAAACGGGTCGCTATCCCGTACTGTCTTTCGTAAATCCACCCACACCGACCTCTACCTTCACTCTTCTTCTCATCATCACCCTAGCCAAAAAGTTGGAGTTCTCAAAACTTTGGCATTCAGAGCTTTCACTATTTGCGATGATGAACACATTGACCAAGAGCTAAACCACCTTACCCATGTTTTATCTCTAAATGGGTATAAAAGGAAGCAAATCAATCGTGCTATCAACCAGGCCAAATCTAGGTTGTCTCTCCAACCTAAGCCCTCTCCTACCCCTTCTCTTCCCATTGCTACCCTTCCTTATGTTGAAGGAATCTCCAACAAAATAGCGAAGATTCTCCTAAAAAAGGGCTTAGTTTGCACTTTCAAGCCCCTTTCCATTTTAAAAAATCGCATTCCTTCCCCCAAGGATCCTCTCAACTCCTTCCTCAACTCAGGTGTCTACAAAATTTCTTGTTCTTGTGGAATCCCTTATATTGGAGAAACCGGTCGCTCAATCTCCACAAGGATCAAAGAGCATGGGGTTGACATTAGACATGAGCGGGTAGCGAAATATGCACTAGCCGAACACTCTTCCAAGACCAAGCATCATATCGCTTTAGAAGATACCAAAATCCTTGCTAAAGAAGACAACTACTTCAAGAGAAAGCTCCTTGAGGCCATTGAAATCAATAACCACCCCTCCAACCTCAACCGAGATGGGGGCTGGAATTTAAGCTTTTCTTGGAAGCCCCTTTTGAATAACCTAGTTGACCCCCCTCTTGGTAGCTCTGGTATTTCCTCCCCTCCTTAGCCCCCCTTTTTCGGTGCACCTCCCCCTTCCTCGTCTCCCCCATCCCACCCTTGGTCCCCTTCGTGTTCCTCTCCCTAGTTGGTCCTCTCTTAAGTTTGTCTTCATTAGTTTTGACTTCTTTTGTTTCAATCGTTTCATTCCATTAGAGTTCATTTGTTTCAATAGTTTTATTAGAACTCTTTTGTCTCAATAGTTTTATTTTATGATTTCTCTTCTTCATCTATTTAGTTTCTTTTGGGCTTCTTTTTCTTTTTATTATTTTATTTTATTTTCTCCGTTTGTGCTTTTGCTTTGCTTGTTTTTTCCTTTTACTTCTTTAATTTTGTTCTGTGTCTTATTTTTTAATTTTTTATGGTCTTCTTGTTTAATTAATACGCCTTATTTATTTTGTCTTGTCTTATTTTGCCCCATTTTCGGCATCTCTCCTCTTTGTCTCCTTCTTGTTCCTCTCCCTAGTTGGTCCCCTCTTTTTTGTTTCTTTTATTTCATTAGTTTTTAGTGTATTATAAAATTCATTTGCTTCATAAGTTTTTATTTTTTGAATTCATTTGTTTCAATAATTTTATTTTATTATTTATTATTCTTATTCTTTATCTATTTAGTTTATTTTGGCTTCTTTTTCTGATTATCTCTTTTCGTTTGTCCTTAACTTTGCTTTCCTTTTGTTAATTTTCCTTTTACTTATTTATTTTTCTTATTTGTCTTATTTTTATGGTCTTGTTGTTCAATTAATGTTCTTTTTTACCTTATTTTTATTGTCGTGTTCTTTATTTTTCTTCTTTGTCTTTTTAGTTATTTTTTGTCGCAATTGGTGTTCCTTTTGTTTCTTCCTTGTCCCTATTTTTTCTTTGTATCTTCGTTGCTTCTCTTCACCCTTCTTTATTTTTTATCTTTTGGTCTTTGTTTCAAATTATTATACTTGGTTTCTTATTTTTTCTTTTTTTCTCTTTTGTGTTCTTCTCCTCATTAGTTCTTTCCACTTATTTATTTTATTTTATTTTATTTTAATTTTAATTTTATTTTTATTTTTTGGACTTTATTCAAACTTTTTAATCTCCTCTTCTTTTTTGTCTTACTTTATGTTTTCCTCATTTTATTTTTGGGGCCTCTCTTCTTACTTTATTATTTGAATTAGTTCTTATTTTTATTATTTAGGTATTTATGGTTTGGGTCTATTTTTGTCTTCTAACCCTCTCATTCCCCTCACCTATTTAACCTTCTAAGTCTGCTATCTCATCCTATTTTTTCTCTTCTCTCTAGTTACATGCATTATCCTGAAGATGGATCATGGAGTTTGATCCGAAACTTTGATTCACAAAAATCACAGAGTTTCAATCCAAAAAACTAAACTACTCATAAACATTATTAAAACTCTTTCATTTTTTCATTCATTCATAATGATAATGCATAGCAAGATAAAATCTACCCATCAACTTGAAGGATGAAGGCTAAATTCAAGGGGACTATCATTTTCCTTTGGGCTTATAATTACATTGATAGGTGTCTACCCATTTTCTATTCTCTGTCAGATGTACTGGGTGGGGATTTTTAGACTGCCAACCCCCATGGAGTGTAAATCTGTATAAGGATGAAAAAAAAGATCCACAACCCAAGAATTCCTCCAGAGTTTGCACTCCCACTTCCAGGCAATATCTGCTTCAACTTTCAATAAACTCGAAAATAAACCAAAACCCGGAAGAACAAAAAAGCTCTAAATCGCAATAAGAGGCTACCTAGAGCTGTCTGTCTAACTTCTTTTGTATACAGACTCATGGAGTGTTGTCAGATCTGCCTGCATCTCTTCATCATCTTCTACATACAGTGAGCTTTACTATTATCATAAAGGGTTGTGGCCTCCCATAAAAAAATCTTGTTAATTCTGTTTTACAACAACTGTTAAAGAAAACTGAGGAAATCTTTTGGTAATGAATACAATATTCAGGGACAGATTTGACTTATATGATTGGCAGCTTTGTAGGCCCTAGCTTATCACATGCATTCAGATTAGACTGCAAAAGATCAAGCAGACTACTGACAGGAGACAGTATATGATAGCTGTAAAATGATGATGGGCTTAAGATCACATGTTCCATCCTTTTCGTTCATGACACATTTTGTATTGGGATTATCAGACAATAAGCAAACAGGTCTCCTGTAATTTAACCAGCTCTTAGAAGTTTGAGTCTTCAGAGGAGCTTTGTATGCAGTACATTGTGATGGTCTAATCTACCTTGTTCAAAAGGGAAAAGTATGGCAGAAAGTTGAATCAGAAAACGTCCAAATAATGTCATTATGATCAGATTCAAAATAGATATTGAAATGTCCCATCAAAGGTACCTTGATTTGTGTGATCTATTCAGATTCCTTTGTGACAATATCAAATATTTAAGTACAGTTGATTGAATCTTAAAGCATTTTTTTTCTTGATCTCCTTTATTTCATATAGGTAAGTAGCTCAGTGCTTAGAGTTGCCATGTAACTATCGATTCCTTTTCATACACGTTCTCACATGCTGTAGCAGCTGGCTATTTGCCAAAAAAAAGTACCATACTTGTACTGATAACCAAAACAAACAAGTTGTCACAAAGAAAGAAGTTACCAAGGACACATGACCTTGGGAGAAGTTATTCTTTGCATACTAACGAAGTGCATTAGTGAGAAAGTATGGGATTGCAGGGATAAAAACACTAATGAATAAAATTAATTAAACATAATTAAAATTTAGATAAAGAGTTATGGTACATTATATGATTTAGAGAAATTTTGAAATTAAAAACAAGAGGATGTATTTGATTTTAATGTTGATGGAGAGTTATTTGTTACTTTGTTCATAAATTTTTAACTATAATTCAAAATCATTAAAAATTGGATGTATTATAAATAGAAGGGTAGAATTTGAGTTGGTTTGATGGTGAAATTTTGAATTAAGCAAAATCAAATTTTTGGTACTTGTAAAAGATGTTTATTTGGATGATATCTCTTTAAGGAAAATTGGGTAGTTCTAAGAAGCACTATTTGGACTTGTCATGCAATAGAAGGTAAATGTGATTAATTTCCTTATTAGTAGTTGTCAAGACTTGCCTTAATAGAGGGGAAGAGTGACCAACTTCCTTGTTAATAGTTAAGCCTTGTAATTGATTGAATAGAGAATTATAAAAGAGAAAAAATAAAAGTTTTGTATGTTGACGTAGACAAAGTAGCCAATAGAACTAACCTTGTAAGTGTTTGAGATTGATATGTGAGTGTGTTCTCTTATTTGTCAATTAGATGCCCTCTTGACATTTGATAATTAAAATGAACTAAGATGATGCCTTTGAATAGACAACCTTAGACAGAAAACTCACAATCATTTACAACATGAGGGCACTTAAGATTATAAACATGTGTGCAAATTGGTTAATTATAGTACGCTCGCCTTAAGAACACAAACATGTGTGCTAAGTTGTGTCAAACAAAAGGGAAAAGTGTAATGTATGTACCTTTCTCTTCTAAATTTCTCTCAAACTTTCATATGCATGTAAAACTAGGTGAGCATGGATGTCAAAGTAGAAATAACTAAAACTAATGATATACAAAATAAAAAAATTGAGGAACTAGAAATATTAGTAGTTGGAACAAGTGTGTGCTCTCTTTGTCCTTGCTATGCAATAAATGTCCATAAGGCCTATCATTCCATTGAAAGAAAAATGCCACCTTTTAAAAGTTGTACATAAACTAGAAAGAGAATAAGAATATATTATGCCTCCTCAAATAATGTGTACAATGAAGGAGCACCCAAAATTCAAGGACGTGAGAAAAAAATAAAGTGATTAAAAATTATATGACTATAAATTTGAAATGTGATTAAAAAATTAAGCATTAAAAGCATACCTGAGATAGAATGACATGTGTGTGTTCGATTAATGTGTATGGAAGATTATCCTAATTTTGCACCAATAAAACCAAGCATGAACACACTAATTACAATTATATCAAACACTTTACTTACAAACTACAAACCACAAAAATTTGTTGCTATTTTATGTATATAAATATGAATTTGAAGTTGGAATCTAGTTAGTATATGCATTTAGGTGGAAAAATAAGAAAACTCATCACATATAATCAAGTACACTTAGTTTCACCCTAAAAACCCCTCATTAATAGAGAAAAACCTAGCTAGTAAGTACCAATTAGCACATCTACTTAATTATTATTAACTACAAATAAAAATGTTTGATTACAACTTGCAATTCTTCCTTTTCTTTATCAAGATTTTATTGAACTCTTCCTATAGCCTATTTATAAGCTTTCAAACACTTATTTTATATTTTTGGAAAGTTCTTCCAATGCAATGGAAGATTCATTTATGAATTTGAAGCCTCAAAAGTTATGATTATTTACTTCATCTACTATTATGTTGTATGTGCATCAAGACCAATGCTTTGACAGATGAATTTATCATAATGTTTTTGAAACTAACTTAATGGTAAATTTTAAGAACCATCGATTAATTTCAAAACTACTACTTAATGATATCTATTAGTTTTGATTATCATAAAACAAGTATCTCTTACACTTTTTAAATTTTAGAAAGAAAAAAATTTAATTCATATTCTATATATCTTTTGGATACTTATAGAGAGGTTGTGGTCCCACAAAAGCTTATTGGGACACTAAGTGAGGAAACAATTCCCCACCTTCTCCTTTGAATATCATTAATCTTGCTTGATTTTATTTTTTTAGTCATGTTTCTCAAGACTCTTGGACCTCCCTTATAGTCTATCTATGCTTCTATTGTAGCACCACATCCTCGAGAATAATTGCATATTTGTCATGCACCATTTCTTCCAAAAAGGTGGCATCATATCTTGTTTATCATCCAATATGGATGGCTTATACAACTAAAAATACTCACAATTTATGAGTTTGTGCAAGCTAATGATATGTCAATAAACGCCCTTAACTAGTAATAAAAATGTTAAAAAAATATAATAAGGTGAATTCAAATAAAAAATCAAAGGGTTTGTTGGTTCCCCAACCCACCTTCAATAATTTCTAAAGAGATGTAAATTCCTATTATCAAGATTATTGAATCATTGGCCAAAAATTGAGGGAAATAAGAATTATCTCCTACATTTCAAGCTCTGCAAAACCTAGGCGGGTAACCCTATCAAGCACACTAAATTTAAATTACTCTCAAGATTCCATTTTAGTGTAAATAAGATATGAAAATTAACACATAATAGGCAAGGATTTATAAAATTATGGGGAGTGAATAACCCATTCCTTGTACATTTAATGTTTCAGTGTGAATTTCAATAAAATTACAAAGATAATTTAATCTTTGATGGTTTATCATTTTAAAATTAACTGGGTTGGAAGGAAATATCTAAATAATGATTAATGCCTATCTAAAAAAATACAAACTCAATTGCTAACTATCATAACTTATTTTTAATAATGATGTCTCTAATGACATAAACATTTACCATTGTCTTAAAATGGTGAGACCTACAAATGTGGTTCAAAAAATTTATATCCTACTTGATAATCCTTTGCGATGTTTGTATTCCCCATTATTATTTGTCAAATATTTATATTACAAGTATTGAATAATGACTAATATAAAATAGCAATTCAACACAACAAATATGCATGAAAAAACTTTAAACCCTTAGTTACTTATTTCAAAGGCACACAACACTACAAAAGAAGATGACAATAAACTAAGAAGATTTATTCATATACATAAATAGAGATAAACCTTAAGAAAGAGAATTGATAGAGAATAATTTCATTTTGTATTTATTTAAATATAATTTACATGTATCATAGATTTTTTCCCTTACTTTTTTAACCTCCCTTGCAATAAAATGGTCCCTTCCTTAAATAGAGAATGTTATAATGAATAGCCCCAGGGATGTGTGATGCTTGTCATATCAGGACCTCATCATGAGTCAATTAAGGAATTTCACAATACGTGTGAAACATTTAAGATAACTTTAGCTTATTGTAATCCACTTACAAAGAATTAGTTGGAACTAAAAATATACTCTAACTTCCCAACTAGAAGAAAAATTTGTACATGAAAAATCATAACAATGAATAACAAAATTGAAGAAAGCTTTCAACCTATTGAAGCTACCAAAATTGATGAGATGGAGTAATAAATAGACCTAGATGATCATGGAAAACCAACCTGTCAAATAACCTTGGTGTCAAGAGTAATTATCAACCCACTTGGAAATTTATTCCCTAGTTGACCAATTGAATTTTAGGATTGTTGCTAGCTTGTGTTGGTGTGTCATATACCTTGCATCTCACAACACCTTGATTTCATCTATGAAATCTAAAGTCTCATTTCTAACTTCAATGATTTATTCAATTATTTATTGCACAAAATATGATCAGCTTTATTCTACACAACTGATGTGACTAGAATTGGAATGGTATCTTGAATCTTTTCTCTCCATTGATCCAATGGTTTTAAGTCGCCATTATTGCTAAGTATTAGTGGTAATTGGCATTCCCCCAACACCTTGAAATTATTTATTTTTTATTCAAGGGTAAACTCAAGTCTACTTTGATATACTAGCACAACATTTAACAGGCTAGCCACCTCATGTGCTTTCAAGATCTTTGTTGGTACCTCGGGGTTATATTTTACATTCTCTTGAATTGTATTCTTCATCATTGTCCTTGGGATATATTCAAAAGGCTTTAGACTTGTTTTTTTCTCTACATGATTGTCTCTAAACTTTCTCAAATTATCATACTAACCAAATTAGTCACATCCTTCACACCATTTTCTTTGGTATTTGATTTTTCTTTTGACATATTTAATTTATCTTCAAGTTCTTAATCCTCAACATCAAGATGTATCTATCTTGTTGAGACATGTTATCAAAGGGAAAAGGGGACTTCATAGGTTTTGTGAAAATAATTTTAGGCTACACCATTATTGATTGGACCTTTTTGTACTCATGTAGTAGCTTTGTATGTTAATTATTTAGATTATCAAAATCTACTTGTAATTTTTTTGTTGCAACCTCACTGAACATGACAACACCCACCACCAAAGATGTAACTCAAGATAAAATGATATTTTCCAATATTCTAACAATTAAATTGTCACTCAATTCATTTATCTCTATCAACCTGCTTAGGCTTGCAGTTTGGAGATATAACTCATATAGCTAGTGTTTCATACATTTCACTAAAGCTAGAGACAAATTATAACTCCTTTTCTTTCTCCCTCCTAAATCATCTGTAAGACCAACCTTTATGTGGCTATTAACATTTTGGTACTCGTTGGTATGTGCTTCATTTCAGGCTAAATAAAATAGGTGCATGGTACAATTTCATAGATGTGTTGGTGTTGGTTATTGGAATGGAGTCATATAGAATAATTATTTTCATTGAACTTACATAAAAAAATATGATCATTTTGTCAAGGAAACTTTGCATAATCCTCTTACAGATTGATTATCTAGGAAATTATCGATGATTGTACCTTATAGAGTGCTAAAATGTTGACGGTGCAAATAAATGTTTGGAGTAATAAAAGGGAATATGGACTATTTAAACTTGAGAAGATGATTGATGTAAGCTATTTAATTATTAGTATGAAATATGAAATTGTGATTACTTAACTAAGATTATGATGATGGTGATTCTTTTGTAAATGAACTCTTTTTAAGAAACGGGATGCAATAGAATTAGTTAAGTAAAAATGTGAAGACTAATATGGTATTAAACGCTAGTTTAAAACAAAGTTACTAATGAGTTGAATGTTTGGATGAAGATGTTATTTATGCTAGGTTTTGGAGGTCTTTAGAGTTTTATGACAATGGAAGGAATTGGTCATCGAGAATGTGTGGATGCAAGTCAAGGTAACATTAGTTGAACAAGTGATTAACTTCAAGTAAGTACAAGTGGTAAGTTATGTGTTTAATATCCATTCTTTCTTGATAGAGAGAAAATTTGTTAAAGGTAAAATTAAGGAGGGTTAAACCAATGGTCCTGATTTCCTTTTTAATTGATTAAACTAATTTTGTGAAGCTATTGTTACCAATTAAAGTAGGAAGTGATCTTAGTGTGAGTAATAAAAGTGGTGTAAACTATGAGAATGGTTAACTGTATTCATATTTGGATAATAGTTACTAATGTTTGGGTTGTCATACAAGAAATTTAGAGCCAATGGGGGAAAAGAGAGAGACACCTAAACCCTGTTAAAACGACTTCATTTGTTGAATTTGTTTGTTTTGTTGATGTTAATGTGAAAGTTTTATCTTTCAAGTTGTCTTCTAATATTTGGGGTTATTGTTAATTTTGTTATTTGATTTTCTTGGGAAATAGTTTGTTAGAGGAAAAATCGATTTTTTTGTTTGTTCAATGAAAGGGCATATTTTCAAGGGGGTTAAAAAGTGTTTTTAGATGATAAATTTTACTAATATTGGTGTTTTTGAAAGTCCTAACTGTGCACCTAAGGGTTAGACACCATTTTGAGCCCACAAATTACATAAAACATGAATTTTGGACCTTTTTAAATTCACTTTTTTGTTAGTGACGAAAATGGAGTTAGGGTTTTGGGTTGCCTTATCTTTTTCGTTTCATTGTTGAGAACATAAGAGGGGGAGTGAAAAGCTTTAGACTTTTTTTTGGTTGGAAAAAAAGAAAAGAGGAGAGCTGAAAAAGAGGGTTTGGAAGAAAAGAGGAAGTAAAAAGAGGAAGGGAAAACCAGCTTGAAAGATAAGTTGCCTTAGCTTTTTCCTCCTCTTGCTTTGAAAAGTTAATAGTATGAACTTTGAATGTTGTTGTTTTATTGCAATTTAAGGGTTGATAAATTTTTAGGATGTGCATGAATTTTTGCTTGGAGTTATGAAATTTGAAATGAGTCAAGAATGTGTGTGTTTGGGGTTGTGGAAAATTTGTTTAAGGGGTCTTATGCAACTTCTTTTGGGGTTGTTCTTGCTATTTGAGATTGATTGTTGAATTTGAAACATGGGTTTTGTGCTCTCTCCTTGCTTGAGGCTTGGCTAGTGCCTAGTAATGGCTTGATGACACCAAGAAGGTTGGGTGGAGAGATTTTACTCTTCCATTGGCTTGATATTATCCATTTCTTCAAATGAATGATGGACATAGAAGCTTAAATGGGTTACAACTGGTTTAATGTTTTTTATGAAGTTTCAAGTTGTTGTTGGTATAGTATTTTGATGTGTTTATAAATCTAAACAAGTTGTAATCTATTCATAGTAATGAGCAATGAACAGATAGGAAGGATGTAAGATTAGTAGTTGTTGGAAAATGAGAGAGAACTTAACTTTGAGTAACTGGTTTCATGGCTTGTGTGTTTGAGGCAAGGAAGTTTTCTTTCTTGAATATGTTGTAGTTGTTTCATTCTTTTTCTATGATGGGTAAAATGCACATAACACACTTCCTATTTTATCATAATTAAAACATATTTTAGTCTATATTTAATGCTGCAAGTATAAAACTATGGAGAGTAGGGAATCATTACACATTATTATAATTTAATCTTCTTTTATTTCCTTTTTATCAATGTGTATAAAGATGGTTTAAAATGTCCATATATATCAGTAGAAAATACATGTTATTCAAAAAAAATTGTTGGTTGTGTTGCATGTTCTCATGTAAAAACTTAGGGGCATGACATCATCATCTTGAACATCTTGCCTTGTGATAGTGTTCATAGCAACAGTAGAATATATGCCCCAATCTAGTAGTAGCAAACACCTACTTTCCTTAACCAATCTCCTCCCCTCCTTGGGGATCATGTTTGTAAGGTTAAATTCAATCTAGTTCTAGATACTTTGAGCAATATTCTCGTCGCTACCACCTTCTCTTTATTGATCCTCTTCCTTTCTTTAGATATCAACATTTATCTTCACTTTGAATAGAATCATTTTAAATTCATCAAACTTGATTAATTCATCATCGAAGAGGAATTTTTCATAGGCCAATGCTTTGATATCTTGCATTTGTGTGTCTCCTTCCTCCAAGTTTATCAATGTTCTCTTTAAAAGGAATGTTAATGACAATGTGTCTTCTTGGTGAGGAAATGGTTTACCTTTTTATTCTCTCTTTAGAGATTTTTTCACCACTTCTCTCTATATTTTTATAGTCAATGAGTCATGGAATTACTTCATCCTACAAACTTTCTATAAGAAACCTATCTCTTACAACTCTTATAGTTAGTAACCTAGGGGGATAATTGACATGTATCTTAATTTCATACTCTCTTGGAGCAACCCTAAGATGCATTTCCCCTAATGTATCAACACTTTCAAATATTAGTCATATTCTTTAAGTTGGATCCTTGACCTCAATAAATGCACCCTTATAGTTGACATTAATGCCCCTTCCTATTTTCTTAGCAGCGAGGATTCATCCCATTTATTCCTCTTGGTCTCAATTTCTTCTTTTATCAGGAAACTCCTAATTATTTCTATAGATTAATAATATTGGTGCTCACAACCTAGCCTACAACTTCTTTCTTAGTCTTATCAATGCAATATTCAAGGTTGTATCTCCTCTCCTTCTCCAATTACATTATATATTATAATAACCTAGACTCAAAGAGCTCTAAGCCTTCCCTAGAGACTACATTAATGTATAAATAATTAAATTTGGATGGAAGAATGACCCTTTCTTATGCTAACATAAATGCAGCTTGTCAGGTTAGTTTATTACATTATCTCAAGAAAGGAAACTATATATGTCACTCAAAAAGGAAGAACATGGGGTGTCATGTATACATTGTATATCTTGACAATGGTTTTATCCTTGTGGTAGAACTAGTCACCCTAATTATGTTCAAATCCTACCTTAGAATCCTAATGATTTTCTCTTAGTAACTTGATAATTATTTTATATAATATATTCCTCATATACCCTAACATGTCAAGAATTCTATGCAAAAAATGGACTCAATCATAATAGTTTGAATTTTAATAGTGTGCATCCCAAATATATGACCTGCCTTAGATAGGAATAATACTTATGTTTAATGAAGCACTTGTAAACCTAAGGGAAATATTGCAAATATCTCTCCCGAGAAATAAAAAAGTGTAGCATAATAGAAAATACCACTTAAAGGATGAAATCCTCTCATATGATTTAAGAGATACTAATTATTTATGAATTGTTTCATCTAAAATAAGACAAATTAAACTAATCTTTAACATATTTGTACCAGATGTCTACAACTATCATCACTATATGCAACAAATATGTACCTTATAATCTACCCCTAGAACTTGACAGGAGGTTATATAGGCCATTCTAAAACATTCATCAAAAGTGTCAATGCTTAAAGGATCCACCTCTTTAGCATGAATTGTCTTCACACCAAACATTTCTTTCAACTTGTGGTTAGGCAATGATTTGACCCTATAGCTACTCTTATCATTTTCTACTTCTTGCATAATTTATTAAATTTGATATTGTATTTGTCCATGAGATTAAGGTCAAATACATTCTTGACTAAATCATTGTTTAGGTTAAAGATTACATCATTAACCTTTACCTTTACTTGTCTTGAGACAAGGTCATACTTATCACATGGGAAAAAATTGAATCAACATTGACAAAAATATTTGGTACTACCAACTTATTGAAATCAAACTTCCAAGTGTTCAAAACTTGGATAGGATTGATGGCTATGTTATGAAAATACTCAAATAATTCCCACCCAATAATTGGAATGATTGTATCTTTGATTATTTTGGTTATCTAAGAGAATGACTATGCCTTGCAGGTGCTTAGGCATTTTTGTAAACCTCGGGAATTGACCTACTAGATCTTGATCCAAGATTATTTTGGCTTTACCCAACTTAGAGTTTGACCAACTCATTTTAAAACTATAGAAGACCTAAATAGAATTTATATTGGGTAGCACTTTGTTAATTATAATTTCCTTACTATTTGAATCAAACAAACCCTAGATTATGAATAATTTATATTTTCAAGCTTGTTGATGAATTATCCATTAATAATTATGGTCAAATGTTGGAGGAACTAATTAAGTAGGAACAAACACCCACGAAATCATTAAGATTTCCTTTCTCAATATACTCTTAAAATTTATTCATCTCATCTAGAATTAACTATGAATTATGTTGGAACTTGAATGCAATGGCTCGCTTGTTCTACCACCTTTTACATTAAGTGTAGTGCACCAACTTAGGATTTATGGTAAGATCATTAATAAGGTTTGATTCTCATTCCATTTTTGGACATATATTTTCTTAGAGGATCAAATTGATGACTCTCATGCATCACAAATATCAAGTTTGAAGAAGTTTGATAGACATCAAAATTAAGTTTGTTTCATGCCACCTAGGATTACTTCATCACACATAGCACATGTTATGGAAAGAATTAAATGTGGGCCCATAAAAGTGCCATTTTTCCACCTTTACTGACAACTAAGTCACCACATGTATTAAATCACCACCTTTTATTTTCATTATACAATGTATAGTTTGAATAGGACCCACAAGAAAATTTATGATATGAAAATACCACATGATGCAATTATATGTCACCACCTATTCTCCGCTTCAACTTATCCTTTCAAGTTTTCAATAGTTTATCACACGTCATATATATCAAAGTGAGGCCTTTTAAAAACCTAAAATGTATTAGGGGATTGCCAACTATCAAAACCTCAAGGGATCCCACACCCTTTTTGTAGTGAGTACATGAATAAATTATCCAAACAATCATGAAATGCCACATTATCTTTTTTAGGTAAAAGGCATTAAGCATGAAATATTATTAATAATAATAAAAGTACTGAAGTTACATGAAATTAGTATATTATATTACAGAATAGAGTTGGCTTGGGGGCTACAAAAAATGCCCCATAGACTAACTTATTTTTGCATTAGGGCTAAAACAAAAGCCTCACATAATAGAAAGTAAGAAAAAACATAGAAACAACATTTTTTTCACACCACATCAGGGGCAACATCAAATAGAACAATCCATTGGAAGTCAGCCATAGGCTCCAGATTATTCACTTTCTTCAAGAAATTGCAACTCAAGCGCATCGAAGCCCTATGTTGTGCCAACGACACTATGTGAAAGTTTACAAGAAATGGGAGCCATTCCACCTTTGTGCCCCCTTCACACAGACTCTGGATATCCCCTGGTCTCGAGACACCAACCCCAATCCTTTTCACACCCAGAGTTTCCTCCAAGCCGCCAAGGATGTTCTTTTCAAACACTTTTAAATCCAACTCCTACACTAACTCCTTATGTTCTCCTAAATCCAAGAGGGAGGCCACAAAGCAAGAATTGATATTCATGTTTACCCTATAACGCCCATATTCCCTCAAAAAATCGACGCTAAGGATCATCTTAACCACTTTTAAGTCCCCTCCACTAGGGTGCTTCATTATCACCTTCAACCGTTGGTTTGATATGTCACCTACAAAATCCATTTGACAATGCGAGCTTGTGAGGTGGATATGAATATCCATTCTCAATAGGCTCACTAGGGAGTTATGAGAAGAATGGCAAAGATGTCACCCCTCTACTTAAATTAATAAGTTGCCTCATCCTCCCACACTTCACATGGGAGGAAATCATCGCCAGATTCATTCCCCAATAGGAGAAGTACTAAAGGCGCTCAAAGTATCTTTATTGCCATTCTTTTAGCACTTGCCAACTCAATGGTGAAGTACATTGTAGCCAGCTTTCCATACATGGCTGATCTGCAAGACCTCTGTCTAGCTGGTAAGGCATGTGTCGTATCACCTCCAAACACATAGTCATACTAAAATTTCCAATTGGTGGTGGCATCAAGTTGAGTAACATTAGTTAAAACACATCACATTAGTTAAAAGTGTAGGAAACTTACCAACTTTTCCTTTAAATGGGAAGTACATAGGGGAGAGGGGCCAGTAGTCGTGCGGGCTAACTTCGTCAACATGTAGCAATTGATTGGAATATCATAGAACCTTCATTTTTATTTTTTTTCGACATGTGGACTAGCTTCTTATCTATCTATAACTAAGGTTTGGAGCTGTGACTCATCATGCAACTCGCCACATCAGCACATCTATTGAGAAGTGTCTAAAATTTGACTTTTTAAAGATTTGACCAAAACTTAATCATGGAAACCCCAGTAGTTGAACAAAAAAATACCATTTGTTGCTTGTAAAATATCATATTTCTATTTAAAATATGATAATATGCAACATAAATAGACCAAATACTTATTGGTAACCATAAATCTTTTATATCTCTAGCTTTTATATTCAACACATATGGACCAATAGTTGAACACAAAAAAACTATTTGTTGTTATAAAAACAACACATAATTATTTAAAATACAACTTATACCAAACAAAAATGGACCAATAGTTGTACACATTAGAACAATATTTTTTCACTATGATAAGAATACTTGTTTAAATGAGTGTCTTATTTTATTAAATGAGCATTTTATTTTTTAAATTATACACTTATAGTGGATAGTTGTGATATTTTATTTGAGACAAAAAAATACTTATTTCACTTCTTCATGAATGTATTTATGTTTTTTTAATATAACATTTAAAGGTTCTCATGTGTTCAAGTATGGGTCCACTTTTGATCAACATTTGGTTATTTTTTAATTTATATTTAGATTATTCAGTTACAATATATAGTATAAATATGTGGTAAGACTAGGTATTATAATCACAATTGAGTGCACGACTATTGGACCCCACACGACTATTGGCCCCTCTCCCCTAGGTCGATGACATCACTTCCATTTATCAAGATCATGTAACTCGAAGCAACCCATGCTTAGGTAAGGCACTCGAGAAAGCAATCTGGCACCACGTGTTTATGTTTTGAGATGACTAAAGCATTTTCTAAGACTCACCAACTTTAGCGGAGCTAAAATCTTACAAGCAATTGAGCAAGCCAAAAAATGAGCCTTTGTACTTCAGAGTGTGTGCAGGTTCGCCATGTAACATCTTCCTCAATTACCTCACAGTGGACCCACCAAAAGACTCGACCAATCACGCACCATCAATTACTTACAACAGTTAGGAGCTTCATCAGGTTGCACCAGCTTGACATGTGCCTTGATCTGGGAGGAGTCGCTTAATAAATAAAAAATAACACACCTTTTTAGTGACGTGCGAAGCCACCACGTGGAGACACATCACATTTGTGTTGAAAACTTAATCCTCTAGGCTAGGTAAGAACTATACATTTTTCAACAAGCATTGGACTTAAATACAAAAAGACTTGCGAGCGAAAGAAAATGTCCAACAATGCATCAGAAGGTGCAACCAATCTCGCACCAAAAATTATTTGTAACACTTAGGAGCTTCTCTTAGCTACACCAACTTAACACATGGCATTGATGCGAGAGCAATGAATGAATGGAAGATTTTAATGACATCCACAAGACTAAACAGCTTATGGGACCGTGAAACAATAGGCCTAATTTGTCTTCATGCTCTTTTCCAAGTCGGATCTCCTGCAAGTGCTTAATATAACAAAAATATCACTCACTTTTTATAGTGGTAGATGAAGCTACCACGTGGCATCTTAGAATATTACGCTTTAAGCTTAATCCTCTAGACACAAATTGCACAACTTTGATAAATTCAAACTTAATCTATAAGAGAGCCTACGAACAGAAGCAAATGCCCTAACAAGGGCTCACACATCTAGAATATGAAGATTGACTGAGATATTCAATATTAGAGCTTTGGGAAATACACCTAATTGCTACAGAAGGAAATTGATGGTGTTGGTAACCAATACAACTTGAGATGTTTAATATATGATTCTTAAACCGTATTGAAGATAGCCATGGAAACCTAGGCACGAACACTGCTAACAAAACTTAGCACCACGGGCCCTGCATACTGAAAACATAAATAATATTAGATTAGTTCACCTTTATGGGATGTAATTCATTCTTAGCCAAGCACACTAGGGCATGATATTTAGCAAAGTATGTTTGGTTAATTTGTAGCACATCATTTAGGTTACATGCAATATTCACCAGCATATATGTTACTTTATTACCCTCTCTATAGCAATGGGAGAGTTGGAAAGAATCGAAACCTTGTAATATTTTGATGCCTTGGTTTAGAATGGCACTTAACAACCAACTAATTGAGTTTGTTTGCTTACATGCATTAATTATGATCATAGAGTCCCCCTCAATCCAAATATGTTTAATGCATGTTGCCTTTGCCATTTTTAGACTTGTAAGAAATGCTTGTGCCTCAACTTGATTATTTTTTTCATTTGGAAATTTTAGTGTGAGGGCAGTGATAATGTTGTTAGAATGGTTGCTTAGTACCCAACCTACACCAGATGTACCTGGGTTCCCTCAAGAGGCCCTGTCAAAATAGAATTTTTCCACACCCAATGGAGGTGGAATCCATACTACATTATTGTGGTTGGCCTTGGTTTTTTATATCCATATTCTTGGGTTTGGTGGGTGAATCAATTCCCACTTAGAAAAAAAAGTTGTGTCCCAATTTGAGAAGATTTTTCCTGGCCCATTTGATTTATACACATTAGACATTACTAACTCAAAAATTGATCTTTCAATTTTTCATATTACTTCTTCCACTATATGATACTCCTTTCAAAATATTCTTTTGTTTCATTCCCACCATAAGCACCATATTAGCATTGAGGGCTTGTTACCCAAATTGAGGAGAATAAAAAGTCTTTATTCAAAATTGGCCACTTGGGGGTTCAGGACCCTCAGTGCTCTTTTGTGGGCAATCTGAGTCTTTTAAGCATCTCTTCTGGTTTTGCACCAGAGCTCAACAGTATTGGACTTGGATTCATGAATTATTTCAGTCTTTCAGGCCAGAACCCTTCTCCTGGCATATGGTTCTGCTAGGTGATTCACCCTAGCTTTCGACTAAATATACCCAACTTTGGCACACTTTTAGGGTGGAAACCCTCTTTAATATTTGGAAAGATAGAAATACCTACATATTTGCTCACACTCAAATGGATAAAAATGTTTCTTTGTATTCTAAAGCTATTATTTTCTCTAATGTGCTTCTGCAAATTCAAGTGCAAGTGAACAAAGTTGTGCTTGAGGTGGTTCACCTTCAGGTGCTTTTGAATCATTGGGGCAATGCCCCATGTACTATGGCTCGGGTGCCCACCTCTCCCTCCTCCTCTCACGGTCAGTTTCCTTCTCGAGGCCGACAGTGGAGTGGTTTTGCTCACCCCCACTCTCAGCCGCCTCCTTGACGTGGTTTTTGCCCTCCTCGGCAGTCTCACTCTCCTCCTCTGCGGACTGGCCAGGGATGGCCCTCTGGAGGAGTTGTAAGGAGCAGCGGTGGTGGTTCTGGGTGGCCCTCTGATACTACTCCTGGTAGCAGCTCTGGTTGGCCAAATTCTACTAAAATAAATTTGCATTTGGCGCTTGCAATCTTGCCTCAGCGTGAGGAAGATAAAGAGAAAGAAAAAGAAGTTGACGATGGTTGGGGTCCTCCTCCTGACGTCACTCCTAACCCCGCTGATGTATGGGGAAGAAAGATGGATGACATAGACCCTCCTGGCTCTACTGGCACTGCTCTGGCCGCTTGATGGCCATTTCATGTTTTATGTTATGATTATGGATTTTTGGGCTAGGCCCAAGTGACTCTGGTTTTTTTGGTTTTCTGGGCTCTGCCCATGAGACTCTCGGGGTGTGCCTTTTTACCACCCACCTTTTTTTTTTTAATATGAATCTTTATATTTATATTTTAATATAGATAGCTACCTATTCATCAAAAAAAATGGTCAAGAGGAAAAAGCTACTAGCATAGACTCTTGAAGGGGTGTGACCCGATTTAGTTTGTTTTGAAGCCATGACCAACATTGTTGTGAGAATTTGCAATTTAATAGAAGATGGCCTACATCCTCTTCTTGTTGGCCACATAATACATAGTTAAAGGGGTAGATATTCCTAGTTTGAACAATCTCTCACAAGTAAGGATGTTTTTGTTTAGTGCCAACCATACAAATGACCTGGATTTTGGAAGAATTGTAGAGTTCCAACATAATTTGCGGGGCCAGGTTTTTGACTCAATGTTCCCTTATTGGATGATTTATGAGTAGCCTAGGTTGAATTTATAACTGCCTAACTTGGAAAGAGCCCAAATGAGCTTGTTAGGATCCTTGAAAAAAAAAGATTTCTTTGTGTAGAAGTTTTGATCGCTGAGACTTTTGGTTTGTTGGAGAGCTACAACCAGTGAAGTTTTTCCATTTTGCATTTGAGAGAAGTTTATCTTCCAACTTAAGGTAATATTTTACTTTTACACCCCAATAGTTCTTTAAGTATACTCTTGCTTCTTTTAATCCTTCAATTTTGGATAGGGGTGGAAAGCCATTCTAGGACTCATCCCAAAATAATGCTTTTTCACCATTACTTATGGACTAGATTAAATGTGGAATGATTAATTCTCTATAGGTTATGATAAAGTTCCATATTTTAGAGTCCTTTGGTGGGTTTTCCATTGTAAAAATTCGTTCAAGAATTGGGGAGTCCATATATTTGCTTTGTATGATTCTAGCCCACTTGGAAGATATTTTGGCAAAAAAAAATCCACGCTAGCTTGGCTCCCAAAGCCATATTCCTTGCCTCTAGATTGTGTAAACCAGATCCCCCATATTTTTTTATCTTCATAGAGTTTGTTCCATGAAACTAGTGGGATTTTTCACTTTTTCTTGTTGTCAAGGTTCCCATGCTAGAGGAACTTTCTAATGCTTTGCTCTAAATTCAGTTGCACTACTTCTAGTAGCTTAAGGGCTGACATAACATAATTGGGAATAGTTGAAAGGATTACTTTGGTTAATGTGAGCTTACCTACCATTGCTAGCCATCTTCCCTTTCAAGATACTATTCTATTTTGAATTTCAGTCAAAATTTTATTCCAGAAATCAAGCTTGTTTGGCCCTAAAAAGAATGGGATTCCTAGATAGTGGCTTGATAGCTCATCATATTTAAAATCAAGAATGGATATGATGTGTGCTAGCACCATTGGGGAGGTGTTAAGAAAGAATATGCTTGATTTTTTCATTTATTTTTTGACCTGATATGCTGCAATAATCCTATAAAACTTTTTTGATACCTCTTGCTTCTTGAATAGTAGATTTTCCAAATAAAATTCTATCGTCTGCAAATAGTGAATGAGTCACGTTGATGTTTGAATTTGGAATATTTATTCCCTATTATACACCTTGAGCTTGTGCCCCTACTATTTCCCAACTTAGAGATTCTACCATTAAAATGAAAAGGAAAGACGATAAAGGATCACATTTCTTGACACCTTGTGAAGAATTAAAAAATCCAGTTGGACTGCCATTTACCAAGACTGAGAACTTGGTTTGTGATATAAATGAACAAATCCAACAACACCATTTATGAGAAAAGTCGAGTTTTTGTAGCACTTTTAGGATAAAATCCCAATTTAGTCTATCACATGCCTTCAACATGTTGAGCTTGATAATCATTGTTAGGATTTTGTCCTCCTTAATACAATGCAAAGTTTCATGAGCTATTAGGGCCCCTTCAATTGTATATTTTCCTAGGAAAAACCATGTTGTTCATTCGTGATGATTCATGGAATGATCTTGGTGAGTCTCATAGTGATTTCTTTGGAAAATATTGTAGATGGTGTTGCACAATGATATGGATCTGAAATCAGCAAAGGTGGAGGGATTAAATTTTTTAGGAATTAACACTATAAAGATATTATTTAATTCCTTTAAAATCTTGTCATTTCTTCTTGATTCCTCTAAAGATAACAAAATTTCTCTCCCCATAAACTCCCAACCTTTTTGGAAGAATATGACAGTAAACCCCTCTAGACTTGCAGCTTTGTCTAGTGGCATAGAGAAAACCACTTCTTTTACTTCTTCTATCGTAAAATGTTTTAACATGATCTCATTTTCTTCCTCATAAATCAATAAAGGAATATGCTGGATAAATTCATCTGAGATGTTATTACTTACTTGGGTGGATTGCTAGTTTTTTGTACTCAATAAGTTTGAAAAGAAACATATTGCTTCTTGGTTGATTAGCTTTTTTCCTTCAAATTTTTGCCTAAGTCGAAGTTGATGTTGAATATAGTATTCATTTGTTGTCTGATTTTTTATGATAGATGAAAGAATTTATTGTTTTTATCCCCTTCTTTGAGCCATATCTCTGGATTTCTACTGCCAATATATTTCTTCCCTCATTAGAATTTCTTCTAATTCCAATTGTAGTTTTTTCTGCAAGCTGAAAGAGGCATTGTTCATTCCAAACCTTATGATTTGGTCATTGATCTAATCAAGTTGGGATTGTAATTCTATTTTCTGCAAAAAAAAAAATTGAAATGTTGTTCATTCCAAGTTTTGATTTGTTCTTTTATGTAGATTATTTTTTTGCTAGTTGAAACATTTTGGAGCCAACAATAAAGGTACATTTTCCCTTGAGGTAGGATATGAGGGTATCTAAACCATATTTCCTAGAACTTAAAGGATGATTTTGGATGGGGTGTTTGTGAAGCTAAGACCAATTGTATAGGAAAGTGGTTAGAGCCCAATAATGAAAGGATAAGCAACTCAAGAGGAGCTATTTTTGTTGACCATTTTGTAGAAATTAGAAATCTATTCAACCTTTTTGCAATTAAGTAAAAGTATTTTTGCTTGTTTGTCCATGCTAATATGCCATTTTGAGGAGGTCAATGTAATAGATCATTTTCTAATATAAAGTCCTTGAAATCTTTAAATACCTTAGGGGGGATTATGCTCCCTTTTTTCATTATGGTGCAAGATTACATTAGAGTCCCTCATAAGAACTTTTTTCTCTTTTACATTTGATAAAATTGGGGATATGGTATCCCAAAGGATCTTTTTCTCAACTATTGATGTGGGAGCATAAACATTAAACAACCAAAAACATAGGTCAAAGGAAGTTACCATTATGAGCATCCAATGTTACATTGAAATAATTAGTTCAACTTGAGTATTTTTGACATTCCATAGTATAGATAAGCCTCCTGAAGTGCCTTGAGCTGAAGAGTGAAAAAATTGCCATTTCTTCCATTTTCTAAATACTTCTTATACCTAATCATTAGTGAATTTTTTTTCTTGTAAAATAATGACGTTTCCTTCACTAGATTCTAGAAAGAGCTTTATCAAGCATCTTTTGTTGGGGGCATTCAATCCCCTAACATTCCATGATAGGAATCTCATTGTCCTCGATGAGAGTAGCAAGCCCTCCTTGTTTTGAGATTTTTATCTAATGTAGCCTGGATACCAGCAACTATTTCGTCCCGAGTTTTTTTACTTTTGGGGGGTTTGCATCTGGTTGGGGGTGTTGCAATTGACACCTAAGATAATGTTCTTTCTATTTGCACAATAGAGAGGGTTTGAGAAAAATCATATTCTAGATTCTTATTTAATGCTTCCTCTGCCATTTGATCAAATAGTTTTGATCCTTCTTGTAGAACAATATTATTTACCATTTCAAGCATTTGTTCTTCTATCATGATCTCATGGGCTTCTTGGAAACTTGTGTTGTTTTCCTTTAGCATGCATTTATCATGATTAATATCACCTGATATGGGTGTTTGATGCTAAGAAGGGGGATTGGAAAGGCCAATATTTTTTGGAGATATTTGTGAATCTATTAAATGAACTACCCCTAAGAAATCTTTTGCATCAGAATTCACATCCTTGGCCAATATTTGAAGGATTTGAGTGTTATTACTAACTCTTGCTCGAGGAGGAACTTCTTCTACAAACTAAGAATCCCACCCTCCTTGTTTGTCCTTATTTGAGGTAGAGATAGTTGTTGGTGATTTCTTGGGCGAAGAAATTTGACTACTTGATCCAGAACCAAAATTGTGTATGCTTTGTTGTTAACCTATTTTGTCAACAAATGCATTTCTTATGGTAACCTGCTTACCATTTATTGTATTAGCTGAAAAATCTTTCAAAACAATGCCTGAATCCAAAGAGGGGAAAGGTTTAGGTGATTGTCGCCTCCTCTTTGTTGGGACAAGATTTGCATTTGAACAAGAAATCTTGATGTGAAAGGGATATAATTCCCAACAAGTACTCAAGTTATCTTTGTATTTGATTTACCTATCAAGAAGTTGCACTTATGTTGCCGCCCCAAATCCTTTCTGGCTAGAGGGATAAGGATCATTAGGTGTTTGGAAATTATGGAGATCAAACTATTGTTGGGGAGTTTGGATTTTGTATTTTGCCAAAATAGAGACTTCCATTATTGTATTTTTTCAGGAGAGGACCATGTGTTTCACAGATTGATTTTGGATCCTCAAAAACCAAGATTTTTGAGGAGCATGGTGAGGTTGGATGATTAAAGGAATGGCATGAGTAACAAGTAGTAGTATTTTCTAGTTCAATCAGTTGTTTCTATATTTTGCACTTGGATTGAATGGCTAGAACTTTGGGGAATGGTTTTTAAGTGTTCAAAAGAACACAAATTTTGGTCACCTTACAGGAGTGTTTGACACGGTCTAAATCAATTCTCTGGAAGATGCCAATGGAGTTACCTAAGGATTCGAAGATTTGAGGCTCCATATATTTGAGAGGTAGATTTTTCATCTAAATCCATAATGGTAATTAATGAATCTATACATAAATAGGGTTGAAGTGAAGGGTCCAGGGTTGTAGGTATAGACCTTGCCCATTGAAAAACCAATCTTTTTCTTTAAGATATTTATCACACTCTGCTCTGAAGTTAAAAATAACAACAAAATAACCAATTTCCTCATGGATGTAGAAAACTTATGATACCCTCGACAATTGTTCATGAACCCATGATCCTAGAGTATCAATGTGAGGGATGCAGTTAAATATCTTACCTATGAGCACATGAATTTTGAGAATAGACATAGAGGGAAGCAACAAGTCTTCAAAAATGTGCACTTTGTATTCTAGATGAGAAGGTGAGGATGACAATTCAAAGACTGTGAGAAATTCTTTGGGAGCTAGGATTTTTTGGAAACCACACTTTTTTGATGTTGAGCCACACAGCTAGACGAATGCTGAGGGAATTTTTTTTACCTTTGAACTCACCCTGATTGAAGGGTTTTGTTCTCAATGACAGGGTGTTGGGGAAAGTGGTAGCAAAGTTTTATCGCCGATGTTGAGGGAAAGCTAGAGTAGTAGAGAACTGGAGAAGGTTGGAAAGTTAGAGGAGGAACATATTAGAGAATTTGGCCTCTAGCCATTCTTAGCTTTTTAGATAGTTTTTCATTTAGTTATAGATCCTTTTTATCATAGATGGAGACAATTGTGGAAGGAGGGGCATGAAAGGATTCTTGGTTAATTGCATAGTGGAGTGAGTTAGATCTTAGGAAAATCTAACCCCGATGGATAGCCCTTTATGTATACCAAGGATTCTTCATGAAATTCCTTATCACAAACACAATAGGATTCCTTTATTTTTTTCTAACAACAGACAAATTGCTTCAGATCTTGTCAAGATTTGTAGGGATTTGTTGATTTTTCTCAAAATTAAGCATGAAGATACCATTTGTCATTTGTTCATCAAAACTTTCTAAGGTACAACATGGAAATGGTATGTCAGTCTTTCACTGAATTCTATTTTTTCATGGCCAAAATTAGAAATTTTATTCTTGGTTCAATTTCATCCTTATGTGGGTGCACAAGACCCATCACTTCAGTTTGCAATTGTGAGAAGAACACCTCAGGAGTTAATTTATTAGTTAAATCATAGGTTCCTATTTATGTATCAAGGAGTTCAAGCTTTGATTAGGGTTGTTAATGATTTTATATTAAAAGAACATTATTTTTGGGGTTTGAATGCTTCATTGGCCTTCATCACATTGATGTCCATCCTATAAAGAAGAATTGTTTGTCAAAATAAGCTCTTTATTAGACGATTTCTCATGAAAATAGTTCTAAAATGGAACTATTATTGATTCACTTCTTTCAACATTGTCGTTATTCCTAATATCTTTAACTAAATCACATTCTAACTTTATCTTTTCATTGCACTAAAAATTTGAAAAAATTTCATACTCTTTTTCAAACAAACCATCAAAATGATGTAACTATTCATTTAATTCTCTACTTACAATTTCATTGTGATTTGATGTATCATATGTTAGAGTATGAATGAAAGTATATGATAAGGTCATAAAACTTCACTAGAGGGTGAGACACTTACATCCATGACTATCTTTTGTGTATCTTCTTCGTTTTGTTTGCTTTTCTTTTTGTCTTTTGTGTTGTTCTCATCTTTGGGTGTTTTTTCTTTTGTTTTCATTCCTTGTTTGTCCTTTATGCTAATAGTGCAAAACCCAATGGAGTTTGATAATATTAATAAAATGCAATTCATTCCTAACTATGATCATTGTCCTAGCTATAGTATAAGGTAACTGTTCTTTTGCATCTTTCCTTGTGTATTTGATTTATTACTCTAATGAAATTCTCGGTCCTGTTATTGCAAAAGATTGCCCCTAACATAGCTCTGCCCCATCCATGAGAAGTGGTTGTTCATGAAATTTATAGAAGGGTCTATCTTTTAAACCATGATAAATTCATTAATCATGACTATCTTTTGGTGACATGGTGACTGTGATGTCATGGCTCCATTTCCCTTAATGTTGTCTTCTGCAGATGGTTTTTAATTCTGCCCTTACAAGACTATCACATAACTATCATCATTCTCTATCACTGACCTATCTAATCAGCGAATTTGGTATTTGCAGCCATGATAAGGAGAAAAACAGAATCCAAATGTACAAGCATAGAATGGACAATTATGACAGTTTTCATAATGACTGTGTTTTTGAGAATGCATACACTCCTCATAACCTGTTATAATAAGTCTATAAGTTGTTTTCCCTTACAATTGTATTCATACATTCTCTTGTCTACCATATTATTCCTCTCTGCTATAAGTTTTCCCTTACATTAATAGGCATGCAATATTAAATAGTGAGCATACATGATAGTGGTATCAAAGATATTTCCAACCTTTCTTCAACAACTAACAACTTTCCATTTCCATATCTCCTCCTTTGGACTATAGGTTGTTGCTTTGTGCATGTTCCAACACTTTGTATACATGTCTAAATTTCCACTATCCCTTTATCAATAATGTCTTATTAACGCACTTTTGATACTTGAAGAGACTGCATTCTTCCTCACAGGCATTTTTGAAATTCATTGCAAAGATTCTTTCACTGACCAGGATCCTTTTCCCACTGTCATAATACATTATCCCAAGAATTTTTCACTTGCTACTCTTGGAACTGATATGAATTGAACTATCCTCTCACATCAAAACCTTGCTCCTCGAGGTTTTAAAACTGTTTATTTGATCACACATAGTTCATATTGAAATCTGCCACTTATACCGTTTATCAAAACTCTTTCTTCTATTTCATGGCTATTATCATAAGAGGCTATCATTCCTAACCGTAAACTGTCTTTTTATTAGCTTTGTGATCTACAATCTATTTGCCCTTGGATATATGACTGTGATCTCTTCAAATCCCTCCATGTTGAATGATGAGAAGGCATATCCATTCATAAAAGTGCAATCTTCCATTTTGAACAATATATCCTCAATGGAGGATGATACAAGGAATAAACACAACATTTTGGAACTCTCAACTACATAGCTTCCACAAGATCCTCCAAAGCAAAGGTTAGATCACAAAGGACCCTAAAGTACATTTATTCTCTTCCCCTTCGATAGAAACTGGCATATGTGAATAGATTGCTGGAAAGACTCCAATAGCCTTGCAACGTGCCCAAATTTAGCTAAAAGTTCTAAAACGTAGAACTATATCTTCATAGACTCCTTCAACGTGCCTTATTAATTGGACTTGGTTATTGTTTTTCCTTGCAATGTGCCATTTCAACTTTGAGTACCATGTTGCAACGTGGGTCAAGATCTGTCCAACACCCCCTTATTACTCTCAATGATTTCCATGAAGTTGAAATCTTCCTGTTGTCCATTATTTTCTATGACTGCCATTGTAGCCTGATAAAGTTAAGCAAAGAGTCCTAAATTTGACCAAACCCTAAACACTCGACATGTTCTCATTAAAACTCAAACTTTCACTAAGGAATTCCCTCCAAAGGCTAATCAACATGAGCTTTGACTAAGTCAAGGCATTAAAAGTTTTTGACAAAAAGCTAAACTTTTTAAAGCACTTTATTTCTTTAGAGATAAACTAGTAACTCATTAACAATCACGAGCAGCTTGGTGTGACCTATTTAGACCAAAGGACAAAATAGGTTAATAGTAACCTCACTACTAGTTGCACGCTCTCAATCTTCATAGGGAGATCATAATATAGGTGGAGCCTGAGGTAAAGAAGATTAACGATTAGGAAGATTAACGATTAGCTTAATGATATTTTGATGGCCTATGGCCAATTTTTGCATGAGATCACAAAGATTCAAGTGGATGCTTCTAAGGGGTTGAATGAGCATACTTTGAAGAAACAATAAAAGTTGTTAAGTCGCAAGGATCCTACCAAGGATATATCTCTAAACTTTTTGGATGAGGTAGTCAAATTTTTTGGTCAAAGGCCTTCTTGGATGGCTCTACATCATCATCTAATTGATGGATATAATGCTCATTTTTATAAATTTCATGCTACCCTAGGTCCACCTAGTGAAGAGGTCACTTCAACCTTGACTGCATTTGTCAAATTCGTTGCGAAAGATAAATTAGAAGGAAAAAGTATTATTGATGACAAGTTTATGTAGAAGTTGCCAGCCAAAGTATTTTTAGAATTTTGTGTTTTTTGGGATATTATAGAATATATTGAATACAAATGCTATAAATTATAATGTATTTTACATATCCTTGGGTACATTTGTAACAAAAATCGGTTGGAGATGGATGATGAATATGTTGTAAATATTTAATGCACTCCAAATATTGAAAGCAAATGTAATCTTAGCCTTTGATGTTGAGATGATCTCCACCATTTATTTTTCCTTGGGGTCATCTTTCTAAAAATTTAGAGGTTATATTTCCTTTCAAGAGATACATAATACTTCATGTCTTGTTTGAGTTGTGATGTGCAAAAATACTTGTCAACAAAATTGGCGCTAGGAGGGGGAAACTTGCTTAAAACTAGAGTGTATAGTTTATTTCTCTCCCAAAAGTTTTGAGAGAGTACTTATATCCACCCTAAATCAAGGACAATTCTTTGATTTAGGTTCTCCTACAAGATCTAGGAGGAATAGATCAAGAGCATGGTCTTCATCAGCTCCACCTCAAGTTCAAGTAACAACCCCATATCAAGCCCCTCCATTTGTATTGCTTTTTACACCACCAATGGCTTGGTTACCTAATAACCCTTCTCCCATCTATTTCAATGTATACCATGACATGCCCAAAAGCTCAAAGAATTTTTTCTCAAAATTTCATGCAAATTATCCTAATAGGGTTGTACAAGAGCACATCAAATTTTTTGAACAAACTCTACACAACTGACAGATTCAACATGAAGATTTGGCTTGTTGGTTGTTTCCATATTCTTTGGGAGAAGAGGCAATATTTTGGTTTATCCATTTTCCAAGTAGGTCAATCAATTTGTGGCATCTTATGAAAAATAATTTCTTAGATAGATTCAAGATCCCTATATAACCTATAGATTTATATCGCCAGTTTGTGGATGTGAAAAGGCAAGATAACAAACTCATCAGTAACTTCAATAACCGATTTCATTAATCATTTACTTGAATTTGAGATCAATACCTTCTCAATGACCCGATAGAAGGGAAATTATATTATTCCTATTTAGATAATCTTACATCAATGTTCGTCAGAAGGGCTAATCTTGCACCTAACAACCTCATCGAAGCCTATAAGGAAGTTGTTAAAGTAAATGCAGAATTGGGTCAATTAGGGGTTGGACCATTGAACCATATTGGTACTCCAGTTATGCATCATCAAAGTTATAAAATTAACCAAGCCTTGGCTCATCATACACTAGTGCTCAATCATGTTTGAACGGTTACTAGTGATATGGTTCTTCATTCAAGACTTCCTATTACTTAAGCTCCTCCTTCACATTTACCTTATTCACAAGCTGTTGAAGTTGATAAAGCCAAGAAAGATAAAGATAAAGATGCTATCAAATAATTTGTTGAACAAATGAAGATGCTCACCACTGAGGTAATTTATTTGCAAAATCAAAATAATTAGAGGAATTATCATCCTAATTTAATCATAATCAAGGGAAAAATCAAGGTTATCAATGACAAAATAAGGTGTGGAATATAAGACCCAATAATGGGGGAGTTCCTTCACCTCTAGATGCACCTTCCACGTCTGACACTAGGCCTCTAAGAAGGGTATATTTGGTTGAGGTTGGCATGTCAAATTGGTGCAAATTACACAATACAAGTTAACACTCAAAATTAAATTGGCATGAGTTATAGATCACACCTACCATATTCTAGAAAGAGGTACAAAATATAAAATCTCAAGAAACATCTCTCTTATGGATCAAAAATTGTATCCTCAACTTATGATTCAACCATGGTTGTCAATAGCTATCTTTTCCCTATGCAGGAGGAAAATGAGTCTCAAAGTGAAGAGTCTCTTGGAATTTTGTTCAATTCAAAACTAATTTGCAATGATGAGGATGATGTACACGTGCTCCAATAGTACAAAGGGTTTTATAACCTCTAAAGCAATAGGCCTAAAGGACCATTTACTACCTCTATGTTGAACAAGACGACTGAGAGGGGGGTGAATCAATTGTAGCAATTTTAACCTTTAAAACTTTCACCAAAAATTATATCAATAACCATTCACAAATCCTTTACTCTGCTAATGTGATTAATCATTAAGTGAGGAAGCAAAAATTGAAAGAAGTAAAACCATACACATAATAACACCAGATTTACATGGAAAACCCAATGAGGGAAAAACCATAGTGATTATTAGCTCACAATATAGAGAATTCCAAAACTGAATACAAAGGCTCACTGCCAAGACAAGACTTACTTGTCCAATGAGAGCTCACTACCCAGAGGGCTCATTGCCACAAAATTACAAAGAAGATAAAAGAGGAATGCCACAAAGAGAAAACTATCTCAATGCAATAGAGATTTCCACCATAATTCGCTCACACACTTGCAAACATGTGTGAATGACAGAGTACACCTTCATCTCACTGCCTCCAGAAACTGAAGAATTTCGCACTTATCTGCTCAAACTTGCATCACACACTATTTCACAACTATCTCGCATCAATCTTTCATCTATCTTATCTTTCATCAACCTCTCAACTTATATTTATACCGTCTTCAACCTTGAAACTCATCCAAGGTCGGACATACATCATTTTTATTTATAAATTCAAATTAGGTCGGTGCCAAAACATTCTACGATGGAATTAGAATGAGGGCGACCCAAACACATACTTAATGAGGACCTAAATAAGTCCTAATACACTTCAACACACTTCTATGAACTTCATAAGTAGTGTTTAACACAAGGTCGGCCAACACCAGTGTAAAATACATAAAACAATTGAACACATGCATCCTTCACTCGATCCAATCTTTTCAGTCAACAAATTTCACTTGAACTCGATCTCATTAGCTTACTCTTAGAATTGTAAGTCATGAAACCAAAATACAGAGAAATCTGAAGCAACTACATTTCTCCCGAACCTCAGCCAGACACACTAAAATGCACATATCACAACTAGTAAAGATATCTCACACTACACAATGATTCAAAAACCCAAATTCTAGATACAACAACTACCAACAACCATGAATAATATATTAGGAACTCACAAGCATAGAGGCGATATCACAACTAGTAAAGATATCTCACACTACACAATGATTCAAAAACCCAAATTCTAGATACAACAACTACCAACAACCATGAATAATATATCAGGAACTCACAAGCATAGAGGCGATACGAAGCACATCCCAGAACACACACAAAGTACCTACACACTTTCTTTATTACAATTTTCTCAATATCCTTGACATATACAACCAATAACCAATTACCATGACATTAATGACAATAACAACCAATTAACTAGTTGACATCAATGACTACACCTTCATACTTGTAACACATACTTGCAACAATCTCCCCCTTTTTCATTGATGGCAACACATGATGTGAAAAACCATCAAAGACAACATAGTAGCTCTAAACCATCAATCTCCAAAATGCTTTCTTCCCCTTACTTTTTCACATGATACTTTCCCCCCATTTCACATCAATGGCAAAGGCAAAAGATATTTTACATTTTTTTCCACCTTTGTCACCAAGAACTTTACCAATATAGAATACTCCCCCTTAGGAGTACACCCAATCAACCCCATAATGACAAAACATGACACTACCTGCTCCCCTTGAGAGGTAGCCACCAAACATTAGTTCAGAAGAAATATAGATCCATAGATCCACCAGACTAATGCATCTACATGTGCATCTAATTCAAGAAAGGAGGGGCAATAACTCCTAACTTCTCCCGGAGATACTCAAAAGTATCTTTAGGAAGATCCTAAGTAAATATGTCAATAATTTGATCCTTTGTAGGTACATACTCGTACTTCATTCTCCATAACATTCTCTCTCAAAAAGTGATACCTTATTGATATATGCTTTGTCCTTGAGTGCATCATTGGATTCTTTGAAATGTTAATTGGACTTGTATTATCACAGAAAATAGAGATGGGATCATCATACATTACTCTGATATCCTTCAATGTCTGTCTCATCCACAAAAATTGTGTGCAACGGGATGTTGCAACAATATACTTAGCTTCTGCAGTGGATAAGGAAACTGAATCTTGCTTTTTACTTAACCATGACACAAATTTGCAACCAAGAAATAATGCACTACCACTTGTACTTTTTTTGTTATCAACACAACCTGCCCAATCTGCATTTGTATAAGAACTCAGTGTAAAATCAATATCCCTAGGATACCATAAGCCATAATCCAAAGTGTTGTTTAGATATCTGAATGTCCTCTCAATAGAAGCAACATGTGTTTCTTTAGGATCTTCTTGAAATCTAGCCACAAGACAAACTGCATGCATGATATCTGGTTTGGTAGCAGTTAAATGCAACAGTCCTCCAATCATGTAGATTTGTATTTTCTCTAGTCGACCTTAGGTGAATCGTCATCTTTACTCAATTTGCAACCATTCCCTATAGGAGTGCATACCGGTTTGGAACCATCCATCCCAAACTTCTTCAACATTTCTTTTACATACTTTGACTGTGAAATAAAAATCCCTTTTTCTATTTGATTGATTTGCAACCCAAGAAAGAAATTCATCTCACCAAACATAGACATCTCAAACTCTTTTTGTATTTCTTCAATAAACATTTTGCACATTGTTTCATTTCCGCCAAAGATAATATCATCAACATAAACAACTACTATCAGGATTTTATCATTTTCAATTTTGAAATACAAATTGTTATCTATCATACCTTTACTAAAACCTTGTTGAATCAAATATCTATCCAACCTTGCATACCAAGCTCTAGGAGCTTGCTTCAATCCATATAAAGCCTTATTTAATCTACAAACCATATTTGGTCGATCTAACAACTGAAATATTTCTGGTTGTTCCATGTAGACTTCTTCCAACTCACCATTCAAAAATGCAAACTTTACATCTATCTGATAAACTTTAAAATCCTTATGAGCAACAAATGCTAAAAAAATTCTGATAGCTTCCATCCTAGCCACCGAAGAAAAAGTCTAAAGTCTCCTAAAAATCTATACCTTCTACTTATGAGTGACCCTTACACACAAGCCTTGTCTTATTTCTGACCACTTCTCCATTCTCATTCAACTTGTTTATGAATACCCATTTTGATCCAATTATGTTTTTATCTGTTGATCTAGGAACCAATTCCTAGGTTTGATTTTTCTTAATCTGCATAATTTCTTCTTCCATTGCTCTCATCCAATGCTCATCTTTACATGCTTCACTTATTGTCTTAGGTACAACTGTAGAAAGTAAACACAGATTTATTTCAGCAATAAGAGCAGCTCTGCTTCTTGTCAGTACTCCTTTTCTCTTGTCTCCAATTATTTGATCTTCTAAATGATTCTTTTGCACATATTTAGGTATCTTTGGGGACACCACCAGAGCTTCTTCTTCATTTTTCTTTTCTTGTTCATTAAAAACTTCTTCTACTTTTGTAATCAGGTTCATCTGATACATATCCATCAACTTCAATTGAATTCTTCAATGCTTCATCAACCTTGACATTTGTGCTTTCTACAATCTTTCTCAGCCTTTTATTGTAGCATCTTTAAGCTTTGCTTCTAAGGGAGTATCCAAGGAAGATACCCTCATCACATCTTGCATCAAACTTTCTTAACTTTTCTTCATCTCTTCTGATATAGCATCTGCTTCCAAATACCTTGAAATACTTTACAGTAGGAATCTTTCAATACCACAACTCATAAGGAGTCTTAGAGTTGTTATCTTTTGCTTGAACTCGATTAAACACATAAACAACAATGTGAATTTCTTCTCTCTAGTAAACTTGCGGTAGACTTGCCTCAATTATCATTGTTCTAGTAGCTTCTTGAATCATTATGTTCTTTCTTTCAACAACTCCATTCTGCTGAGGATTTCTAGGAGAAGACAACTATCTTTTTATTCCATGTGCTTCACAAAACATGTTAAACTCATTGGAGGTGACTTCACCACCTTTGTTTGACCTTAAGCATTTGATTTTCATATCCATTTTATTTTCAGCCATAGCTTTGAATGCTTTGAATTTGTCTAATGCATCAAACTTCTCTCTAAGAAAACTAACCCATGTCATTCTAGAGTAATCATCAATCAAAAGCATAAAATACATGTCACCTTGTAGATTTCTCACTCTTGTAGGACCACAAAGATCTTTGTGAATCAAATCCAATAGTCCGATAGTAGATTGTTCCTTTGACCTAAAGTTGTTTCTACCTTTCTTTCGAAACTGACAATCCTTGCAAATAGCATTAACAAGCTTTGTAATTCTTGGTAAATCTCTCACAACTTGAACTGCATTGATTCTCACCATATTGTCAAAATTCATATGACACATCCTTCGATGTCATAACCAACTAGCATTAATCTAAGACATAAAGCAATGTCCATCAGCACCCTTAAGTTGATAAATATTTCGTTCAGACTTCTTTCCAACAACAATCACTGTTTCAGATCCTTTCCTTATTTCACATTTCTCATCCTCGAACACAATATTATATCCTTTACTACACATTTTTCCAACACTCAAAATATTATGCCTTAAACCCTTAACATAGTAGACATCATCAATGTTATGCTTGCCATCAAAACTAATCGAACCTATCCCACAAATCTTAGCACCACTATAATCTCCAAACTTAACTAAGCCTCCATTATATTTTTCAAGCTTCACAAACTTACTTTTGTCACCAGTGATGTGATGTGAACAACCACTGTCAACAACTCAGTAGTTATTTTCCTATTTAGCATGAAGAGCAGAGATCACAGTACCTTCAACTTTCTCTGGAGCACTTTCCTCCACATATCTTTTAGTATTAGCAGAAGTAGATTAATCTTTTATAGCCAAGAACAAGCATTTATTATCATCAAAATATCCATAATCAAACTCTTCATCAAAAAGACCAACATCTTCATTTACATAATATTCTCTCTTGATCATCTTTCCCTTGTTTTCGTTGCCTTCTCTATGTTTATTCCTCTTAGGTCTTTTAGGACATATTGAAGCATAATGATCAATTCCTTCACAATTAAAACATTTGAAAGGTAACTTACCTTGATACTTACCATAGCCCTTTTTCATTCTTCTTACAAAGTTAGCTTCCACTTCATCAAAGTTTTCTTCATTCGGATCTTCAACTTTTGTAACCCTGAAAGCAATTTTTGTCTTCAATCCATTTCTCAAGCTAGGTTTTCTCATTTCAAACGAGGTTAGAATACCCAAAAACTGATCTTTAGTATAGGTTTTATAATCTACAAAATCCTCAATAGTAGATACCTTTTCACTATATGTGTCAGAGAGAGTTTTGAGAATCTTCTTTACTATCCTGGATTCATCCACTATTGCACCAAGTCCTCGCATTCCACCTACCAGTTCATCCACTCTCTGTACATAGGATTTAATATTCTCATCTTCAGTCATTTGCAAGATCTCGAACTATGCCTCCAAGTTATGCAACTTTTCTTCTTTAACCTTTTCATCTCCTTCATGGATCTTTTCTAATGCATCCCAAACCTCTTTAGTAGTCTTTAGATTTACAACTTTAATTAACTCGAAATGTGAAAGACTATCCTTCAAAATAAATTTTGCCTTATTGTTTGCTTCATGCACCTTGATTTCATCAATAGTACTTAGACCATTACTTGGAGCCATGTATGGAGTCTTATAAGCTTTCTCAACATCATATCCACAGTATTTCAGATATCCTTCCATCTTTTCCTTCCAAAAAGTGTAGTTGGTGCCATCGAAATTAGGGCACTCGATAACTATCTTGTTTGCCATCCCAAACCTTCCTTAAGCGGATAATCTCTTCTCCAAGGAACCACACTCTAATACCAATTGTTGTATAAGACAACTAATAGGGGGTGAATCAGTTGTAGCAATTTTAACCTTTAAAACTTTCACCAAAAATTAGATCAATGACCATTCACAAATCCTTTACTCTGCTAATGTGATATATCATTAAGTGTAGAAGCAAAAATTGAAAGAAGTAAAACCATACACACAATAACACTAGATTTACGTGGAAAACCAAATGAGGGAAAAACCATGATGAGGGTTAGCTCACAATATAGAGAATTCCAAAACTGAATACAAAGGCTCACTGTTGAAAGGCTCATTGCCAAGATAGGACTTACTTGTCCAAAATAGGACTTATTGTCCAATGAGGGCTCACTTTTCAGACGGCTCACTACCATAGAATTACAAACAAGATAGAAGAGGAATGTCACAAAGAGAAAACTATCTCAATGCAATAGAGATTTACGCCACAATTCACTCACACACTTGTAGACATGCTTGAATAATAGAGTACACCTTTAGCTCACTGCCTCCAGAAACTCACCACTTGAATTTTGCATTGATCTGCTCAAACTCGCATCATACACTATCTTGCATCAATATTTCATCTATATTTTGTCTTTTCTTTCATCAACCTCTCAACTTATACGTATACCATCTTCAACCTTGAAACTCATCCAAGGTCGATCATACATCATTTGTATTTACAAATTTAAATTAGGTCGGCACCAAAACATGCTACAATAGAATTAGAATGATGGCAAGCCAAACACATACTTAATGAAGACCTAAATAAGTCCCAATATGCTTCAACACACTTTCACGAACTTTGTAAGTAGTGTTTAACATAAGGTCAACCAACACCAATATAAAACACATAAAATAATTAAGTACACGCATCCTTAACTCGATCCAATATTTTTGGTCAACAAATTTCACTTGAACTTGACCTCATCAACTTACTCTTAGAACCGTAAGTCATGAAACCAAAATACAGAGAAATTTAGAGCAACTACATTTCTCTCGGACCTCATCCAGACACACTAAAATGCACAAATCACAACTGGTAAAGATATCTCGCACTGTACAACAATCCAGAAACCCAAATTTTGTATACAAAAACTACCAACAACTATGAATAATATGTCAGGAACTCACAATCATAGAGGTGATATGAAGCACATCCCAGAGCACACACTGAGTACCTGCAAAAATTATTTATTACAATTTTCTCAATATCCTCAACATATACAACCAATAACCAATTATCATGACATCAATGGCAACAACTAGTTGATAGCCAGTTAACCAGTTGACATTAATGACAACACCTTCATACTTGCAACACTCTACTCCAAATAACCTTTAGGTTCCCCTAGATCCAGATACTAGTAATAATTCACTGCCCCCAAAGGTGCCCACCCAATTTTTTGTGGAGGATTCTTCCACTAAAATAGAAATTATATGGATGGGACAAATACGTTTTAGATGAGTTGAATAAAATGAAGGTAAGTCTCTTTTTCTTTGAGTTGTTAAAAGTGCCTAAAGTTAGGAATTCTTTTTTTAAATTGAATTTAGGAACCGATCAGACCTAAGGCTACATCCAGTGAGTCTATATCAAAAGATTCTCAGATAAGGGGAAAGGATAAATCTAGAGTTTCCCATGTAGACACTCCAATGAATATATATCAAGAAAAGAGGGAGTCCCCACCGTTCCTGCTCACTTTTCATATTTTTGGCAAGAACCTGCATAATTTTTTGGTGGACTTGGGAGAATCAACCAATATCATGCCTCTCGCTGTGTGTAAATCCTTAGGCTTGACTCCTATTAAATCTACAAGGAAGCTCACTCAACTTGATAAGATAAAGCTTAACTTGATAGGAGAATTGAATCACATTCATATGCAACTTGCTTGTAACCCACATTTGCAACATATGATCAACATTCAAGTAGTTGACACCTATGATGTGTATGATATGATTTTAAGGGATTGGTCTAAAATGCTTAATGGTTATATGGCTACAGATTTATCTTATATGTGGCTCTCTTGGAAGAGAATGGAAAATTAGATTAAGGAACCAAGAGTGAAGCATATGATCACATAATACAATCAAAATAATGAAATACTATTTTCTAAAGTTAATCTTGGGGTATATACTCTTGAGTTTTTTTGAATTGAGGAAATAATAATGTTGCATGATTTGAATGCATCCCCTATGGATTTAAGTCAAATACCTAGTAGCATTGAAGTTTGTGTATAGATGAATGGTGATTTTTCCTCTAATGAAGAGAGGGGAATGTTTGAAGGATTTCTAGATTTTATTTCTAAATTTATCACAAGTCAATTGAGTCTTTGCAACAAGGCGAATGTTGGGGATTTACTACTCCCATGCTAGTGTAGGATCAATAATGCATCTCATTCAAATTTTAAATGTTGCCTATGTCATACTGCAATAGAGAAGGTTAGGAAACATTCCAATGTTTTCAAGGAACCTTATGGAAATCTGAATCAAGAACCTTCATCAGTTCAACAACCCAATAAAGAGGGAGATCAAAATTGTAAAGTTGCATCCAAGAGAAGTAAGGCACAACCTAGCAATAAAAGCGATGTTGGGATCTATAAATTATGGTTTGATGGTTCAAGATCTAAATAGGGTGTTGAAGGTAGTTTTGAACTAATCAACCCAAATGGAAAAACTTTCCTCACAACCCATAGATTGTAGTTTTATTGCACTAATAATATTGTAGAATATGAAGCACTAGTGCACAAACTTTTGATGGCTATTCATAAAAAGGCTAAGGTATTAATTTTTTTTTGTGATTATGAATTAGTGGTAAAGAAAGTGTGTAAGTGGTATTCTTTCCATGATAAGAGGCTAGGAAGCTATCACCATTGTGTATGGGATTTGATCAAGGGTTTCGATGCCTTTAACATTCAATTGATTTCTTGATGTAAAAATAATTATGTTGATGCATAGGCACCAATAGCTAGTACATTACAACCATTGTCATTGTCTAATTTGAAAATTTTCACAATTGAGCTCAATCCTACGCCTTTAGTGCCAAATAATGTTACTAATTTTCAAGTGTTTGAGGATGACAAGCACATATTAGATTTTATTACTAGCTCAAATGTGTTGATAGATTAGATTATAGGTGAAGCGAAACATGACAAAGTGGAGATAGATCTCAAGGGAGTGGTTAATTTGAAGACTAATACAATTCCTAGAGGAATGGTTTACTTAGAGCACATTTTTTACTTGCATCAATTAAGATCTTGAGAGTAACATTCAAAACCTATATGTGGAAAATGTGATACTCATAATATGGGCATGATCAAAGAAGAAAATAATATCCTCATTGGGAAAGTATGTAATCCCAAAGAGAAATAAGGGATAGTCAAAGCTCTTCATTTATACCATGACATCATAGCCTAGAGTTGCGAAGATCTTAAAATGTATGATACTTCCATTTTTACACATATTATTTACCTTCGACCTAAAGTTAAACCTTTCAGACAACGACAATGGGCTATCAGTGTGTTGCTAGAGCCATTGATTTATAAAGAAGTGCAAAAGTTGTTATCAACAAGGATAATTTTCCTGATGTGTAGCTCAACATGGATGGCTAATTTGGTTCCAATTAGGAAAAAGAATGGTGAAATTTGACTGTGTTGATTTTCAAAATCTCAACCATGCTTATGAGAAGGATAATTGATGAGCCTAGTTTTTGGTCCAAATTTGGGTAGAATCTATAGTTTATTTGTTGAAGTTGACATGGACTTTGATATTAAATGTTGATATTTCTATAGAGTTTCCATCAAACCATAGACATTGGGTTTAATTCCATTTTTGCCAGTTTTAATGACATTAGCCTATTATTTGGACTATCTATATTAATTTTGCATGTGGTTAATGAATGTTCTTTAAGGTGGTTATAGATGTGCAATTATTATGCGTACTAACATTGCCATGTAGAAATACTTGAGGATACTAAATTGAGAAATGCAGTCGCCAACTGGTCATGTAGAGGAATTGTTTGAAGGTCAACTGAAGGACGACAATGGAAGATTCCCATGTTAGTCGCATGTAACCACCTTATATTGGTATTTCACGATGTTGAGCAGTTACGAGCGTTACTGCAGCGTTGAGTCTGCAATTGGACATGCATGTTTGACCGGATTCCTTGCGTATGTAACTACCCTTCCATTCTTTTCTTTGTTTTCCCTAAATGGCGTCCTCTCAGTTAGTGGGAGTTGACTGCCTTGTTTAGTTGGTAGCATAAATAAGGTTTGGATCTTCCTTCTTTAGAAGGTTTTCGAGTTGCTGAGTTATTGATGTTGTACGAACTGATAATATACTAGCATTTCCAGACATGCTACTCTTTTGTATTTGTATTTCCCAATGAATAAGATGAAGTTCTAAGTTGAGCATTTGAGTTTATATTAGTTTTAGAGGATACTCATCCAAGGGGACCCACTTGGTGAGTAATCAACCCTTTAGTTTAGCTAGATTAGTTAATAGTTTTTGTTTAGTACTTAGTTAAGAATTTGGCACTGACTGTTCCTGCAGCCACTAGAATTCCATTATGTGACTATTCCTACAGCCAAAGCGAACATAGTAGTTTCTTGTTTGTTGCTCAAAATTTCATTCCTGTCATGCATGTTCAGCTTAGTCCAATTGTTGAGTGATGTTCAGTATTTACTTTGTTCCTTTCCATGCAATTTACTTTCAGTATTGAATCTTTCTTAGCTGTAGAATGAAGATGACTACTTTGAAGTTCCTAGTACACATACTGTGCTAACCCATTTCAAGTTCACGTCCCTGGGTTGACAATTTAAATGCACCTTCATGATGGTTAAAATGGTTATTCAGGTTAGATATCCAATCTCTAAATCATAGCTGTAAAGGCTTAGTTATTAAAACCATTGTAGGAGGCCGACAATAATTACCCTTTTTCACCATTAGATGAAGTTTTATAAATTATTAATGGATCACAAATGATGTCCTTTTTAGATGGATATTTAGGGTATAATAAAGTGATGGTAGCACATGAATATAGATTAAAAATAGCTTTTACTACCAAATGGGGAACATTTTCAAACTGAAGGATTCCATTTCGATTAATCAATGTCGGAGCTACTTTCTAATGAGCCATAGATATTGCATTCAAAGAATTGATTGGTAAGTGCATAATTATTTACATGGATGATTTGACAGTGTTCTCCAAACAAGGAAAGGATCATATTTTAGATTTATGAAAGGTGTTTCAATGATGCAGAGAATTTGGTAATCTCACTCAATCCTAAAAAGTGTATTTTTGGAGTAACTAAGGGTAAGGTTTTAGGTTATTTTATTTTAAAAAGGGGATTTCCATTGATTCTAAATGAGTGCAGAACATTTTAAAGATCTGACCCTCGAAAAGTAAGAAGGAGCTCAAGTCGTATTTCAGAAAGATTAATTTTGCTCAAAAATTTATTATAATTTTTGTAGAGATTGTGAAACCCTTGAATGTTATATTGAAACAAGATACGAAAATCAAGCCAAGAGAGTTTTTGAATAAATCAAGCAAGCTATTATTGAGGCCTTGGTGCTCATGATTCTTGTTTATACCAAGCCTTTATTTCTTTTCATTAGAGCATACATGTGTAGTGATACTCACACAAAAACAACAACTAGGTGCATGAGTGTCCAATAGCTTTTATGATCATACCCCTAAAAGATACATAATTGAGGTACCTAAATGTAGAAAAGAAGGATTACGCCCTAGTGAGAGTGGTAAATAAATTCAAGAATTATATTTTATGGAGTAAAGTGTATGTGATAATGCTTGACCTAGTTGTTAAGATATTACTCATGTAGAATGAATTGGGTGAACACAGAGGAAAATGGGTAACCATGTTACAGTAATTTGGTTTAGAGATCCAACCCATGTAGTTGGTACAAGGTAGGGATTTAACTCATATGATGGTTGAGATAGATCCATGTCTTGTAGCTAATCAATATAATCTTGAAGGTATTTCCCTTGATGAGTGGTATAATGACATTAATTTTTATTTGCTTCAACAGTGTTGTCCACCTCATTTGAATGTTGACAAAAGGCACATATTATAGATGAAGAGTAATGGTTTAATGCTCAAAGGGTTGGTGTTATATAAGAGAAATCATGAAGATATTTATTTGAGGTTCTTAACTAAACAAGAGGCCTCTAGCATGCTGAATGATTTTCATAGTAAATCTGGGATAGGTCACAGTTCAAGAGTTGCTACTGCACATCAAATTCTAAGGGCAGAATATTATTAGCCAAATTTATTTCATGATGTCCATCTACATGTATGTGGTTTCCACACCTATCAAATAGTCACAAGCAAAGAAAGGTATGTTTCTATGCCACTTCATCTTATGGTAGAGGTACATCCTTTTGTATAGTGGGGACTCAACTTTATTAGTATGATCAATCCTCCTTTTGTGGGCCATAGGTATATTCTAATCACCACTAATTATTGCACTAAATGGACAAAGGTTGGAGCATCTAAGAAATGTACTGTTGAGTTAGTAATTAAATTTCTTGAAGATAAATTTCTCGCTTTGGTTTCCCATTTGCATTAGTCTATGATAATGGTCTTGCATTTTCATCTCTAAAGATTTCTAACTGGGCCTTTGATTATGGGATTATTTTAAAAATTTCATCCAATTATTATCCCTAGGATAATGGTTTAGCTGAATCCAAAAATAAAAATCTTTTGACTATTATCTATAAGTTGCTTGATACGAATCCTAAGGACTAGCACACCCATTTAAGGTTCACCCTTTGGGCAGATCGTACTCATAAGAAAGCAACCTTGGGAACATATCCTTACCATTTGGTTTATGGTTTGGAGCATGTTTTCCCAGTGCACCTTCAAATGAATGGGTAACTAGGGTATACAAAGGTCATATACCACTTTTATACCTCTTACCTTAGAAGGAAAAGGCCCTACCAAGGAGTATGTGTCACCTCAACAAGAGAAAGTACATGGTGAGTAACTTCGGGTATGGAACTGTATTGTGCACCACACTAAGCAACGATTGATGGTCTTAAGGATTATTCAAATAAGGTTCTTAGTGGAATTAGTGAAAAGTGACCCTGTCTATAATGATATTGGATGGTTTCCTTTGCTCTCTTCACCAAACATGTATCAACGAACCAAGGGTCACGCAGCTTGGCTCAAACAATGCTAGCCACACTTTGGGGTAGAACTTTCATTCTCCCCCATTTTTACATCCCACTCAAAAAATATGGTTGAGGTCATACTTGAGGTGATAAAATCCCTAATCAGGCCTCTTAATAGGAAATACTATACTAGGTGCTTTTGGTCACCCAAGATTGTATGAAGTGCAAGGGGAGAGTATACACACAAGCTAGCAAGCCTTGAGATAACACTTATAACATAAAAGAAAAGAAGAAATTTGAGAATTTTGATCTCCAAGCTCACATTAAGTGCAAGGAGAGGGCATACATCTACACATACTTCAAAACATAGTAAATTTTTATTAACCCACTGAGCTACTTTAGATGCTTAGATTAGTGAAAAATAACTCCTTGAACCAATGAATTTGCAAGAAAGATGTTAATATTTTGATATTTTTTTCTTATGTCCATGAAAGCCATAATTGCACAGATCAAATTAGTAACTAATAAAAACCCTGGCCAAATTATACAAAACAATTGTATCAGTGTGTGAAATAATTGTGCCAAACCCTGAGAACAATATGTGACAAAAAGAAACAAGTTCACAAAATCAGAAAAAATCAGAGAACCCTAAATTATAACTTCTAGAAAAGTGTATCATTCTACAAAAAAAGTGTGCCATAATCTCCCATAGATGTGCCAATATCTCCTACAATTGTGCCAATTTGCTTGAAAACAACAAAATTTATAAAAATAGAGGTAAAACCCTAATCTGAGAAACAAATTTTCTATTCCAAGGTTAGAAACTTACAAAACCACAATCAACAATGAAGAATAAAACACCAAGGAGGGAAAATAACTATAATTTATTAGTGACAAAAAGAAAAATTGATGCCTAAACCCAATGAATTTTCTACCCAACAACTACGCCATTTTATGTGACAATTGTGCCACTCTATGTGATAATTGCACCACTTTGTGTGACAATTGTGCCACTTTGGAACAATTGTACCACTTTGTGTCACAATTATGCCACTTTGGAACAATTGTACCACTTTGTGTGACAATTGTGCCACTTTGGAATAATTGTGCCACTTTGTGTGACAATTGTGCCACTTTGGAACAATTGTACCACTTTTTGTGATTATTGTGCCACTCTGGGACAATTGTGGGCCAAAATAGCCTGAAACTATTAAAAATACAAGAAACTCAATTGCACCACTCTAGAACAATTGTGCTAAACTAGCTTGAAACTACTAAAAATGCAAGAAACTCACAATAAAATGTTAAATTCGGGGACTTGAGGGTCCCACTGAGCGTACCAAAATGAAGAGGTTAGAAAAGATTGAAGGAAAACAAAGGAAGATAAAAGCAATACAAAAACACAATACCTTCACCTAGAATCTTTGGTTCTTTCCTTGATGAGTAGAAATAGAGTGCACCCTTATTCCATTTGATTTTCTCTTTATGTTGATATGTGGATTACTTGATGCTCTATTATAACCTTGATATGATTGATAATGATTACACGATAAAAGATCAAAATGACATGTAAGTATGATAGCTCAAGATTACATGTAAGTATGATAGTCTTGAAGAGGCAAAATCAATGGCTAGAAATGCTTAATGATAGATGGCTAAGATTGAAGGAGCGTTAGGATTTGGATCAAGGATGCAATCATATGACAAGTGTCAAATGATAGGTAGGATCTAAGTTTAGGATAGGGATAAGGACACAAATCCTAATGACAATGGTTAGAATTAAGAGACCTTAAATGAGATGAATGGACAAGATGAAAATTTAGTTTGACTTTTGGCAAGTGTCTAGGTTCAATGAATCTACGCAAGGAGTTAGTTAGACATGTGAAGGGGGCACTTGTCACATGAGGATGAATTTAGATTATGATCCATGTGAAGGAGATGGAGGGCTAGGATTAGATGAACAAGGATAGATGATAAAATGTAATTAATTAATTAAATAAAGTATTTAATTAATTAATGGGATCATGATGGGATAAAAATTAAATAAATAGTAAAAATTTATTTAATTAAAGGATAATGGAAATCGATATTAATTAAATAAATGATAAATATTTATTTAATTAATAGATTAGGATAATGGATATTAATTAAATAAATGATAAATATTTATTTAATTAAGGGATTAGGATAAAGGTGGGAAAGGATGAGATCAATTAAATAAATAATAGATATGTATTTAATTGATGGCTAAGGATAGGTTGAAATGAGGTATGGTTGGGTAAGATCATATCTTAGGTGTTCACATTTTTGCTGAAATGTAATAGTTCCACTCTCCACTCCTTTACTTGCATATCGACTAATTGAAATGGTTCAATATTTGAGACAATAAAAAGTTCAAGTGTTAGTTAGGGAATTATTGAGGATTCCTGGACGTGGGGAGAGGGTGTTTCTTTATATCAATGGTCCTACTATTATTGACCAACAAAATAAACCTACAATGATTCCTAATGATAGAGAAAATAAAGTCAATATGCAAGGAGCCCCTAAAATTTACTTGGGCACTATATCTACAAGTAATAAACAAACAATTGATCCATTTTAAACATCTTTGTTGATAAATGGTTGGTTGGTACATAATTATTGTAGTGTAGAAAAATGTACTCCTTTACATTTTCACACTTTGTTTGGGCCCCTCAATTAAAATGGACTTAATTATGCCTTAATAAACCCTATTTTACATATACAAGCCTAATAAATTACATTTTCCAAAGGGGAAACCCAACAACAATTAATGCCAACACATAAGTAATTACCTTGAGCAATGTGTGTTCCAAGAATAGGGACCTAGGACCCATTCACCCATGGGTCATGGGTCCTCCCTAAGCCTTTGAACCCATTTTTAAAAACATGTTTTTGGCGGTATTTTTATAATCCCAAATTCAAATTTCAATGTTGGCTTGTACTCTTTATTTTTTGGGAAATTAAGGATAGATACCTATAAATACAAGGTTATTTTATCAAATCAACATTAGATTTTTTGAGAGATCAATCCTAAGAGAAAATATTATTTTCAAGAGAATTCAAGGGTAGATTTATCAGTCATCTATAACAACAATCAAGATCTCAAACATCATGTCAAAGAATTTTACAATCATGCATGTTTTTGGAGCTAGCATTATGATGTAGGTTTCAAGATCTAAGTCAACATTCAAGTATCAAGATCACATCATCAATCAAGCCATTTCATGTAAGATCAAGACCTTGGAGAGATCTACTAAGTTTTAGTCCTTCGAGAGTTTCAAGTCAAGGGTTTGGTGAGTTGCAACATAACACTTGTTCATTCATCATTCATTTCATGTTTCATTGTTTCCATTCAAGGTTTAATTACCAAAATGGGGTTTGACTAAGGAAAACTCCCATCCACCAAAAAAAAACATTTTTTCCCTCTTGTGTATGTGTAGGTTCATAGGTTGAATAAAAGTTGAAGATCTCAAAAAAGAAATTTTGCAAAGTTGCATTTATTGTCACCTTTGTTGTCAAGCCACAAAAACTCGAATCTCAAATTTATTTATGGCTTCTGACAATGAGATATGGGGGAATCAACAGTGCAGACACTGAGCCCAAGGACTATAAAATCATATTTTAAACCTCTGCATAAGGAACCATTCGCTCATAAGCGAATGAGTCCCTAACAGTCCTTTGAAACAAGCTTTTTATGATAGGTGCACAATATTCAAACCTTCCCATATATGCCAAAACTTTATGGTTTATGTCTATATTATGCTTTAAATTGAAGACCCGAGTGTTAACTTGCATAATTGTGGTGATTTACTATTTTTTAAGTTTTTATCCCAAAAGTGTTGTTCAAGTTGATACCCCTGTCCTCAATCATAAGGAAACCAACAAATTCCCTCATTAAGTTGACTCATCTAAGGGTTGTAATTCAATTCTTTGTGGGGATCTCTTTTCCTAATGAAAATAGGAAGATAGGTTCATCACCCTCGTTTTCCCCATTTCAAATTGGTGAACCTATTTTTCTATGTTTCATTTTGGTGAACCCAGCATTGCAAACAAATTTTTTGAAAGTTGGAGTCTATTTCAGCCCTAGATCCAAGTTTTTCACTAAGTTAGATTTGCATTAGTGGCATTATATTTAGGGTTTAATTTTGCATGTTTGCATCACTTAAATCTATAGAAAATTAGAAAAAATACATTAGGTTTGCATTCATATTGCATTGTACTTGCATCAAGATCATTATTCAATCATTTAAGTTCAGATTTAGGTTAAAATTGCATTCTAAAAATAGTCACTTTGTTCATCATTTGACCACCTCATTTGCAATTGTATTTAGACACCCTAATCTGGAAAAACCTGTTAAAGAACTCCCAATTTGTAACTAGAAACATAAATCACACATAGTAACTCATCATTTAAAAAATTAAATTAAAAAAAAACTCTGAGAAAGGACCCTTTCACCCATGGGCGGATGAGTCCATGTACAGGATTTTCAAACAAGTTTTTGAGTGATCTTTAGGTTTTTTTTTACCTTTTTGTTTCTGTTCTCATATCTGAGCATTGATTTTTAGAAGCAATCTATTTTATGCATTCAAGTAATTTCTTCTTTAATTAAATCTTGCAACATTTTGGAAAGATTTATTGTATGTTTTAGTTGTAGATAGTGTTAGATTTGTGTACTTTTCCTTTATTTTCAACATCATTTCATAGCTTAGATAGATTAGTTTACATTTTGCAATCGTTAGAAAACATCAAAACAAAACAAAACTAAATGGTAAACCTTGGAGAAAGCATATCCTTCAAACCCTTTAGTTGTGATGACTTTGACAAGTTAGATAAATCCCTTGAGGACTTCATCTCACCTAGATCATCCACTAAAGCTTTGGCGCAAGAGGATGAAAGCATAGACAATCATGACAATCCTAGTTGTCCTTCTCCCGATACCTCTCCTACTTGTGATGAAGGTATCTTGGTGTTAGAAGACCCAATTATTGAGCGTCATGAGAACTTTGTTTTTCCCTCTTTCAAGGCTACATTTCTCTCAAAAAATAGTAAGATGGATGGCATAGATGAAGATGTTAAGTTCACATTAGATCCACCCTCACTATAAGGTCATCTAGTTAACTAAGTCGAGGTTATGAATGCACAAATTGGATCTCCTTTAATTAGTGAGCCTCCTAAATCACCTCCCATCATAGGACCTCATAAGTTACCTCCAAGAGCTATCTTGAATTTTTTAAGGCAACTCCCTAGTAAACCTATGTCACAACAACCAACTTATCACACATATAACGTTCCTCAGTGTAATGGTAAAGAGAATGATCTTTTTGAGAAACTTCATCGTATTCTGATAAACATCTCCCTTTGGGATTTGATTCAAATATCACCTATATACAATAGGATGCTCCAAGAAATTAAAAAATAAATGATATCCAATCTTTTATTAAATTTAATGATGTAGCAACCTCCTTTGATTACATGCAAGTGAAAAAGTTGGATATGGCATTCCCTCGACAAGATTGGTCAACCCTCATGTTTATTCCAAAATAAACATGAGGCCTTAATGACAAAGGTGATCATTAATGAAATTGTAGTTAGGCACACCCTCATAGACAATTGAGTGGGTGTTAATGTTTGTAGCATCGATCTCCTACATAAAATTGGTGTGGAAAAGAAGCTTATTCAACTCAATGATGTTAATATTCATGGCTTTAACAATGTTAATAGGCAACCATTAGGAATGATCACATTACCCATTGAGGTTGGACCTATAGTTTTTCCTATCCCTATCCATATAGTGCCAAGACCTCTTTCATACAACCTTCTCCTAGGGAGACCGTGGATTCATGTTATGGAAGGAGTCCCATATACTCTTCACTATGAGATAAAATTTTAATACAACAATAAGATATACACGGTTGAAGCAAATGAATGAAGCTATACTTCACAAGTTCAACATGATCGTAACACTTCCAACTCCAATAATAATTCGATTCCAACCTCAAAGGTAAAACCTATACAAGTTGATGGTAATCCTAATTTTATTTCATCTACAACAAAACTCTTAGGTGATGATTGGGGGCCATTTGATTTTACACCTTGTTTCAAAGAGGAGTCCAAAATCTCACCCTCAAAGTCCAAAGAGTCATATACAAATGATTCATCTTCAAACATATGTTTTAGGAATGATTGGGGTTCATTAGATTGTACACCCTCCTTTATGGGAGAGTACAAAATCTCACAATCTAAACCAAAACATCCTTGTATTTCATTTTCTCTACTTGGTTCTACATCAACAACATCACCCCATGGTGGTGATGGGGACTCTTCAATTCCCATCCCTCATGAGAGGAATATACATAACTTTACAAAGCTTAACAAGGATTTGTGTGCTCATGAAGAAGCCAATCCTTATCAAAAGCATCAAATCTCTTCATCTGAGTTGGAAGCATGTTATGGTCTTATATATAAACTCCTTTATAAACATGGATATAATAAAAACATGGCACAAAATGATAAGAATCTAGTGAAGTCTATACTGTTCTTTTCCAAGCAAGGTCTAGGTTTCCAACCTTTATCTTCATCTTCATCTAATGCCTTATCATCTGCTCTATGTATGACATCTTGTGCTAAGAAAGAAATGTCCCCTACTATTAATCAAGAGACTATCTTGTTGAGGCTTCTCAATGCCTGCTTGATTACTCTTCCTCTAAAACACAAAACAAATTATACAAAAAGAGCTCATTTTGTGCATATCATCGAGTACATGATTATTATACTAATGAATGTAAGGCTTTAAGTAATAAAATTCAACATCTTAAGGATTGTGGTGCTCTTCCTTGTGTTGATGCACCTGGTTCCTTTAATTGATAATGACTTCAATCCTATCATGTTGCTTGTCACTATGTTGCATTGGTAGCTTTATGTGTCTTGCTTATTACCATTCATGGTGGTACAATATTAGGTGCAACCATATCTTTCTCTTGGAAGCAACATGATAGTTCTTGGTGGTTGTCTTTGTCTGTATGATTGGGGGGCAAGGATAACTAGTTTTTAGAGGTGTGCATTCTTTTCGAGGATCACCTATTCCTATCTTTCTACTTAAAATACCAACATAGCAAGTATGTTGACGTTTTAAGTGGGGGGCATATGGTCCCCCATTCATTGTTTGCATGTTCCATTCTTAGTGACGATAGCATACATCTCCTAGGAAGTGTGACCATTATATTGGAATTATTTTATTGACATTGGCTTTAAGGTTTCAACTTTTCTTTCTTCACTTTGTTCATAGAAGTTGAATTTAGTGTAGCATAGTAGAGCATATTTATCATGTTGTGGTGCCTTGTCAAAGTTATTAGGAGGTATAACTTTGGTATGATTAGTACAATGGGAGCCTAGACAAAGCCACAACTTCCCATTAGCCACTTTTGGGGGCTCACCTAATGGACAACGGATTTCACTAGCCCTTGCACGAGCAAAGTTTTGATGGCCATCGAGCATAACACAACTTGCTTTCCTATGGATCCATGTGTCATAAGTGATTTTACATCCCCGTGAATGTATTTGATGGATGTGGCATAATACAACTTGCTAGTCCATCTTTCTTTCCTCTTCGCATTAACCTTAGCATTGTATGTTTGTGTATCTTGTCTTGCTCCTTCATATCATACATCTTGTGTGTGTCCCTTTGTGCTTATGTTGGTTTTCCATGGGATCTTAGATCCCAGGGGCTTGTGCAACCTCCTTGATACTTTTCATCCTATTCGATTGAAATTTGTACACTTAGACCCCTCTTGATGCTTATTTGTCTACTTTAGTGTGAGTTTTCACTTGCACTCATCCTCTCACTAAAGTGGGGGCTAAATGCAGTGTAGAAAAATGTACTCCTTTACATTTTCACACCTTTTTTGGGCCCCTCAATTAAAATGGACTTAATTATGCCTTAATAAGCCCTATTCTACATCTACAACCCTAATAAATTGCATTTTTCGAAGGGGAAACCTAACAACAATTAATGCCAACACATAAGTAATTACCTTGAGCAATGTGTGTTCCAAGAATAGGGACATGGGACCCATTCATCCATGGGTGAATGGGTCCTCCCTAAGCCTTTGAACCCATTTTTTAAACATGTTTGTGGCAGCATTTTTATAATCCCAAATTCAAATTTTAATGTCGGATTGTAATGTTTAATTTTTGGGAAATTAAGGATAGATACTTATAAATACAAGGTTATTTTATCAAATCAACATTCGATTTTTTGAGAGATCAATCCTAAGAGAAAATATTATTGTCAAGAGAATTCAAGGGCAGATTTATTAGTCATCTACAACAACAATCAAGATCTCAAGCATCACGTCAAAGTCTTTTGCAATCATGCATATTTTTGGAGCTAACATTGTGTGTAGGTTTCAAGATCTAAGTCAACATTCAAGTATCAAGATCACATCATAAATCAAGCCATTTCATGAAAGATCAAGACCTTGGAGAGATCTACTAATTTTAAGTCCTTCAAGGGTTTTAAGTCAAGGGTTTGGTGAGTTGCAACATAGCACTTGTTCATTCATCATTTATTTCATGTTTCATTGTTTCAATTCAAGGTTTAATTTCCAAAATGGGATTTGACCATGGAAAACCCCCATCCACCAAAAATAAACAATTTTTCCCTCTTGTGTATGTGCATGTTCATAGGTTGAAGAAAATTTTAAGATCTCAAAAGAGCAAATTTTGCAAAGTTGCATTTGTTGTAACCTTTGTTGTCAAGCCACAAAAACTTAGATCATGAATTTATTTTTGACAATCTGATTGTGGGATCTGGGGGAATCAGGAGTGCATACATAGGGCTTAAGGATTGTAAAATAAGATTTTAAACCTCTGCACAAAGACCCATTCACCCATAGGTGAATGACTCCCTAACAACCCACTGAAACAAGTATTTTATGATAGGTGCACAATATTCAGATCTTCCCAGATCTGCCAAAACTTTATGGTTTTTGTTTGTATTATGCTTTAAATTGAAGACCCAAGTGTTAGCTTGCATAATTGTGGTGATTTTCTATTTTTAGTTTTTCTCCTAAAAGTGTTGTTCAGGTTGATACCCCCGTCCTCGATCATAAGGAAACCAATAGATTTTGTCATTGAGTTGACTCATCTAAGGGTTGTAAGTCAATTCTTTGTGGAGATCTCTTTTCCTAATGAAATAAAGGTGAATAGGTCCATTATACCATCCCATATTTGAAACCATTCCTATTTTCCTTTATTTCAATTGCATGTTGGATTCTAAGGCATCAAACAATGTAATGTCATTAGAAGTCATGAACCAACTAGGCATGCAAGTTTCAAACTCTTATGACAAGTTTTTTTCCATGGATTCTCATGAAGCGAATGTGATTGAGATAGCCAAATATTTTTTTATGGATATTATCATAGTTGATTGTCTAGATAAATGGGTTACTTTACTCTATAGGAAGTGGGAAACCTCAATTGGTGGTTGTATTTAAATGGATTATCTTATGTTGCTATACCACTACATGAAAAAGAAGTATAGTTTCATAGAGAGAAGAAAATGATTAACATCATGGAGAATCCAAATGAGGTAGAGAATCATATTTTTTACTTTGGTGTGGAACCTGATTATTTTGTGGTATCTTGTGATGATGAAGGTGAAAATCAGGTTGATCTTGATTTAGTTTCCCAACTTGAGTATCCAAGATATGAGGGTAATTTGAACATACATTTTGATGGTGCATGCTCAATAAAGAGTAATAGTGCAAGAATTGTATTAGTGTCCCTAAGAGGAAAAAACTAAAGTTCACATTCAAATTGAACTTTGAATGCACAAATAAAGTGGTAGAGTATGAAACTTTTATTTTTGGTTTAATGCAATTTCCAAATAGGGGAACATATGCATTAGACCACATGGTGATTCAAAACTCGTGGTGTCTCAAATTAGAGGCACACATACTAAAAAATAAAAAAAGACTAAGAATGTATAGGAATGTTGTCTAGGACACTATTGAACTACTTGATGTTTTTCACATTAATTGGGTTAGAAAGGATAATAATGTAATGGTTTATACACTTGTATTAACCTCAAGATTTGATGCTTACTTTACCTCTCCCCAATGCATGTATGATGTTGAGATTCTTACTATGCCGATTATTCCAAATAACATCTACAATTGGAAAGTATTCAATGATGATCAACAGATATATGAGTTCACAAATTGTATTGATCACTTTGAGAACCAATAGATTGATTGGAATTCCATGGTGGAGAAAGATGAAGAAGGCAAGGAGAGTCTCTTTGGAAATGAAATCATTCGATTTAAAATAAATACTATTCCAAGAGGCTTGTTGATTTAGAAAAAAATGTTTGATAATTTTTATTGTTATGAAACAAGAAGTAAGCTTGTTAGTGAAGAAGATATAGAAGGTGTGAATTTGGGAACTGATTCAACTCCTAAAATGATCTATATTGTAAGAGATTAAAACCATAAAAGAAGAAAATGTTGATAGCATTATTGAGGAAGTATAAAAAATGCTTTGCTTGGTCTTATGATAAACTAAAGGCTTATAGGGAAGACTTGTTCCATTGCACCATTCTATTGGATCTTGGTACAAATACATTTAGATAGAAACAACATCATATCAACCCTACTCTTTCCCACTAAATGTATAAAAAATCAATGAAATTGAAAGAGGGAGGTATTATTAAATTGACTAGACATTCAAAATGGGTTTCAAACCTTGTTCCAATCATAAAAAATAATGGGGATATCAGGTTGTACATGGATTTTAGAAATTTTAACATTAAGTCCCTCAAGGACAACTATCCACTACTTGGAATAGACCATTTGTTTCAGTGGGTTACATGGTTAGAGTTGATGTCAATGACAAATGACTTCACATAATAAAATCATGGTCAAAGACTCTAAGAAACATAAGAAAACCTTCACCACACCATGGGAAACCTTTATGTATGTTTGAACTCCATTCGGTTTGAAGAATGTTTGAGCCACATTTTAAAGGGCCATGGATGTTGCACTTTCAAGCCTTATAAATAAAATTATGGTTGTCCAAGATGATTTTACTGCATACTCCAATATCAAAATGATCACTAAAAATGCTTAGAGTTAATATTTTGAAGATGTTTAGAATACAATATATCTCTAAACCTTAAAAATATATTTTTGGTGTGGAAGAGGGTAAGATCCTTATACATATTGTGTCCAAGTAAGGGGCAAGGATTGATCTAGAACGTGTCTAATCAATTGGCCTTATCCCTCAACCTAAAAAATTTATGGTAGTCTAGTCATTCTTTGGAAAAATAAAATTTGTTAGGAGGTTTGTTCCTAACTTTATAGAGAAAACTAAGGTAATTCACAAGGTTCTAAAGAAGGGGAAACCATCAAGCTAGGATGAGGAATCAAGTGATTCCTTCTAAAAAATCAAAGATGCACTCAAGAAGGCACCTATACTAGCAAGCCTAGATAACTCAGGGCCTTTCCAATTGTTTTCCTTCATATCATTTTACACTATTGATGTTGTTCTTCTACAAAGGAAGGACGAAGGATATGAACAACCAATAGCTTTCTTTAGTAAGCCCCTACAAGATGCTAAGATGAAATGATTTATAATGGAAAAACACATCTATGCCCTAGTTAAGGCTATGAAGATTTTCAGACCTTATCTTGTAGGTTCCAAGATCATAGCCTTTGTGCCATATATTGTTGCTAGAGATATAATTATGCAACAAGATTTATTAGGTAAGAGATGTAGAAAAATCAATAAGGTCTCGTAATATGACATGGAGGTATAGATAACCAAGCTAGTTAGAGGTCAGGGCCAAGCAAAATTAATTACTAAAGAAAATTTAGATGTTGTTGAAATATAAGGTGAACTCTAAATCTTCTTTTATTTTATGTTAGTTGAAGATCTATTCTTGGTATAAAGACCTTGTATTCTATTTGGAAAGCTTGAATTTTCCTCCCAAGTTGAATGAAAAGCAAAAGAGGAAGTTAAAAATTGAGACTCAGAGATATCTGAACTTCTCAAATGATAGTTAATGTGGAGAAGTATTGATGGTGTGATCCTAGGATGTTTTAATGAGTAGTATGTGAGATTTGTTGAGGGACGCCACCATGGAATGCGTGGTGGGAATTATATGTCAAAGACAAATGGTCATAAGATTATGAGGATAGGTTATCGGTAGCTCATATTATTTAAAGATGTGGCTAAGTTTGTGAAAATATGTAATGCTTGCCAAAGGTTTTTCAAGAAGTTGAAATTTGTAGGTGTACTTCCCCTTACTACCATTTCAGAAGAGGCTTTGTTCCAAAAATGAGGCATTTCATAGGGGAAGGAACAAAGAAGTTTAGAAATGAATACAAATGGATATTGGTGGCCATTGATTGCTTTACAAAAATGGATGGAGGTGATCCCTACAAGGAATACAACCTTAAAGGTGGTAATTGATTTTTTCTAATTAACATAATCACCAGGTTTCATGTGACATCAATAATTGTTACTAATGATACAATGTGTTTTAAATCTCGATATTTTGTTGATATGTTTTCACAATATGGAATCTTCTTAACACATTCATCATATTTTCATCCATAGGGAAATAGATAAGGTGAATCAAGCAATAAATACACCATGAATATCATCAAAAAAACTTTGGATTTGAACAAGAAAAGACAAGATGATAAGTTGAAATTTATTGTCTAGATATATAGGGTAACTTATAAGAAAGCTATTGGAAGAGTCCATTGGAATTAGAATATGGTATTGAGGAAAAATTTCTAATAATTATAGAGTTACTAGTCTACAAATTGTTATAGTAGATTGAAGCAAAAGAAGAAAGTACCTTTTCCTGAAGGATACATGAGTTGACCAAATTGAAAGAAATAAGGAGAGCTGCCCAAGAGAGGAATTTATCAAATTAAATAAAGATGAAGTACCTCTTTGATAAGAGAGCTATCAAAAGGGAATTTTAGATTGAATATCTTATCCTCATGTGGAATTCCAAGTTAGAAGACAAAGGCAAACATGGAAAATTTGATGCCTTGTGGGTTAGGCCTTATCAAATTGTTAAAGGATGTAGTCAAGGACTTAGGAGTCTTAATGGAGATTTCATGGAGCTACTAGTTCATGGTCATCATCTCAAGTATTAATTCTCCTAAGGGTGAGGCTCTTAGAAAAATTGTAATAAATGTTGTTTTATGTCATGATTTTATTGTGTTGTCTTGTATATATGGAACTATCTTCGTGTCATCATGACCCCTATTTATCATGATGTTGTTTGAGTTAGTCGTGATCCTTGTTGTTCCCTATTTTTGTTTTACTCTCGAAGATCTAGATTATTGTTGTGCCTACAAGAGACACTTGCCCCAACTAGACCCAATGTTGGCACCTCATTTTGTGTGTCTTATTTTTGCATTGTTATGCTTTGTGAGTTGTGTTTTGACCATGTTCGCCCTTTATTAATAACCAATCCAGGAAATTTCATAAGGATCATCATGTTAAAATGTGCTCTTGATTATATGTTCCTCTCTCTTATCCTTAGTTAATCAAATTCAAAAATCCAAAAATAGGTTAAGTATGGTGTTTTTTTAGCCTTCCACCTTGTAGAACTTTTAAGTGGGTGTCCCTAGCTCAAATTTGGGGAAATTGGATGAAAATTGACTTAGTTACGTGCTTGCAGGGTTTTGGCTTGCTACCGTCCACTCGTGTGGTTTTGATTTGGTATTGACCTTTTGTTGGAAAGTATAATTGAATCAAAATAATATTTTAAATGATTACAAGGTGTAGTTTAGTAGTGGATAAAATATTCACATAGTGTTAAGGAGGAAGTTCACTTGCCAATTGAGTTATCACATTGTTATGGTGGATGTTTTTGAACAATATCAAATATCATGAAAGTTTTCATATCCACATTGATGTTAATGTCTTGCATATCCCAATGAGTGTAGATTACCCACAAGAGGAGGTTTCATAAAGATAGGGGACAAAATAATGTTGCAAACTTTTCAAGGATGTCCAAACATATCCCTTTCTCGGTATTTTCCTTGCATGATCCAATGGTAACCTATTTTTTGTGCATTTTATCTCCAATCGAGTTTTTGTATATCTTGACAATGGCCATATCTTTGCAATGTCTTGATCTAGGTCCTTTTTTTGCAAGGGTTGAAAGAAGGAAAAAATGGGACAAGGATTTATTGCAATAAAATTGAGGACGTTTGGACACATCTAGATGAGGTTCAATTTTTTGAAATTGTTTAGAATGAAGCAACAACTCCCTTTGCAATGGCATTAATGCTACACCAACAACTCCAACTACCAAATTTTAATCCATGGAGCTCTATAAAAGGTTTTAAATACTATTTAGTGTAGATTCAAGGAAGAAAAATGATGTCCACATCTCATTTATGATTTGAAGACCCCCTTTGTCATAATCACACCTCTTAGACGTGATTCCAATATATTTTGTGGGTGTTTTCACTCATTATTGCACTCAAACCTATGAATAATCAATACAAGAGTATGAAGAATGTTCTTTCACACCTCTTGGTGATCAGATCACATTTATAGAGGACACTTGTTGTTTAGGCATTGGAAGAGGTCATGGTTAGGGTTTTCCTATGTGACACAACTCTTTGATAGCTTGCACGCCTTCCTACAAGAGGTATATTTTCCCTGGTCATAATTTTTCAAAGGAGAGGATAACATTTTTAGACAAGAGAGGAGTAGTTACAAAACTAACGAAAGAAAGATATTCACAAGAAGCCTTATGGTTTTAGTTTTTTAGCTCTAGGTATAGTCATTTTTGAATTGTAATGATATGGGTTTATCCCAAATTTATAATTATCTCTGTAACCTTTGTAGATAAAGTGATTAAATGCAAATTCGACCTTAATTGAGTGTCTCCTTGTGCATGGTTTACTTTTTTTATATGTTTTGATTAGTTTGCTAAATATTAGACTGTAAAATCCTTGTAAAGCTTTTACAAGGTATCTTCTCAAAATAATAAAGAAAATGTATGGGTACGTTCATGGACTACTAAGTAGATTCATTTAATATTCTGGAACTATCTTTGGTTTTTTCTGAATGTATGTGTATAGCTCAACTTGTTTATGCATTTTGTTAAACCTGTTATTTTGTGGTGTGTTGATTGATGCATCACCTTGGTTTTAGTTATTACATCTTTTGTTTGAATTCATAAACTCTATTGGCCAACTAGATAAAGGCATTGGTCTATTACCAGATGTCTCTCTTGATCATCCTCAACACATTCAAAATACATCAATTTACACATCTTTTTAGTTTATTCATTTGTTTGTTCCAATTGCCTTGTCAAAATGTGCATAACATCATAAGGGGTTGTCATGTCCCCTTTTCCAAGAAATCAATTGAAGGGAATAATATTGGAATCCTACCATAGTTCATCATAAAACACCCTCGCGACTTGCGGTTTGGGATATAGTATTTGCAATGACCCCTACACATCATATCCAAAGCCCATGGAAAAATGATCATATACTAGAAAGATATCACCATCAGAAGGTCACCAGTCTAGGCTCACTGTATTGGAGTAGAATAATTTCTAGGAATTCCTCCACATTCTTCCATAGGAGCACATTCCAGGTTGTATTTTGGAACATAGAATCTATGATGACACATGCACACCATATCCAAATACCAAGGGAAATGGATCAAGTACCAAAAAGATGTTGTTATTAGAAGATGACCTTGCCGAGAAAATGGCACCTTCTTCAATAGGCATAGTGGATAAGACACCTTCGGATCATGTGACATCAATTGTAAAGTTTTAGGAAGAAGGAAGGGGCCAAGGAAGCATGTGGATAGGTCCATAGGGTGGCACACTAATTCCAAAATAAACTACTTTGGCCTTAAGGCTGACCTAGAGTAGCATGTGAAATTCAAATTTTGGGCTTTGGTGCCATTTTGGCTCAAGATTGACTTGTTCCTTGAGGGAGTTATTAGCATATAAATATAGGGAGTCAATTCTTGTAATAGGCATCAAATTATTCTATCATTCTTCTACATTTCGAAACACTTGTGTTCTAATTCCTTCTATGGATGAAAATATTTGTGATCATTGGAAGAAAACCCTATGATCACTTAGACCAAAGGATGAAACCCATTTGGTTCTTGAGGGCATTCTCATTTAGGGATTGCATCCGAGCTTCAAGGAATCTATAAGAAAAATAATAATACCTTTGTTGAACTATGGTAGCATTCTATATCATTTCGGATCAGTCTTAGTGAGTTACATTTGATGTATCAGTCTTAGTAACTTAGCATATCAAGGAGAATTGAATCAGTGTTATTGTAACTCATTCAAAGGTTAAATAATAGAAGAAAGACCAATTCTGGTGGAGTTTGTTCCCGAAAGGGTTTCTCCACGTACATGTTGTGTCCTTTCTATTCTGTCTTATATTTCTTCTATCAATCTTCTGTTTACTTTCTACAACATTAAAATTGATCTAATTCAAGATTAATCATACACAAGAGATTGTAACAAAGAATACTAAAATTGAATCAATAGTTACACAAGATATAAAAAATTTAAGCTACATTTTTACTACAGTTTTACCTTCATTTTCAACATCATTGTGGTAGATGGGTATAACTTACCCTACAAGGAGAAAGTTCGAAAGCTAGATATAACATTTTGAGATCACGAGGTATGTGATGACTTTTATGTTACTGGTTTGGGTGAAATTGATGCAATTTTGGGTGTGTAGTGCCTACATTCATTGGGTGAGTATACTAAAAACTACCTTGAACAATGGAACTCAAGTTCAAATTCAATGGAAAGGATGTGGTTCTAAAGGGAATGGCTAATGGAGGTTCACAAGTAGTATCAACCAAGAGAATGGAAAGGATTTTTTGAAAGAACCAAGTTGCTTGGATTGCTAGTTGTTTGGTGATTTCAATAGATTCTTTTGAAGGTAAGAATGGTCAAATTTGTATTGATGTACAAAATATTTTGGATAATCATAGTTTGGTTTTCAGTTATATGCCTCCCAAATTGCCACTGGATAGAGGCTTCCATAATATCATAGAACTTGAACTGGGAGAGAAACCGAATATGAACACTCCTTACCACCATCCCCAAATTTATAAGGAGAAGATAGAGAAAGCAATAAAGGAGCTATTGGATATGGGCTACATCAGACCAAGCTCTAGTCCTTTTGCATCTTCAGTGGTGTTGGTAAAGAAGGATGACACTTTGTGGATGTGCATAGACTACTAGATATTGAACAAGAAGACCATTAAGAACTGATACCCCATACCATAGATAAATGAATTGATTGATGAGCTACATGTTGTGGTGTACTTTTCAAAGATTGATTTAAGGTCTAGATACAACCAAATCCACATGAGGGAAGAAGATGTACAAATGACTAATTTTTGGTGTTATTATGGGCATTTTGAGTTCCTATTTATGCCCTTTGGTCTCACTAATGCTCTAACAACTTTCCAATCATACATGAATTTATGTTTTTGGTAAGCACTTGAGGAAAATTTTATTGGTTTTATTTGATGATATTTTGATCTATAGCAAAACATGAGAGGAAAATTTGAAGCATTTAGATATAATCTTGAGAATTCTAGAACAATAGTATCTCTTTGCAAAGATGTCCAAATATGAGTTTGGGTCAACAAAGATATTGTATTTGGGATATGTCACAAGTGATAAAGGAGTCCAGGTTGATCAACAGTAGATCCAAGCTATTATAGATTGGCCAACTCCTAGAAACTTGTCTCAACTAAGAGGTTTCTTTGCCCTATGTAGCTATTACCAGAGGTTTATCAGTCAAGGGATTTTCTTAGTTTTTGACACCTCTCACCAATTTGACTAAAGAAAGAGCCTTTGAATGGACAGAGGAAGCACAAAGGACCTTTGAGAAGCTAAAATAGGTAATGATTCCTTGTTCAGTTCTTACAATTCCTAACTTTCACTTCCATTTGTTGTATAATTTGATGCTTCCAATGAAGGAATTGGAGTTGTTTTCTCCCCGAAAAGACACCCCATAACATTTGAAAGTAGGAAGTTGAGAGCCAATGAAAGAGGATATTCCATATATGATAAAGATATGCTTTCCATACTGCATGCCCTAGAGAAGTTTCAACAATACCTAGTGTGCAGAAGATTTGTGGTCAAATCAAATCACAACAATTTGAAGTTCTTCCCGAGCCAACAAAATTTGAATGATAGGCAATAGAAATGGGTAAGTAAACTTCAAGCTCACAACTTTGATATTGAATATGTCAAAGAAAAATAGAATATTATGGCAGATGCACTCTCTAGGAGATCTACTCTATGTCATGTGTCCATCGTATCAACAGACTGGAAGTATTCAATCATTGAGGAATATGCCACAGATCCTTTAGCTATCAAAATTCTGGAAGGTGCAGAAAAGGATGACCGAAATGTGGTGTTGGAAGGTCTAATTCTATTCAAGAACAAAGCGTTCTTGGTTTTAAGATCCAAGGTGAAAGAGAAGATACTGGAAGCCTATCATAATGCACCTATAACAGGGCATCCCAGGTTCTACAAAACTTACCAATAGATTAGAGAAAGGTTCTCTTGGAATGGCCTCAAGGAGGATGTCCTCACACATATTAGGGAATGTATCACATGTTAGAAAAATAAAGGAGAGCAAGAGTTTCTGGCTCGGTTGCGACAACCACTTCCCATTCCGAAATACAAATAGGAAAGTATTTCCATGGATTTCATTACTAGACTTCCCAAAGTGCAAGGGAAATACTGCATTTATGTTGTAGTTGATAGATTGACCAAATATACTCATTTATTTTCCATCTCCAGTGAATAAAAAGCTCTACAAGTTGTTGATCTATTCTTCAAAGAAGCTTTTCAGTTGCATGGGCTACCCAAGAACATTATCAGTGACAGTGATAGCCAGTTTATCAATACATTTTGGAAGGATTTATTCCATATGATAGGAACAACTCACTCCTAGCACAAGCTATCATCCATAAATTGATGGACAAATTGAAATCATAAACAAGTGGCTAGAAGGATACTTGAGGAATTATGCCACCAGTCAACAAGCAGCATGGATCAAATGGCTACACTTGGGAGAGTATTACTATAACACAAATCATCACATGTCCATTGGAATGTCTCCATTCAAAGCACTCTATGGATATGATGCATTAACCTTTGCAGAGTTGGTCCTCACAAATAGTAGAGTTCTGAGAATGAGCAATTAAGTAAATCAAAGTCAAGATATTTTGAGAACTCTTAAGGATCATCTACAAGTTGCCCAAAATCAGTAAAAGATGTATGCAGATAGGAAACACACAAAGAGATTATTTGAGGTGGGAGATATGGTATTCATAAGGTTGCAACCATGTAGACAATCTTTTGTCAGGAAAGGAGGGGTAAAAAAGCTCAAGCCTAAGTTCTATGGTCCATACAAGATAACCTGGAGGGTTGGAGAAGTTGCGTATGAAGTAGAATTTATAGGAGACAACAAAATCCACAATGTATTCCATGTTTCATGTCTAAAGAAGGCTTTGAGATTGCATATAATTCCTACTACTGAGTTAACACCACTAGATGATAAGGAGAAACTCATCTTTATTTCATAAACTGTGATTAATACTAGGGTAAAAAATCTAAGGAACCAAAATATAATTGAGTATCTTATTTTCTGGAAGAATTTTCCAATTGAAGATGCTACCTAGGAAGTATATGAGATTTTAGAACATCACAATTTGCATTGCTTGAGGACAAGCAATCTTGAGAGGGAGGACTTGTCATGTCCCCTTTTCTGGGAAATTAACTAAAGGGTAGAATCCAATAATCCTACCACAGTTCATCATAGAACACCCTCTGAATTTCTATTTGGGATATAGCACCTATAATGATACCTACACATCATATCTAGAGCCCATAGAAAAGGATCATATACCAAAAACATATTTCCATTAGAAGGTTGCCAGTCCAAGCTCGTTATATCATAGCAAAATTGTTTCTGAGAATTCCTTTGCATTCCTCCACAAGAGCACATTTTGGCTTGCGATTTGGAACATAGCATCTATGATGAGACCTGCACACCATATCCAAATATCAAGGGAAATAGATCAGGTACCAAAAATATATTGTTATTAGAAGATGACTATGCCAAGCAACTGGCACCTAATTTAGCAGGAAAAATGGACATGACACCTTCAAATCATGTGACATCAATTGTAAAGTTTTAGGAAGAAGGAAGGGGCCAATGAAGCATGTGGATTGGTCCATAGGGTGACACACTAATTCCAAAAGAATCTAATTAGGAGTCGAGGTTGATCAACAATAGATCCAAGCTATTATAGATTGGCCAACTCCTAGAAACTTGTCTCAACTAAGAGGTTTCTTTGCCCTGTGTAGCTATTACCAGAGGTTTATCAGTCAAGGGATTTTCTTAGTTTTCAACACCTCTCACCAATTTGACTAAAGAAAGAGCCTTTGAATGGACAGAGGAAGCACAAAGGACCTTTGAGAAGCTAAAATAGGTAATGATTCCTTGTTCAATTCTTACAATTCCTAACTTTCACTTCCATTTGTTGTAGAATGTGATGCTTCAAGTGAAGGAATTGGAGTTGTTTTCTCCCAGAAAGGACACCCCATAACATTTGAAAGTAGGAAGTTGAGAGCCAATTAAAGAGGATATTCCATATATGATAAAGATATGCTTTCCATACTGCATGCCCTAGAGAAGTTTCAACAATACCTAGTGTGTGGAAGATTTGTGGTCAAATCAGATCACAACAATTTGAAGTTCTTCCCGAGCCAACAAAATTTGAATGATAAGCAATAGAAATGGGTAAGTAAACTTCAAGCTCACAATTTTCATATTGAATATGTCAAAGGAAAATAGAATATTATGGCAGATGCACTCTCTAGGAGATCTACTCTATGTTATGTGTCCATCATATCAACAGACTGGAAGTATTCAATCATTGAGGAATATGCCACAGATCCTTTAGCTATCAAAATTCTGGAAGGTGCAAAAAAGGATGACCAAAATGTAGTGTTGGAAGGTCTAATTCTATTCAAGAACAAAGCGTTCTCGGTTTTCAGATCCAAGGTGAAAGAGAAGATACTAGAAGCCTATCATAATGCACCTATAACAGTGCATCCTAGGTTCTACAAAACTTACCAATAGATCAGAGAAAGGTTCTCTTGGAACGGCCTCAAAGAGGATGTCCTCACACATATTAGGGAATGTATCACATGTTAGAAAAATAAAGGAGAGCAAGAGTTTCTGGCTAGGTTGCGACAACCACTTCCCATTCCGAAACACAAATAGGAAAGTATTTCCATGGATTTCATTACTAGACTTCCCAAAGTGCAAGGGAAATACTGCATTTATGTTGTAGTTGATAGATTGATCAAATATAATTTATTTTCCATCTCCAGTGAATACAAAGCTCTACAAGTTGCTGATCTATTCTTCAAAGAAGCTTTTCGGTTGCATGGGCTACCCAAGAACATTGTTAGTGACAGTGATAGCTAGTTTATCAATACATTTTGGAAGGATTTATTCCATCTGATAGGAACAACTCACTCCTAGCACAAGCTATCATCCACAAATTGATGGGAAAACTGAAATTGTAAACAAGTGGCTAAAAGGATACTTGAGGAATTATGCCACTAGTCAACAAGCAGCATGGATCAAATGGCTACACTTGGGAGAGTATTACTATAACACAACTCATCACATGCCCATTGGAATGTCTCCATTCAGAGCACTCTATGGATATGATGCATTAACCTTTGCAGAGTTGGTCCTCACAAATAGTAGAATTATGAGAATGAGCAATTAAGTAAATCGAAGTCAAGATATTTTGAGAACTCTTAAGGACGATCTGCAAGTTGCCCAAAATTAGTAAAAGATGTATGCAAATAGGAAACACATAAAGAGATCATTTGAGGTGGGAGATATGGTATTCATAAGGTTGCAACCATGTAGATAATCTTTTGTCAGGAAAGGAGGGGTAAAAAAGATCAAGCCTAAGTTCTATGGTCCATACAAGATAACCTGAAGGGTTGGAGAAGTCGCGTATGAAGTAGAATTTATAGGAGACAACAAAATCCACAACTTATTCCATGTTTCATGTCTAAATAAGGCTTTGAGATTGCATATAATTCCTTCTACCGAGTTAACACCACTAGATGATAAGGAAAAACTCATCTTTATTTTAGAAACTGTGATTAATACTAGGGTAAAAAATCTAAGGAACCAAAATATAATTGAGTATCTTATTTTCTGGAATAATTTTCCAATTGAAGATGCTACCTAGGAAGTATATGAGATTTTAGAACATCACAATTTGTATTGCTTGAGGACAAACAATCTTGAGAGGGGAGGACTTGTCATGTCCCCTTTTTTGGGAAATTAACTAAAGGGTAGAATCCAATAATCCTACCAGAGTTCATCATAGAACACCCTCTGAATTGCTATTTGTGATATAGCACCTGTAATGATGCATACACATCATATCTAGAGCCCATAGAAAAGGATCATATACCAAAAAGATATTGCCATTAGAAGGTTGCCAGTCCAAGCTCGTTATATCGAAGCAAAATTGTTTCTGAGAATTCCTTTGCATTCCTCCACAAGAGCACATTTTGGCTTGCAATTTGGAACATAGCATCGATGATGAGACCTGCACACCATATCCAAATATCAAGGGAAATGGATTAGGTACCAAAAATATATTGTTATTAGAAGATGACTATGCCAAGCAATTGGCACCTACTTTAGCAGGCAAAATGGATATGACACCTTCAAATCACGTGACACCAATTGAAAAGTTTTAGGAAGAAGGAAGGGGCCAATGAAGCGTGTGGATTGGTCCATAGGGTGACACACTAATTCAAAAAGAATCTAATTTAGCCTTAAGGCCAACCTAGTGTAGCATGTGAAATTCAAATTTTGGGCTTTGGTGCCATATTGGCTCAAGGCCGACCTATTCCTTGAGGGAATTGTTAGCATATAAATATAGGGAGTCAATTCTTGCAATAGGCATATAATTATTATGTCATTCTTCTACATTTCAGAACACTTGTGTTCTAATTCCTTATGTGGACAAAAACCCATGAGTTTGAGATCATTGGACGAAAACCCAGTGATCACTAAGATTAGAGGACGAAACCCCTTTGGTTCTTGAGGGAATTCTCATTCAGGGATTGCATTTGAGCTTCAAGGAATCTATAAGGAAGATAATAATACTGATGTTGAACTGTGGTAGCATTTTATATCATTCCAGATTAGTCTTAGTGAGTTATATTTGATATATCATATATGTAGATGAAATTTTGAAGTTTATCATTATATCAAAGTGATCTTTGTGTTCATATGTTGTTCAATGAACTCAATATGCAAATAAGTCTTTAGGTTAAAATTTTATGTTAGGGACATTATAGGGGTTATCATAAAACATATTTTTAGACACTTATATGGTAGATTATATATTTTACTAAGGCGCTTAACCTTGAATTCCACAAACTAGCACATAGGCACAAAGTGACAACCATAATAGGGGTGCACTATGCAAATGGGTATGGTTTGTGTCAAGGTAAGTATTGAGCTTACGTGGTGATATCTATTCTAGCACCTTAGGGAAACCCCCCTTGGTCTTGTAGAGCAAGACGTGAAGGAGGTCTTACCCACCTCAATAATTGGTCCTAAGTTACCCAACCTAAAGATAGGTTTGTGGTAATATTCCCAGGTCTGATGCCCCTGACACTTGGGATACAACCAAACCTTAGGGATTTGGGGTCTACAACGTAGATTACCAGTACACATTTAATCACTCAAATGAGTGCTTATATAACCCAACCTAAAATTCTTCACATCAATCACTACCAAATAATTTTTCCTCTCTCCATTTATGAATATCTATATTTTTTGGTGCTTCAGCTTCAATAAAGTACTCTATTTTGCATGAAAACTATTTGCATATCTTACTACACATTATTTGACAAGACATCATTAAAACAAGTAGAGAGTCTCAAAGGAGGCCTCAATAATAGAACTGATAGTGGAACCAAGATGTTGACCATTTTGCTTAGTGACACGATTTACTCTAATTATGTCTAACTCCTTGTTGTAGCTTCTACACATTGACTTCATAATCATAAGACTCAACATAAACATGTGAAGATTTCATTAACTTCTTTTATAGACTCATATACTAAACATAACATGAATGTAAAAATAACTATGACCTAACAATTATGCACTCCTTTCGCATAGAGCTATTAAACATAATAATTACAACACTCATTATACATATAACCACATTTAAACTAGTTCTAATTTCTTTCTATTCTTCTCCTCTTCAATCTCTTCTATTTTTCTCATCTCATCTATTCTCACATATATACAAAATATAATACGGACAAGACTATTACACAAATAATATGCAAACTATAATGATACAATGCCAGATATACTAAATATACATGCACAATATAATTGTTACAAAATGAGATTAGCTCATCATGATATCAATAGAACTTAACCAATTAAATTACAACTTTTCAATATCGCTAATTTTATAAACTCTTACATACCAAAAAAAAAATGTAAAACTTGACAACCTTTCAAGATCACTAATTTTAAACAATCTTAAATAAAAATAAAATAAAAATCAAATCTATATCCCTGCCACGTTGTCTCGAAACGAGAACCAATTATAAAAACACCTAATGGTGTGTAAAACTCTCCTTTAGAGTAAATTCGGAACATTGTAATAACCACTTAAAATTCAACAGGTCATGATCACTAAGACGTTCAAGATCGGGAAAGCCTGTGGTTTACGTCTAAGCAACTTGGGGTTCGAATCTTGACGCTCCAAAGAAGTGCACGAATATCAACTCCTAACTTCAAGCGGGTTACGCAGAAGGTCAGGAAACGAACAAAATAACTAACAGGTAGAACTAACTAACCTCCACCGAACTTTTAAAAATGTATCCCTGTTTGTCTAGCTGCTAATTGTCATTTAGCTCATGGTTTAACCTGCATCCCTAGGCAGTCTGTTTCTATTTTTTATATTGATATTAAATCATTAATTATGTATATGGATTATTTGTGCATATAATCTAGCTTACCCGAATTGAACCCAGAGGATCAACCCTGGCTAAAGTAAACCCTAGAACAGATCAGATTTTTGAAGATCTCTTGCTTTTTCTTTCTTGTATTGTGATTTTAATGGCAGTTAGGGTACATCTCGTCTGAACTGTCTAAGATTAAGCTTTTCGAATTCTGTTGTGCTCTTTTTGGATTGAGGTGAGTCTTTGAGCTTTCATCTCATTCAATTGCTCGTCAATTCTCTGCATAATTTGATTTCTATGGATTTTGAATGCCAAGGTGGAAGAAATATGAAAAATAGCTAGCTTTGAATTTATGCCTGGTCATTATCTGTCTGATGATTTTTAGAAGTAGAGCTGCTTGGGTGATAGAGAATCTTTTCTTAGCCATTCCTGCAGTTGTTCACTTTTTTCCGATGAGCTTGCTAGGCACTCCACTAATTTAAGGATTTATGCACTCGATTGATTGATCAAGCATGGAGAGAGGACCTGAGGGCTTAGATTCCTTATTTGAACCCTTATGCTTATTTTTCTCCTCATCCTATCTCTCTATAACAAGGGCCTTTAGGAACTCAACCAACATTTGGGAGTTTGAGGGGAAGGCCCGAAAGGCTTATGTTGTGTGTTTGCATGATAATCCCGTGGGGTTTGCAACCCATGTGTCGTTTGGTTTACTGAACATAAAGGTTGGCTGCACAAATGACCTCTCCCTAATGGGGATCTTTAAGCACTCAACCAACATTGGGAGGTTGAGGGAAGTCCTAAGGGCTTATGCGGTATGTTTGAACTTTGCATGATTATCACATGGGGATTTGATTTTGTCCAGAAGTAGACCTTGTTTATGATACATAAGGACCTGGTCCCTTGAATGGTTTGCAGTCTGTTCACAGGGAGAGTCCTCTTCCAATTGATTGGTATTAGATATGCATGCATGAGAAATAGCCAAATTATTGATTTAAACATTTTTTGCAAGCATAGGATTCAAAGCTATATTAGCAGAAATGAGTAATGTGAAATGACAATGGCAACACATTGTAGTGGGCACGGGGACAGTTGGAGGTGGGGGGGTTGCACTTATGGCAATGCATGAACCAAAGCCTGCCTCTATGTTTTGCTAGAAGGGCACCTTGAGGTACAGTCAAGTGTAACCATATTAAGGAACCAAACCCAGCCCCATGTCTCCTATGAACCCTGCCCCAAACTTTCCCCAATGTTTTAGTCCATTGGGTTTAATTTCTATTGGTGGGGCACCTTGAAGTGGCTATGGGGACACTTGGAGGTATGGGGTGTACTTATGGTATTTCATTGACCAAAGTCAACCTTTATGTTTTTGTAATGTCCCCTTTTGGGATATTCCTAAATTTTTCCCAAAAACCACAATTCCAATTAACGTAAGAGATGTAATACATTTAAGAGTATAAATTTACCAATTGAAATGCCCTTTATAAGATAAATCCTTGTTTAGCTATTAGACACTGGAATTTTACGTTAAATCATAAGCCATGATAACATCTATTTTTACTAAACATTAGTTATCACGTAAACATTATTCATATTGAAATAAAAAATTAAAGCAATAGCCATTCCAAAGTATATTCCTATAACAGTCCCATTAGGAATCCGTTTGAAACTTTTGCAAACCGCATTCTCAAGGTTGGTCGCCCTTGTATTGCGAGGGCATGGAAGGTGGGTTGGCCTTCCAGTCCTCATGGCTGGTCGTCCATTCCATCTTTGGATGGAATACATGATAAGAGCATGAAGGCTGGTCGTCCTTCATCTCTTGTGAACCTGGAAGGCTAGCCGTCCTTCCTATTTGCAATCCGTTTCTCTAAATTCAAAATGGATTATTATACGAATCTACTATTTTTATAATAAATACATTTCGATTACTCACAATGATCAATAATTTCTGCAACTACCAATATATATATATATATATATATATATATATATATATATATATATGCCTATAATTTTATTTCTTCCCACAGATTTATCTTTTGATTTAATTGCTGCCAATATAAATATTTATTTCTGCTTATTACTATTTTGATCTCTTAATTCCCTTTTTGTTTTCTCGTTTTTCATTTGATCCACCTAATGCCTCTCACAAATGATTTGTTGTCCCTTTAATATCTTCAATGGTGGGGGAAAGCCACATCTTTCATTAAAATCCTTAGCTTGGTAAGGGATACATCCCTTCATAACCAAGCGATGCCTTAAAACCTTTTTAGTGTCAATTATATGCTTTTGTAGAGTCGCCACCCATGACATTCTTTTGTCTAATATTAATCAACCTTTTTGTTAATTTAATTTCCTAGCCTAGGATATAGGCGGCGATCTGATATTTTTTAATCAAGGTTTGACGGGGGCATGACAGTTTTGTCATGAGGCCACCTTGAAGTATGGTTGAGCGTAATTATATCAAGGAAACAAGCTCACCCCCATGTCTTTTTCAAAAATTGCCCCATACTTGCTGCACTGTTATTGCACCTTCCCAGGTTCAAGTCTCAAATGAAGGTCAAGAACAGGCATTGCCAACTCAAAACCCATTGCGGATCATTAAAATGTGAAACTACTGCCCTAGTTTGTGTTTTTGTTGCAATATATATTCAAAGCAATAGCCTATAAATTGGCTTATACAAATGGAGATAATTGGTACCAAATTATACCACGTAACTTTGATTAAAAATAAAATATGTTCAAAGGAGGTGGCAACACCTCCAAGATTATTTTTGTAAAGTCTAAAGAAGAATAGAGACCAAAACTTTGAAGAAAGGGCAAAATTTCATTGAAGGAGAAGGTAGAACATCCATCATTCCATGTGGTCAAGGAAGAATACAAGATTCCAAAGATAGAGAAACAACGACAATGAAGATAAAGGCGTTGTACAAAGATTTGAGCAAGGGGTGGGAACCACCTTGAAAGAGAGGGCAAGGAAGTAGTGGTATGTTCAAATGTATGCTTACCACCATTGCCTAGTGACACTAATGGTAAGAAGTCATTATTAGGTAGATCATTTGGAAGATGAGATTGAAAAGTATTAATTCAAAAATCACAATGATTGTAGCACATATGTATAAAGTTAGTTTGATCATCACATTGGTCGTTGTGCGTATAGATGGAGCTGAAATAGAGATGGCAATGACTACCATGTTTTCACAAAGCTGATTTGTTTATGCATCAATTGTGTTATGCACTTTAGTTTCCATCTACAAGGATACTCTAGAAACTCAAGTTTTGCTTTCATGTTAAAGCAATAGGGCTTGGTGTTGTTTGATGATTGGAAAAACATGCAAGATGAAAAAACACTCAAGGTTGGTAGCACTTAAGTTGTTAAATGTTTCAGAGAAATTGAATTTTGGGTTCAAGAAGTAGGCAAAGGCATGTATTGACTGGTGGAGTTGGTTTGTCCATGTACGATCAACGATGCGCCAAATGATTTCATATTTTCTCTTGTTTCCGCCGTAGTAATGTGAAATGCCCTTTTTGGCCCTATCCATGGCCTCATAAATGAAACCCATTGGCATGCCCTCTCCATCCACCATACGAAGAACCCTAACCAAAGGTTCTGTCACCTTAAAAAATGAAAACAAATTTTAAATTATTTCAAAATTAACCCCTCAAAAAAAAACAGCAAATAGTTAATCTTGTATAAAGTTTATGTTTGTGTTTGTTACTTACCCTGATCAACTCCTCTCCATTTTTGATGAATGTGTCATCAAAAACTATGCTTACAATCTTCTCCCCTTCAGGTTTTTTGGAAAATGGAGACACCAACCAAGCATCAAACACAAACATTTGCTTGAGATGAGAAATGGCACCAAGAATGCTTTGCAATGTGAGAAAGTGGCTAGCAAATCGTGTCACTCCTAGTCACACAAGGTTCTTGCCATTTGTGAATTTTCTCATCAAAGAAAGCACCCAAGTATGGTTGTAGATAAATTTGGTAACACTTTTAGCATCTTCAACCACACTTTTCACCCATCCAATCTTCCCAATGTCCTCTAACAACAAGTCCAAGCAATGTGCAACACAAGGAGACCATGAAATTGTAGGATGCCTCTCCATAAGTAGTCTACTTGCAGCTGCGTTGTCCATGATAATCTGGACAACATTCTCAGCACCAACCTCCTAGATCACCCCATTTAATAAATTGCACAAAGTCTCATAATTTTTTGATTTCATTGGAGGCATTTATAGACTTCAGGAACACCAATGACCATTAGAGGCAACTAAAAAGTTTAGGAGAGTCCTATTTTGTCCATCTATCCATCCATCAGATAAGATGCTGCAGCCTTTTCTTCGCCAATTTTTTTGTTTTGTTTATCAACCACAAGTCTTGTATTCTTTATGACTTCCTTTAGCAATGGCCCACTCAAATCTTTAGCTGTTGGGGTCTTAAACCCCTTACCTGCAACTGTTAATGCATTCACCAAACCTTCCCAATATGGGTTGTTTGCTACATTGAAAGGTAAATTATTATAGTACCAAAATTTTGCTGTTGCCATCCTAGCTTCATGATGTTTTTCTTTATTCCAACCTATACCTTCAAGTGAAGGTTGTGCTCTTGGAACATTGCGTGGAATAAAGTAATTTGGTCCTGATGAAGGAAACTAGTTAGCAGTAGAAAAATAAACCTCAGGACTTTCACCAAAAGATGAATGTGGTTGACGGACGCTTGGACTTGGGCCTCGATGGTGTAGAAGTGGATACATTTCCACTCACCACTGTTGCTAGTGCTTCCTTTGTTTTTTGTCTTTCATCTTTTTTTAACTCATACTCAGCAAGAAGGGCCTGGGCCTTCATCACTCTAACCATCTCTGGAGTCGATGAAGGTCAGATGTTCCACATTTTGTCCAGGTATTTTGGCAATGTGGTATTTTAATCTATTGATTCCCTCTATCATCCATTTATTGCATTCAGTACATGTGACCTCACCCTTTTTATTTCCTGGAATCCCATACTTCCATGCAGGGTCTTTTCTAGATGGCTTTGAGTTTGAAGTTGATATTGCTGTTTCAACATGAAAAAATAAAAAAATCAGCAAGGTTTTTGTAAAAAAAAAGGGTTTTGTAAAAATCAGCAAATAAATGATTATCAATCATTTGAAAAAAAATAGAATTCAAAACCAAGCTAATAATACTAGGAAATAGGCTATGAAGGGAAATATAAAGTTTTTTGCCAGCATTTCCCCTTGTTTTTCATGATTTTCCTGATTTTCAATTGAAAAAAATAAAAAAAAGAGAATAAAAATCACTTATTTGGCTCTAATTTGATCTCGTACGCTCATCTTCTCCGCTTCTTCCAACCCTATTTCGACTTGCACACCTGTTTTGGGCAAACAAGAGCAGAAAAATGAAAAACAAAAGGTGAAAAAATCATGTTTAAAGTTGAGAAAGCAGCCTCTAGCCACCGCGAGAGTCCTGGCTCGGGACTTCGGAGTCCGAGCCTAGGACTCGTGTGAGTCTCTCACCAGGACTTGGGAGTCCGAGCCTAGGACTCGTGTGTGTCTCTCACCAGGACTTGGGAGTCTGAGCTTGGGACTTGCCAAGACTCGGCTTGTGAGTCCGTGGTGAGTCGACTCAGCGAGCCCTAGGACTCGCGAGTCCCACAAGTCCTTGCAGACTCGTCGAGTCTTCAATCTATGTTCTAGATGATAAAATTGATGATGAAAGGTATAAAGTGTTGAATGATATATCTATTAAAAGGATAGAATCTATTTAGTACCGGAAAGTAAGCTCAAACATAAGATTCTTATTGCTGTCCATAACAATCAGCTTGCTAGTCATCGGGGTTATTTGAAGACATACATGTACATTGGTGAAAGATTCTCATGGAAAGGTATGAAAGATGATGTCCTCAAACATGTGAGGGAATGCATAGAGTGCCAAAGAAACAAGGCTGAAGTTTATTTCCCCGCAAGGCTATTACAACCACTTCCCATTCCCAATCAAAAGTGGGAACAAATATCGATTGATTTCATTACTAGGTTGCCTAAGTTCAATGGTAAGGATTGCATTTTTGTTGTGGTGGATAGACTCACTAAATATGCTCATTTCATGCCAATGCCTTTTGAGTGTAAAGCACCACAAGTTGCTGGTCTATTTTTTGAACAAGTTTTTAGACTTCATGTTGTGCCAAAAAGAATTGTAAGTGATAGAGATCGAATATTCATCAACACTTTTTGGCAATAGTTGATGAAGCTGGCTAGAACAAAACTCGATCATAGCACTAGTTGTCATCCTCAAATGGATGGTCAAATTGAAATTGTAAATAAATGGCTTGAAGGTTACTTGAGGGACTATGTCTTGGGGCAGAAAAAAGCATGGGCAAAGTGGTTACATTCGATAGAATTTTGTTACAACACTACATATCATATGAACATAGGTATGACTCCTTTCAAAGCTTTGTATGGTTATGAAGCTTCTACATTTGTGGATTTGGTTTTTTCTGATTCTAGAGCTCCAAAAGATCTTGAGTGGGCAAAAGAGAACCAAGATATCTTTAAGGCACTAAGGATATTATTCAGATTGCACAGGAACAGCTGAAAAAATATGCTTATCGCCATAGAGTTGAGAGGTCTTTGGAGGTGGGAGACATGGTATTTCTGTGTCTTCAACCTTATAGACAATCTTCATTGAAAGTAAGTGAGGCGGGAAAGCTTAAACTGAGGTTTTATGGGCCTTTCAAGGTGACTAAACGAATTGGTGAAGTAGCATATGAATTGGAGCTGCCATCTACAAGCAAAATTCACAATGTTTTCCATGTGTCATGCCTCAAAAAGTCTCTTGGACAGCATGTGACTCCTACAGAATTGCCTCCCATGGATGAAGAAAGTAAATTGACACTCATTCTAGAAACAATTTTACAAGTAAGAGAAAAAAGGTTGAGGGATAAATTAATTTTTGAATATCTCATCAAGTGGAAAAACTTGCCTCTAGAGGATGCAACATGGGAAGGAGAGGAGATATTGATGTTTTTCTATTATCCCTATTTAGGGATATCATAGTCTACAAATGCTTGAGGACTGTAATATCCCCAACTCATACGATGAGGATTAACAGCATATTGGCTGTACTTTCCTTGGATTACCCAAGAGGAAGAGGACTTAGAGCATCATTGTGTAAGTATTGGAGTCTTTGGCTTGTTCTCAATTCTATTCTTAAGTTATGTGCATGTCTTTTTATGCAACTTAAGTTATTTTAAGTTGTGGGCATGTCTTTTTAGGCAACTTAAGTAACTCCTAGCCAAAAGACTTAAGTTGTCCCCTTTTTATGTACCTCAAGTGATTTTAAAAAAACATGTGATAAAAAGGCAAAGGGGGCATGGGTTTTTAAGGAGCTTATTGGATCGATTTTTAGGTTTTTAATGTGGAGCTTTGGATTAAGTGGTGGTGATTCAAGGGCTGAGATTAATTCATCTCTTTGGGAGTTATTATATAACTCTCTAGGGGTCTTTTAGAGCTCATTATGTTGTGAGTTTTCTGTTTTATTGCTGCTGCAATTTGGCTTAAAGTCTGAAACCCTTGAGTATCCCTGGTTTCAGAGAGACATACGGGCTCCCCCTAGTTAGAAAGGTGTGTTTTCGCGGAAGAGCTTTGGTTTGTGAAACCCTAGCACATCAATTTTCAGGCTTGCAATTGTCTATTAGGTTTGGAGGCCAAATTGGAGATAAAATTCAGAGTCTAAGGTTCAGATTTAGAGTAACTTCAGCATGGTTTTTCATATTTTTGAACATTCTTGAGAATGGCAACAAATAATCAGACCTAGTGCTGATTTATTTCGGGAGTTGACGCCATATTTGGAAGAAGGCTAGGGTTAGATCAAGGTCTGAAGTATTTTATGTTTAAATCTGCATACCCATTTCAGTTTTATCTCAGAAACATAGAAGAAAAATCATTGTAATGCATTTTAGAAATTTTTGGGCAGTTTTAGTGGATTTCCTGCAACTTTTCCATATTCAGAAATTCCTATAAAATCATAGAAAAATCAGAAAAATATTTTGAGCATAGATCTGAGTTTGTTGATGGGTTTTCTATTTACAAATAAAATTTCAGAATTTTTTATTGCATATTTTTGGAGATGTTGTTTTTCTATTATTCCTATTTAGGGATATTACATCTACGAAGAAAATTGGCTTAAGGAATATCTGATCTGCAATTCTGTTGAGCAATTCACAATTGGACAGAATCCATATGAAGCTTGAGTAATTGTTTACTCAGATCCTCACTGGACTTGACAAGATAGAAGTGGTATCAGGGAAAAGAACCCTCCCAAAAATTACCTTACTGAAGGTCCTTCTCAAAGAGCAGGGAGAAATCTCAAAATTATGAAGGGAATTTCCTTTCTTTCTCTGCCACAGTTTAAATGTGGCTCCTCCAGCACCTCTGCCAGTTCCTGTATTGCTATTGGATGATCCTCCGCCACTGTGCACTCCCAAGCTGATCCCTCCCATTATCAATCACCTCATTCTACCTCCAGAGTAAGTATAATGCCAACTCTAGAGGGATCTATTTAGCAAATAACTCTGCAAAAAAGTGGAAGCAAGTAACAACAGACAGTGAAGCATCCAAATCTATAGGACTGCATGTTTCACTTGGACCTCATAATGGGTTAATGAAGGGACCAAGGTTTGTGTAGTTTATATTATAAGTATAACAATCGTAGTGGTATCAATACTGTTTTTAAGGACTGTTGTGTTCAATAATGTAACTGTTATAGCCTGGTAAATAAAAACCTTTAGGATGTTTCAGATCCCAACGTTTCTTTGCCGTGGAGTCAATCTGGCAATCTAGATTGGAAGTATGTTGCTGTTATAAATACTTTTCCATCTCCTAATATAATAGTAATTATTAAAAACTGATAGCAAGTTGGACAATGGGATGGTCAAGGGAGTAATGCTGTTGACTTCTTATTCTTCCATTAGATGCTGAAAAATGCTCACCATCTATCGCATAGTTTGAGTTGAGATTCATTTTGTTGTGTCATTGGTCATGCAGATCTCATGCCAGTTGCTGTGCCAAGCTGGAGTTTTAATTTGTGTGTAAGGGACCATCAAGACTACCAAAATATATCCATGATAATACTCTTTCAAATGAAAAAAACAGAAAAAGAGAAATGAAGCAAAATGTCTTCTTTTATGCATTCTCTCTTTATTCTTCAATTTCTTTTTGTTTAATGATAAAATGTTAAATTGAAGAAGTTAAAAACATAGATACCTTTAACTTTGAGAAAGTGATCCTTTAAGCCAGATAGGGACTCTGGTCCATTGAAGTGTTGTCTATTTACTCAATGGTTATGTTCACAACAGCATGTGCAAGTGTTAGTTTTAGGATCAGAAATGCAATAAGCAGAAAAATACAACACATAGACAATGAACTCAGTATTTCACCCTGGGAAAACCCTCCTACTTGAGGGAGAAAAACCCTGCAAAGATATTCTCTTATAATCAGAAAAATATCAGGCCCTAGAAAGGCCGAATACAATACAATGGATCTGCACTTATAAATGGTGCAATTTCTTGAATACACAAAATATTTAATCTTCTCCTTGAGTCAAATCTGCTGCTCTTGAAGGGTGAACCTGCTGCTGAAGAAATACGAATTGAAAAATGAATTCAATTGATGATCAAATGAGGAGACACCTTCTCCTATATATACAAGCTAGGTGACCTTTCTTCTAGGGCTGACCTGGAATGAATAATATTTGTTTATAAAAACATGATTAGGTCGACCTGCCTTAGTTTGATTTTATATTAAGAGAAAATATCTCCGCTGCTAAAACACTAACAGCAAGAAAGGTCAATATTCTAATCATTCTATGAGAGAGATTGGAAAATATGAAGGGTTAGTGTCCATATTTAATATTTACACAATTCCTTGGTGGAACCAAGTGCAGTGAAGGCTTCAACTCGTGACTCTTTATAGAATAAACAAATATTTAATTAATGAAACAAACCAAGCTATCCCAAACCTTGTGAAAGTGTCCATGGTGCCTTTGGATTATTTTAGGTTTATGCTGCTATCCATGTATTCTCAGTGTATTTTGTTTTATAGCAAGGTGCAGGGGTACACAAGGTATGGGTATTGATCATCTAGTTTGAACTCTGAAAACTTGGATCTTGAGCTTGAGAGAGCAGCTGGTTGAGAAGGAATTTAGGAATGATAATAAACATTTAAAAGGATTAAATAGGATGAGGTCAAATGGTCAATCATCAGGGCTTTCATAATAGAGCCCTGTGTCCTTGAGAGACATGTTACATCATTGAAAATGTACAAACATTGAATGTTGAACTGGGTAAAGTACCACATCCAATTATGAGTGTGGCATGCCTCAAAAGATGAGACTGGGTGCAAATCTTGGTTGAGTTTGATGGAAGGGATACCCCTTGGTTGTGGCATCTAAGCTGAAGTTTACCCCACAAGGGGTTATATTAAATCTATAGAAAAAAGATAATGAATGTTCAAAGCACAAAAAACATAATAATGAACACCAAGACACATCTAATTCTATAATGATTAGAAGTATAGATTTATCCAATGCTCAAATTTCAAAATTGCATATATGAAATAAGATGTATCAAAAACCAAACTATATGTAAGCTACAACATAAAATTGCTAGGGTTAAAAACTCTGATATAGTATTTGTTTTTCTTAAGTTTTAGACAATGTTTTAAAATTCATTTTTGCATAGGGTGCATTGGTTAGGTTCTTTTGAGGCATGGGAAACACATCCTGGGTTTAGGGTTTGTATCAAGAGATTGTCATCTAAAAGGTAAATCTGATAGGGTGATAATCCAGTTGAAGAGATTTGATTGGGTGCAGCCACCTATGCAACTTTGTTTTCTGTAAGATTAAAGAGTTTAAAATTTCATCTGTAGGTTTTAATTATTCTTGCAAAGTAGCAGGTCAAATAACATAAAAAGTGTTGATAGAAAAGTTTCTTAGCCCAATGGTGGGTCCCTACAATGGCTTCAGTTAAAATCACTTGTGTGGATGATTTATTTGAAATTAAAAATTGCATTATTTGTGTTTGAAGCAATAAGAAAAAATATATTAGAAGGGATAAGAGAACCCCAATATGGAATGGGCCAAGTATCATCCATTAATTGTGTCAATTAAAAAGAAGGAAACAAGGAGATGAGAGCCACTGGCAAGAAATTTTTTTGAGACCCAAAGGTTGGAGAAAAATGGCACCTTAGATATTGATGTAGGTGATAGTTTGGCTAAGTTTGATTCTTGAAAAGGACCTAAAAAGGTCCAAAAATTGCAAAAAATGAAAACCTAGAAAACTGAGGAGATTTTAGAAAATCCAAATTTTTGTTTTATGATGAATTGAGATGGTATGTTTGATGAATTAAGATGAAGGAACCATTATGGAGGATGAAAAAATTGCACTTCCATGTAAGATGCTTTATCTTTTGGCTATTATTGATTAGCAGCATCAAGGTTAACTGTTAATCCATGCCACTTGAGTTATATGGAGCCTCACCTTGTGAGGGGATAAAGTGGCATAGGTAGGAAGGGGTGTGTGCAATTGTGTTGTAACATTCTTGACAATCTATAGTTGCACCAGTTTATCCTAAAACAACATTCTTGGATCTCATTTCTACCTCAAATTGAGGGGGGCAATTACTCTTGAATATTATGTGGCAAAAATTACTTGAAAAATATTTCGTCTTGGTTCTGCCATAAGAGATGTGTGTATGGATGCTTAGAAATTGCATATGATGAAGGAACTGTTATGGAAGACGATATAGCTGCTCTTCCATGTGTAAGCCTGTCTTTTAGTAGATAAGAAACATCAAGAAATAATGGTTGGTCTTGGCCCCTTGAGTTACACAGGGCTCTGCAATGCAAGGAGCAGGACAAGGATGCATAGGCAGTGGGGTGGTTTCCAGCTAGAAGATTCTGTCTGATGTTGATGCCGACAATAGGAGTGATGCTGTCACTTAGATCACCTGCAGCTTCTCCTAGCGTTCATGGTCAACAATTGTCTTGTTGCCAAAAGGAACAGCCAATAGATTTAAGAGGAGTTCAGCAGAGATTAATCAATAAAAAATAGTTTGCCATGCATATATGAATCAAGAAATAATTGTTTAGCATTTAAATATCAATTTTGACACCCATCATATTTGATGAATCATTGACTTTATGTATGATTAGTTGTTTAACTGCTAACAATGAACCTTAAGATTTATGAATTATGATCATAGTGGCAAAAAATGTAGTGCGTCCTTATACGACTTCTAATTTCCATGATGGAATTGTGATTGAGGTTAACTTCCCTAGCTTTGGAAAAGTGACACAACTATATAATTCATTAATTTTGGTAGTTTAAGTTTTAATGTTAGACAATGCTGAAATTCCTAAAACTGGAACATGTTTAATGAAAACATAAAGATGAGAAATGAAAATATTGCATTATTCTATCTTACTTGTTTTGGGGTTTTTATACTCATTTTCACTGGCAATTTGCTAGCTATATCAAGGGGAAACAATGTGCAAATGGTTGTTCTGCATTTGCAAGAGTTGAAGTTCACTTGTAGCTCTTACATGCCTCTAATTGTATTGTTTGCTTCACTTAAAGCTGCTTTATATAGTCTTCAAAATAAATAAAATATTTTTTTATTTAGTTTCAACTTTCAAGGATAATGGATGGCAAACTATTCTGCAGTTGCAATGATGCACATCTTTTTGATAATTGCAATGCTTTGCAGAAGTGTGACTCAATTGTAAATGGTCCTAGTTGCGGATTCATGTCAATGGGATCAGGTCATGCCGAGGCCTGCATGACTGAGGATGAAACATTAAATTCGGTAAGCTTGTCACAAGCAATTCTTACATCGTAAAGTGTTATTGGAAATGAATGCAGTATTTATTTTTGTCCGAGGTCCAAAAATCTTTTCTCGCGACATGTATACTGATGTAGATTATAATGTATTTAGATCATTACAAATTAAGGTATCTTTGAGTTATCATAAAACTAATATAATATTTCTTTTTTAAATACAATAGTATTTGGATTGCTAGCAACCATCTCTATGAATATTTTTATCAATAAATGGCTAGCATGTTTGTATCTCACACTGTAAATTTGTTTTCTGTCTATGATTGAAAAAGTTAATTTCTTTCTATGGGGGACTCTATTAGTCTGATTTCATTGGGCAATTTGTATAAGAAATATTTACTTACACTTGTGTAATTGAAAATTGCTACTATATATTGCCAAGCTCCAGAAGCTACTACAAAATCTTTGACTTCACCTGGGGTAAACAATTCATTTGTATTTTATTGAGGTTCCTTTTTTAACATCTGCTTTGCAGATGTACACTACAAAACCATCCTTACCAAGGGGAGTCGTTCGTGGTTGCCCTAGGTGTGATGGATGCCAAAAGGTAGTTGTTAAAGGTATTTTGAATATATATCCAACTTATTTTCAGACAGTTATTTAAAAAATGATTGGTGATTTTTACCTTGATATGCAGGTGTTGGCAAGATGGCTTCCAGAAGGAGGACACAGGCCCACACTTGAAACAGCCCCTGCATTTTATCCCAATGAAGAGGTTTGCAATTCATGTTATGTTTGAAGTTTGAGACAGTTTGGTGGCTAATTGGTGCTACTGGTTTTTTGGTGACTATTGAATTTTGATGATATTTTGGATTTCAGGAGTTCAAGGACACCCTAAAGTACATTTCAAGTATACGTCCTATAGCTGAGCCTTATGGCATTTGCCGGATTGTACCTCCTCCTTCTTGGAAGCCACCTTGCCCTCTTCGAGATAAGGTTAAGTGGCAAAAAAAACAATTCCATACACGGGTTCAACAAATTCACAAGCTTCAAATGAGACAGGCAATGCTCACTAATGTTGATGGTGGAAAGCATAAGAGGAGAAGGCTTTCACGAATGACAAGGGATTTCAGACAGGAGCAATTGTATGGTACAAATTTTGGAGCAGAATGTTTGGCATCTAAGGAAGATGACTTTGGATTTGATCCTGGACCAGAATTTACATTAGAGGCGTTTCAGAAATATGCTACTGAATTCAAAGATCAGTATTTTAGGTCTCAGGAAGTTGAGTCCAGTTCAGATTGTATTGTACTTGAAGGGTCAAAAGGAAGGTTCGCACCTTCTGTGGAGAATATTGAAGGGGAATATTGGCGTGTGGTTGAGAAACCGACTGAACAAATAGAGGTTTGCTCATAGCAACGACTAAAACAAATTGGCAATTACTTAAAAAAAGGGCCAATATTTCCTTTTAGAAGTGCATTTTGCTTGAGATAGTATTGATTGTGACATTACTGTTTCGCAGGTGTTATATGGAGCAGATGTGGAGACTAGGAGCTTTGGAAGTGGATTTCCAAAAGAGCAATTGGGGGCACCAAATGAACTTGCAGATCCTTACCTGACATCAGGTTGGAATCTAAACAACATTGCACGACTCCCAGGGTCAATGCTTTCTTTTGAAGAAGGAGATATTTCTGGTGTGGTAGTACCGTGGGTGTACGTAGGAATGTGCTTTTCATCATTTTGCTGGGTAAGAATGGCTGATGCCAGCAGAATTTTTTTGTTGTTGTGAAGTTGGAGTTTTGCTGCTTGGTAAAAAAAACTTCAGATCTCTTTGTTGAATGCATATTTCTGTATTTTATTCACTGTATGAAATGCAGCTCTTGTATTTTTTAGGTGAAATGTTAGTTTTGTTCTAAGGCTAGTTATTTTATAGAATCAGAGATTTTCTTAATCTTCACATAATTGTCATTTGAAATACTCTTGATGTTGTTGTAGTGAAATTGATCTCTTGACAGATTCAGGGAGACTCATAAAAAGAATTATAAGATTGGAAGAAATTAGGAATTTGGGTACCATTTGGAGTGGAATACAAACTTTAAATCACTACTAAATTTAATGAAGAATTCTTTGTACCACTGTTGATATCACACAGAGTAAATGCAAGAACAATTTTAGTTCATAATATTGCACAATAACTCCTAACAGAGTAAAACTAAATTTCAGTTTAAAAAAAAATTTTAGTCAATGTAGAGAGATGATGGACATTGATGTCATGTGAATGCACTGTTTTATTCAGGGATTGCAATTTCTCTTAAATACCTACCTAGAATGCCTCAACATTGTTCTCTTATTATGTCCTTTTTGTAAATTTCACTCAAGTTTAAAAATTATGTCAACTAATTTAAAATTATGTTGTTTGAAATTTTCTCATCGGTAAGAATCTTATTCTACTATGGCCTCAGTTATGGTAATTAAAGCTTGATTTAATGTGCTAATGATATACATAAGGTTCAAAATTAGCAATGAAACTTCAACATGAAAAAGGAAACATTCAAAAATTAAATCTTGAAAGAATCCCCATCCTTGGATGCCTAGCTATTACATTAGATATCAGCTTACACATGTGCAACTCACTTGCAAGTACCTTATTTGATCACTTAGCTGTTCCTGTGAGAGCATAGCATCAATATACTCACTTGGCTGGAAAAGAAGTTAGGTTGTCTCAACTATGTAAAATTTATAATTAAATGTAAACCTGGAAAATTCAGGACTAAGCAAGAAAACTCGGTTTGGCACTTTGAGCTTGGTTAGACCTAGTAAAAATTAAATGCAGTAAAAAATGCATAAAGTGATCATTAATACCATAAGTTAGTCCTCATTTTGGCATCTATCATGAATATTGTGGTTGAGAGATATTCCATGATTTCTTAAGAGGAATTGTGCTGACCTGTTTAACATGTAAAACAGTCTAAAACTTCTAGATGAGCGTTGCCTAAACTTTTCTAAAGCAGTGACTCACATCTTCCTTTCTGAAGCGGAGAAAGTCTCTAGAAGCTCAGAAATTGATTAATTGATATCAAGTGCCTTATGTTAGAAGCTAGAAGAAAGGGTCAACGCACTTGAGGATCCTGGAAAATTCCTTGATGGCTCTGTCATATGTTATATCTTTTATGCATCTTTATGATAGTTTCTGCACTCATGTACTTGACCATACATTCAATATTAAAGATTCTTTGTGTTTCATGAGCACTAGAATTTGCCTTAGTGATGTTTGTGTGTTGCCCATGCTACCCCTTTCTTATTTCCTTTGATGGATTGTAATCTCATAGCTATCTTAATTTTTGTGTTGTGTACATCCATTCTTTTTTAATTATTTATTTTCATTAGTTTCAGCCTCATACTATTTTGATGACTGGTACTTCCATATTTTATAAATATTTTGATATATTGTAGCTATACATCTATAATGATTCAAATGGATTGTACCCTCCATATTTGTATTAGAATGCTATGATTTGTGTATGGATCTACACATTGAGTGATCTGAATCCAAGTGGGGGAGGTGGGTGGGTACAGTAATGAATGTTAAGATATGCTGACCAAATGGACTCTAGCTGATGGGAGATTTGATGGTCATCATACTAAATGCGTCTAGTGCTTGGGTTAGTTGCATTGCTTGCTGACTGTGTACAGGCAGGAGACTCAATTTGGTAACAATATTTTGCAGTCGCATGATTTCTTAAACATACTTACATGCTTTTTGAATGTCTTTTCATTTTACAGAGACATCTTATAGAATTTTATTGTGTAGAAATCAAGTTAATAGTGGAATGGCAGAAAACTTATTTAGCAGTTGGGGTCTGAACTGCCCATTAAAAGCAGTCCAAGGAGAACTCTACATGATGAAATTAAATAAGATATAATAGAAAATTGATTTAAAACTTTACAGAGTTGCATACTGAACACTGGAGAAATAAGGATTTAATTTCTTACTGACACAAACATCTGTGGTTGCAGCATGTAGAGGATCATCACTTCTATTCACTGAATTATTTGCATTGGGGTGCTCCAAAGGTTTGGTATGGTGTCCCAGGATATGCAGCTGTGAAGTTGGAAAATGCAATGAGAAAACATTTGCCTCATCTATTTGAAGAGCAACCTGACTTGTTGCAAAAGCTGGTAATTGCCACTTGTTTATCTTTATCACTTGTAATTCTTAGTTGTTGGGATTTTAGTTATTACCATGTTTCTTCTGGTCCAATCAATCTTGGAGTGTTAGAAAAGAGAGAACTGTTGATTCAAAATGATAAGTGGTAATTTTTGTCATGTTCATCAATTAAATTTATCATACAGTAGACATGATTATTTTTGCTGTCCATGAAGATGAGCTAGTATGCCTTTGAAATAAACCATGTAAGTTATTCCCAAACTCATACAGTTTATTCCAAAAGGATACTAGCTCAATTGCCATATGTTGCTACTATGTGTCAGAGAGTATAAGCTATGTCCGCAAACTTTTTTCCTTTTCATAAAAGATAAGATAGAAAAGAGAATGTTTACTCACGGAATGAATTCCAACGTACACAAGGAGTAAACGAGAATAACTTACAGAACATAACACCATACTAGAATAAGATGCACAAAATGATCATACTTGTCTTTATTGATAGAACATATGCCAGTACAATCATAACATGAATAATCATAGCAACAGAACCAATTGACTACATGACTCCGAATACATATAGTGCGCCGATGGTGGTTGAAGGACCAACCTTGCATCCCTTCATTACATTAATTATTTCATCAGGAACTAATCCCCGAAACCACTAACTAATATGACAACATGACAAGTACGTACACACAAGTACATGAAATATTAAACTAACTAAAGTCTTATTTATTACCCACGGCTGACTAAGTACACTTTCAGCCAGCTACATCATCCCCCCCACAAAGTAGTTGTCCTCTAGATGATTGAAAATCAAACACTGGGGTACAAACAGGGAATTAAGAGGGAGGGTGAGAGTGCGCCCCTGGATGTACAGACAAGGATGGAGTCGTAGTGGATTGCTGTTGTTGGAGGCGCTGGAGCTTTTGGGTGGCTGCCTTTTGTCGCTCTCGTGCTAACTTCACCATATTCACTGCCTCGGCGAGTTTGGCTTGTGCTGTTGCCAATTCCTCCCTCGTGCTCGTCAAGTCCTTGTCTTTTCCAGCCAACTGACTCTCCCTCTCCCCTACTAGAAGCCGTACCTCCTCTAGCTGTGCGTCCCTCTCAGCTAACTGCCTATTCTTCTCACTCAACACCTCCATCCTTCATTGCCAACATCCGTGCCTGCTTTGCCGTCACCCGAGCTAGTTGCTCCTGCGACTTGTGGATCTACATCGCTAGGTCCGTGCGACTTTGGGCTGCCCGTGGCAGAACCCTGTCTCCTGTATTTGTGGCCTCGTCCATGAGGAGTGCCTGTTGGCGCCATCGTAAGAAGATGTCTTGATAGCACTGCTCCAAACCATGGGGCATTGTCAAGATCCTACCACGCCTTCCTGCTGTCGTAGGTTGGCTTGGCTACCAAGCAACCATCATCTCATCCATCATCTCGGGTGTCTCCACACTCGGCCAACCCCTTGATGTGAAACATTGGCAGAACTCTCCTTCACACCCCTGCTGCATAAACACAAGAATGCGCTCGGCCTCCTGTGCTACTAAGTGATCTAGCCCAGTAATGAGCTACTCGTCAACCTCGACAACTTCTTGCATAAATCGGCCCATAGCACTTAGTTCGGTGATGTACCTGTGGAGGGTGTCGAGAGGGTCCGATGGTGTCATTTGTACAGGTTTGCCGATTCGTCCTCATTGGAGGTTGCCTCCCTCAGCTGTGTCCGTCTTCGTCACCTCGGTTCTGAGGGTGAAAGGGCTGCACGACTTGACTATGGAGTTGTCCATGCGACCGACTGTGTTACCAAATGGTAGTGCTGTGGCAGTGACTGTGAGACAAGTACAACTCGACCAAACAAAATACCCTCTCGTTGCTCACTTGGCAGTGTGCTTGGCTGAGTGCTCGATGGGGGCTGTGTGCTTGGCAGCAACTGCTGTGTACTCTCATGTGTGCTCGTAGGTTGGGTGGTTGGTTGTGGCTGCACACTAGATTCTAGCTGGATGCTCTCTTGAGTGCTCGGTTGTGTGGTCTCCTAGATGGAGATATGTGGCGGCTCCTTGGCAATCCCTGGCGATGGCGGAGGGGTCTGTGCTTGTGCACCCATCCCGCCAAGCCAAGCGTCTAAGGCCTCGTCGTCCTCCTCTCCTTTGATTGTGGCCATTTTTGTTGGTGTGGACGTTGTTGGGGTCCCTTGTGCTGTTGGCAAAGGGACTATAGGGATCCCCTGTTGGGGCACGTTTGGTGGGTCGACAATGAGTCCCTCCTCCACCTCCTGCAACCCGACCTCTCCAGCCATTGAAACTTTGTCTGTGCTCATCTCATCATCCTCATCAGACGACACCTCAATAGCCGCCTCCTCTGTGCTCAGTGTGTCGCCATCCCCACTCTACTATTTGTCTTGCTCATCATCATGCTTCTCTTCGTTCAGTCTCAGCGGTGAATTGTCTATCTACCGTCTCCTCTTTGCCAACGGTATTGACTGTTACATCTCATCTCTTGTGCTTTGCACGTCGAGGTTGGCCCAATAGAATATGGTGGGCCATCCGTCTTTAATCTCCCCCAGCAGTTGTAGTCGGCCCTAGTGGCTAGCGGGCACCTGCCGATGAATTGCATCCAACAACCCTATAACATGTTGCGTCATGTAGAAGGCTTTGTGCCGAAGACACATGAAGTCCCTCATACGTTTTGAGAGCCTAATCGCCCAGTTATACACGATGTCGGTTGCAGTCCAATCATCAACCCAATCATCCAGACTGCAATGTCAGATGCTTTGCTTGCACCTGTGAGTCTACTCTTAATCAAGTCCAACACGCACTTACACTCGGCCTTGCCGAGGAAGTTCTTCTACAGCCCCTTGTTGCCGACACCCCAAATGCTATCTCTCTCCTGCTATGTTAGGTTCGACCTGCAGACTCTAGCTACGAGGGCCTTCTTCTGATTTGTCAACTTTCCAGATGGCTTTGTAGGCACAATTCCTCGAGAGGGAATCCCAAAAGCCCTCGTAAACTCTGGGGCGCCATACCATACCGTGACTTCATAGCCTTTGTAAATGATTATTGATTTATGGCCGTGCTTGTCATAGCCAGTTATCAATTGGCGTAAATAGGGCTCAAACTCTGGCATTAAAAAATGGTAGCTGTGCTACCTTGTCTACATGCGCTCTTTCCAGGGCCTTCTTGAGTATGTGCGAATCTGGTGTCGAGAGCCACCATGAGCAACACTCTATGCTGTTGAGACTCTCCCATGTGATGGTCTCAGGTGACATCGCATTATCACTTCCTCTCGCCATGGTTGTGTTTCTTACAATCTTTGGTCGGACGATTTGCAACTTCTTGCCTTTGCTGCTACTGGCTGCCATCTTTTCTTGGCGATATTTATTCTTGTGATAACACCAATGTGCTTCGGGCTCACAACACTTGCCCTCCAAGTTTGAATTGTTTGTGCTAAATACTGAGTGCTGATGGTTACACTAATTGTCTTCTCTTACTCTCCTTGGCAGTGCATCCTCCTTCCTGACTGGTGTGCTTTGATTCCTTTTGCCCGTGTGCTTTGTTCTCACTCCTCTCCGTACTATTTTGCTTTGCCTTGGCTTTAGCGATTTGATTTTCTTTTCCTTTGTTTTGTATGGCTTTTATACTATTCTTGGCGATACTTATCTTGATAAATCGCACAACCTTTTTAACCCTCCAGAATGGTACGGCCTAGCACAATCATACGGTCTTGCTGATTGTATAATCTCGTACAGGTTTCTTATGCTCTTCAAATCGTATGATGCTTCTGCTTTTGCAAACTTGTACGACCTCCTTTACCTTACGGATTTGTAAGGCCTTCTCTTCTTCAAAAACTCGTACAAATTCCTCTTCTTCAGGAACTCGTACGGATTTCTCTTCTTTAGAAGCTCGTACGGATTTCTCTTCTTCAAAAGATCATACGGATTTATCTTCTTCAGAAGCTCGTACACTAAATCCTTTAAAAAATCGTTCACTGACTCCTTTCAAAACTCGTACGACTTTCTTATCTCTACCTTCTACCCTGTACTGTCTCTCTTTATACAGTACGACTTCTTTATTTGTGCCTATGTCTTGTACGACCGACTCCTCTTTCCTTTGCATAGCGACCTCCTTAGTTCGTACAGGCATCTCTTTACTTTGTGCGACCAATTTCAATTTTTTCATTTTGTTGCTTTTGTAACCTTTTACCTTTGCCTTCATATATTTATCCTTTAGCTTTTTGCTCTCCTCAAATTGTATGGCAATTCCTTCTTCATCGTATGGCCTCTTGAGTTGGAAATTTCGTATGACCCTTTCTCTGATTTCTTCCTCGTCCAGATTTGTGGTCTTGCTACTTCGTGCAACCTTCTCGACAATCCCCCGTGGGTCATGATGTTTAGTCCTTGCCAGTTTAATGTTTTTAATGATTCACTTCTTTAATGTTTTTAACTTGAATCCTTTCAGGCTCCTTGATATTTTAAATTTTTTCTTCTATTTTCTTCTTCGTCTCTTTTTTCTCTCTCCTCCTTGTCTCTTTTTTCTCTCCCCTGGTCTCTTTTTTCTCTTTGTCTCTTTTTTCTCTCATTGTCTCTTTTTTCGCTCCCCTTTCTCTTTTTTCTCTCTCATCCTTGTCTCTTTTTTCTCTCTCGTCCTTCTCTTTTTTCTTCCTTGTCTTTGTCTTTATATTCTCTCCTGCTTGTTTCTTTTTTCTTTCAGAATTTTTTGCTTTTTTCTATTATCTCTCTCCTCTTAGTCCTTTTTTATTTTCACACCTCTACTTTCCTCTCCTTTCTGAACATTCAACTCCGAGGCGTAGTGCCATTTACAGGTGTATGGAGGCTTTTCATAACTCTTCCTCGCAACATGTACCCATGAATTTTACATCAAACCACTTGTCTACCAGCGGGGTGAGACCTATGCCTTTGAAACTGCCATCGACGTATCGCCCGCCGTACTGTTGGTACCATGTCACATCCTCTCCATCCATTATCGGTGGCTTGGCTAAATTTGGTATGACTCTCCATAGCCCGTCCTTTGTCACACCTTCTCTACCCTTGGTGTCTTCCACCTATTTGTTCTCATATACTTGAGTACATCTTCCGTAAATCCATCAACATGTGTCACAAAAGTATTCTCGGTCATTATGATTGTCTTCAGACATGGTTCGATTTTTTCAATGTACGCGCTCCATTGCTCATCATCCCACCATTCTTTTCTTCCTCACTGTCACTTGGTTGGCACTCTCTCCGTTCTTTCACAACCCGCTCTTCCTTTTCTCTCTGCGCTTCCTCATCCAACTCCTTGGCGAGATATTCTCTCCTTATGCCTTTGTATGGGGCCTGGTAACTCTAGTGTCCCCTTATCCATCACCACAGGGCGGGTGTTTTGAACACCACGTTCATCAAATGCTTGTGCACCTAGGGTACTACAATACCTTCGACTTTCTTAATTGCCAGCCTTTCTTCAATGATCCTATCCTTGCCTCATGCGGCCCAGTCTTCCTTTGCAACATACCCGTTGCTGTCTAAGCCCCAGTCTTGTTCTCTGGTGGTTTTCTCCTAGTCTTCCTTGATGGTGTAACCGAGCATGTTGATGGCAACTGTATCTCTCTTCTCCTTCCTCTCTTGGTATAGTTTCAACTTCGACTCGTTAATGGCTTCTGGTAGCAATGACTTGCCCAAATTTTCCAACCTTATGGAACCATTGTCGCAGACCTCTTAGATTTTAAATGGCCCAAGCCACTAAACCTTGAACTTCCCTGGTTTGATTTTGTTACGACTGTTATATTTTAGAACCAGCTATCTTGGCCGAAAATTCATTCACCGGAGATGTTTGTCGTGCCAAAATTTTCTTCTCCTCTGCCTGGTTTCCATTGCCCATTGTGCCACTACTCTCCGCTCGTCCAATTTATTGAGTTGGTACAATTGTTCCTTGAGACTCTCTGTGTCGCCCAGTCGGTTCTTGACAACTATCCTTAGGTTCGACACCATGTACTCCATTGGCACCATCGCTTCTTGACCATACATCAACTAAAATGGCGTGTGTTTGGTTGTCACCTTGTATGTTGTACGATACGCCCATAGTATGATGGGTAACGTCTCTTCTCAGTTAGCTTCTTCCACGCCGCACGACTTGTGAATGATTGACACCAACACTTTGTTCGTGGACTTCGCTTGGCCGTTGGCTCGCGAGTAGTATGGGCTCGACAAGTTATGGAAGATTCGAAACTCCATCGTCATCAACCGAATGACATGGTTGACAAAGTGTCCACGGTCATTGGTAATCTGAATTGGAATGCCATATCGTGTTACTATCTGTTCGTAGATGAATCTTGTCGTACTTTGTGCTGTGTTGTTGGGAAATGCTCGAGCCTTTGGCCACTTCGTCAGGTACTCTGTGGCAACCACTATGTATTGGCATCGATGCAATTGACTTACTTTCAGTGGTTCGATAAAGTCAAGTCCCCAGCTTTCGAACAACTCCTGGGGTTGGGGTAGGAACAATGGCATGAAGTTTCGTTTCAAGGGTTTCCTTACTCTCTGGCAGGTGTCGCAGCCTAACACCCACTCTCGGGCGTTTGTATGCACCGTTGGCCACCATAGGCCTGCCAAAAGAATTTTCCTTGCCGTGGCATCCAAACTCATGTGACCTTCGGCTAGACCCTCATGCGCTTCTTTGAGTGTACCCGGTATCTCTTCCTTTATTAAACATCTCCCGAGAATTTGGTCCAACCCCATCTTGTACAATAACTCGTTATCAACTAGAATGTTTTCTCTTCAGTATGAGTTTCCTTCATTCTGCCGGTGGCATTTCCTTTGAGAATGTCGATGTTGACATGTACTCCTCAACATTGTCGTACCATGGACGAGTATTGCGATTTGAAATAAGTGCGCGTCCGAAATTTTTTCATTCAACCCACCTTCAACAGGTTGGCCCGACCGGATCCTTGATAGTTGGTCGACTATCACATGGCTCTTTCCTGGACGTATGACAATCGTGAATGTGAATTCTTGCAGGATCAACAACCATTTGCTCACTCTCCCTTGTATTATTGGCTTGTTCACCAGGTACATCAAAGCTTGGTGGTCCACATAGAATGTGAACGGTGTTGCTAGTAGGTAGTGCCTGAATTTTTGCACTAAGTACACCATCTCAAGTGCTTCACATTCAGTCGTACTATAGTTCTTTTCTACTTTTGAAAGTAACCGACTCACGAAGAACACTGGTTGGTCCAACCTGTGTACTCCTACTTGTGCCAGTGTTGCTCCGATGGCAAAGTTGGAGGCATCCACGTGTACATGGAACTCCTTGTTCTAGTCGGGGTATGCCAAAATCAACGAATTGATTAGTTGATCCTTCAATTCATTGAACGCCTTTTTTTGTTCCTCCACCCATACAAATGGTTGTCCCTTCCTCATCAGTAGGTCAGGAGGGTAGGAGACTTGTGCGAAGTTCTTGATGAACCTCCGGTAGTACCCCACGTGCCTAAGGAGGGACTTTACGCCAGTGACGTTTTTCGGGGCCTCCATCTGCACGATTATTCTTATTTTGTTTGGATTTGTTTTTAGTTCGGCTTTGCACACAATGTGTCCCAATAGTTTCCCCTGCGGCACTATGAATCTGCATTTCTTGGGATTTAGTGTGAATCGGGCTGCTCTGCATCTCTCCATGCATTCTCTGAGAGCTTTCAAGTGTTTCTCCTTGTTAGTATAGATTGACCAGTCATCGAGGAATGCTTTGAAGTTGCTGACTGACATTTTGTCGAAGATGTGTAGTATTATTCTCTGGAATGTGGCCGGTGCGTTACACAACCCGAATGGCATTTGGTTGTACACATACACCCTCCACCACGAAGGTTGCCTTCAGCTTGTCTTCCTCGGCGATGCTAATTTGATTGTTCCAAAGAACCCGTCCATGAACGAGTACATCTCGTGCTTGGTGACCTCTTCCAGAATTGTGTTTGTGAAGGGGATTGGAAACGGGTCTTTAATTGTCACTGCGTTCAGACATCGAAAGTCAACACATATCCCAATCTGCTCAGATTCCTTATTTAGAGAAATGACAATCTGTGACATCCAGTCGTTGACTTCCACCTTGAAAATAATGCTTGCTTCCAGCATCTTCTCAATTTCATCCTGTACTTGGGCGACGTAATTTTTGTTCATCCTATAGGGTCTCTTCCGTACGGGTTGGGCTCCCAGTACGAGAGGGATCTTATGTATGCATAGCTCTGGTGGTATGCCCTTCAGGTCCTTGTACGTCTAGGTAAAGGCATCTTTATATTCCATGAAGATTTTGAATGCCGTCGCTTTTAGTATGGGGTCCCAGTCATCACCGATGAGGAGCACCTTGAGCTTTTCTTCTTCACCGAGGTTTACTTTTTTTAGTGTCGGCTCCTCGTACTTGATCAGTTTGTCTCTTTCGAACTTGTGGGCTGGCGTCTCATCCAGTTCTGCTAGGCCTTCCTTGTACTCACTATATTCTGGCGGAAATGTCTGACTGGTTGAGCCCTTGTCTTCTTCCTCTCCCCCCTCTCTGATTTGTAACCTGTTGATTCTAGGTGGAACACTTTGTAATCCTCCATTTGCCAGTGAAATAGCCCGTTCAGTGAATTGGTCTCATCCTCTGAGCAACTTTCAAGTTTGAGTACACCCTCGACGTTTGGTTCCATCGTCTTCCTTTCATCATCGACATTCGACTCCCCTCCGTTCGATTCTAATCCGGAGGAAGCTAGTTCTTTGCTCATAGCCTAGTTCTATAAATCAATGTCATACTTCTTCCCGTTGCTCTCAATCAAGAGTGTGTTCTTCCAATTATGATCCGCCTTGGCGGCAATAAACCATCCTCTTCCCAACAATGCATCACACGCCTTCTTCTACACCAGGATGACGACGAAGTTCAACAGGAATTGCTGCATGCCGATCAGGACTTTTTGTGCCATTAAGGTACCGAGAGGTTTGATGCCATGCTGGTCCGCACCTACTAGGTGGAATGTCGAGGGCCAAAGGGTTTGCTTTCCCAAACAGTTCCATGTCTCCTCTAGCAGTACGTTCACCCTAGAACCTCCATCAACGATGGTGTTGGAGAGTATCCTCCCCATGATTTCCATCTGTACGACGACCAACTTCCTCCCGACATTCACTGCGAGTAGCATTGGGTCCATGGCGTCTCTTGCCAGTTGTGTCATACTCTCGGTCGGACCCTTCTGAAGGTTGTCCTTGATGACATTCGTGAGTTCTACTCTCAATTGGGGCATCGTTTGCAGAAGGTCTGTTACCTTAATTGGTATAGTTGTGTGAAGCACCTACCTTACGATGTTCTTCTTGGACTCCGACTGCAATGACGTACTGGCCACCTTGGAGGTTCTTTGCTCTTTCGCCATTGCCTCTTCTACTTCCGCCCTGGCCTCTCGGAGTCTTTCTTTCTCTATACGAGGGTCTGGATAATTTGCCTTCTTTGCCTATGCCCTTGTGATTGCCAAGACTTCCTTGTCGGCTACCTCTAGCATATTGATTCCTTTTTGCTTCGGGTAGTCGATGTCTTTCTGATCGCTAAGACCACACCATTTACATAACCTTCCACTCGCACCTTGACCGTTCTGGCATTCCCTGGCAAAGTGACCCCATTCGTTGCATTTTTGACATTGTATCATGGGTCTACCTTTGTTGTCGTACTAGATTTTGCTTCTTGGTGTGCTGTTATTACTTCTCTGATTGTTGCGGTAGCCACTAGGGGATGCATTGTTGTTTTGAGGCTTCGGCGGTCTCCTTGTTTTTAGGTTGTACGGGCACTCCTTGACGGAGTGTCCCATAACTTGGCAGATGTCACAAAACATTTTCTTCGGGCAGTTTGCCTTTGTGTGACCTTCTGTTTTACAACACAAGGCAATAAAATGTAGATATACATCTCATTTGAAAATAAAATAAAACACTATGTTCCTTATTTTACATGTAGAAAATTCATTAAATTTACTATATATTGGTATTAACTGAGAATTTCACATCCCTTTCTAATAATGGTACAGACTTGTCTTATTTTGATATTGCTATTAATGTATCTATCTCTATAAGACAGTTCTTTCGGGTCATTTTGTCATACAATCAATCAAAGGCTTACATTCATATGTGTGAATGAGGGCTGATGAAGCCAACAACTTCGATGGTTGGTTAGTGTTTAAATCTGCCTACATATGCAGTTGCCAGTCCTTAATGGCATTTCTATTCTGTTTTACTCAATATGAAAGGCCATAGAGGCATAGTGGCACTCAATGCACAAGACTCATAAAAGGTTCTTATAATTTTAACAGAAAACTGTATTGCAAGGACACAAAATTATCAGGACACATTCATAGCCATCTATTACCCACCACCACGGAAATACATGAACTTCCTAGTAATGTAAGAAGCAATCTCACTTACTTAAGGTGGATCTAACCTCGTTGATGTTGTAGTCACCACAATGACTCATGAGAGCATGAATTTTCTGCAACACCAAAAAACCTTCCACACAAGAGAGAAGCAATGAAAAATGCTATATTGCTAATAATGGTATAATACATACAAGATGAATAATGTGTAAGAGAACCTTTGTGTAGGCAAGGGTGAGCATAGGACAACATAATATTATGATGAGTGTCACAATCATATGACATGAGACACAAAAGGTAAATAACCTAAATGTGCCATAAGTAAATTTAATTGGGTGTGAAAACGACCCAAGGGTGTGTTAGTTTTATTATCAGAAATGAAAGCAATCAGAAAATGCAACACATAAGACAATGAACACCACAGATACCCTGGGAAAACCCTCCAACTCGAGGGAGAAAAAACCCAGCAAATATATGGCTTATATATTGTAGAGATAAGAGCAAAAATCTGCTTACAACTCAGGCCCAACACAAGGCCAAATTTGATACAATGTACAACAGCATCTCTCCTAGATGCGTGAATACAGAATAGACATGTTTCTCCTGAGATTGATCTGCTGCATCAATATAGTGATCTGCTGCTCAAGATAATGATCTGCTGCTCAAGATCATGACCTACTGCTCAAGTGCGAACTTCTTCAAGGAGTGTGAATATGAAAAATGAACTTGATGATCAAATGATAGATCATCACCTTATATTTATACAAAATAAGGTGACTCTTCAAGAAGGTCGGCCTCATATTAAAGAAATATTATTTCTTTAATGAAGTCGGCCCATATAAATATTCACAATAATTAAACATTATAAGTCGGCCCAGATTAGCAATGATTAAATATTAATCAATGTTTCATAATGAAGCGCCTCTTCATTAATTTATGTCTATGCAATTTAAATAGCTGTTAGGCTACCATTTAAATTGCCCTTCATGGATTGAACACAATGGAGTGGATAAGTACGACCCAAGGGCACTGCAACTTTACCCTGGGGAACCCAGGGCCGGTTAGGGATGCGTGAATACCCTGTTGATCATCACTGCTGCTCACTGCTGCTCCATGGCTCAAGTGCAACTTAAGGGAAGAAAAATGAAGATGAGATAGGGTGGAGATGGGTCGGGAGAAGCAATGGCATAATGATGGGTAGGCTACCATGGGATTGAACTGGGCTGGAAGTAGAAGCCCGACACTGCCTTTAACATCAACAGGGTGGAACTGGTTAGGGTGTAACCCTGTTCACACTTTCACTCCCCTTTTAAGTGCAACTTAGGGAAGAAAAAAAGAGAGTACAAAACTCAAAGATGGGTTTTGAGAACAAGGCTTGATGAGGTATCCATGTACAAAAGATCTCTCACAAATGGAGAAAAGGAGAAAAACTGAAACTCCACCCAAAAAGAGAGAAAAAATGAAAGAAAACTTGTAAAAAGGAGGACTCAAGTTGACCTCCCAACGACAATTTCTTTCACCCATGCACAAAAGGTCATATTTGAGAAAGATAAAACCCTACGTGAAGAAAAAAATCCTCCTAGAAGAGAGAGAAGAGAGACCATGTAGTTCCCCCCTAAATGTAGAGTCTCCTACATTGATGGTAGATGCTCAACATAGAATGCTGAAAACGATCCAAGAATGCCGCAAAACATTTCTTTCCTTGGGAAGAAAAAAAGCCAAAGGTGTATGCAAAAGATCTTCCCATTCCAAGGAATATGAGGGAAGAAAACTCAGAATGTATGTCTTTGAAAATTTCTCAAAGACATACATTGTTGGTGCCAAAAAATGCCACAAAAAAAAGAGGAGCTCCAAGCCTAATCAAAGAGTGTCACAATCTAGAATCATGTCGAAATTGATGAAGAGAAAATTCAAACATGATGGGATAGTAGTAGAAATAGAATTGGCATTGATGTTGTCCTCCAAGTCTATTAGATAAGACTCACAAAACAAGCCTGAAACACCTATCAAGTACTTATAACAAGAATCCACATCTGGAAAACAAAGACGATCCTCTGAGTTTGCACTAGGAATGAATGAAGTTGATGGATTAACAAGTCTCTGTAGGAGGAGAAGACGCATTAGGAGAAGCTCCAATGTCATCACAACATCCAAGCATGTCCAAATAAGCAAATTCCATAAGTGTATCATAGTCATATTGTATATTCTCTAAATCATTAAAAGGTATAGGACAATCCAAAGCAAAATCATTTAGGAATGGTTGAGTATTAGAATTTCCATGCATCTCCCAAATTTTGGTCCAAAGAGCTCAAGGGCACTCAATGTGCTGAATGGCCCACAAATTTTTATTATCAACATGACAACCAACCACTCTTAGGACATCATCATTCTTGGTAGCCCAAACCAGATACTTCCTAAAATTACTTGGTTGAGGAACAAACCCATAGAGATGGGGCAAAAGATGAAGCCAACACAAGTGCTTCAAGATATGATGAAGGGGCAAATCACAGAACACACAACCACAACAGGAAGATATGAATATTCTTTTACTTAACTGAACACATATTACATTACAAAAATGAGAAAACAAAATAGAGGATGAAATCCTCACAGGCTGCAACACATTACAGCTTCTTTCCCCTGGTTTTTGGAGCCTTTTTCCTTCTGTTTCTTCAAATTCATCTTCAAATCCTGCTTTCCCTCTTTCCTCACAACTTACCTCCTTCCCTTCATCATTCGACTACTGAAAAATGCTCGAAAAAATGGCCATAAATAGCCCTTTGGTGCCTTCAAGCAAAAATTTGAAATTCATAACACTCGCTCAAAAATAGATCAACTTTTCGGAGTCAAAAGTTTTGATCTGAGCACCCTATTGAGCCCATTTTTTTTAAACCAAAGAGCTTGGAGTGCTCTATGACATATTTGTTCTAGATCAAGAATTAATTGGTGCTGACTAACTATTTGATCATTTAAAGGTCCAAAATTCAAGTTGAATGTTTTTTATAGGATTTTCGAACTTTGAAACTTTAATATTTCACTATCTGCAAATGATCTTTGGTTAATATTTTAACCATAGGCTATCTTTGCAATTTTGAAGCTCTGGGTAAATTTTTATGTCCATACGTGCTCAAGTAAAAAACTTTCTAAAAATAGAAACCCTGCTTCTTTGAAAATTGAAAGTTTTAAATTGTTCACCAGGATGTCAAAAGGAAATAAGCCTCATGAATATCCACTAAACCAAACAGAAATCAAATGAAAACATTTTTTTGGGTGATGCAAGATTGCCCTTACACCTTGGATGCTCCTACATCAAGATACCTTTTTTTCATTGCTTATAGTTCCCTCTTTTTGAGACGACTACAAAAGGATGAAGTGAAAAGCCCATTATGAACTAAGATAGATCCTCCCAAATTACAGACATAAAACTCTTAACAGAAATCATAACCCTTTAACAAAGTACAAGAGGCAATGATGTGTATTTTTTGCAAATAATAACAAGCCTAAATCGACTATTTATAATATACAGTGATTTTTTACATTTTTTAGAAAAATAGACTTGCTATATAGAAAAATGGAGGTTATAATTAGATTCCTTGCAATTTTTGATCAATTTCAAAAACGTTTTGCTCAATTTTGATTTTGTAGGCAAAAGTTATGCATTGTCATAGAAAGAGCTTCAAACAGCATATTTCTTTACTTGTAGCAAAGTCTGAAGAAATTAGGTGGATCACTACAAAGAGGGTGAAAAGAGCTTTCTAGCATCTGTAAGAAGTAAAAAATCTAACTTCTTGGGTGAAAGTTATGCTCTATCGAAAAAATCAACTTCTTTGTGAAAGAGAAAAAAGGCCCCTAGGGCTGTGCAGGTAGTGCTTCAAGTTGAGCGGCATGCATGTGGTATGATTTGAGTAGGGTGGTGTTTGTTAGTAGAGTGGAGGTATGACGGAGGTAGGGTGTGAGGTGGTGCTGCCAACCTCTGAGCATTGAGTGTAGTACCTAAGCACTTAGCATTGGGCATATAACCCAAAAGAACTGGCAAGTGGCTGACAGGCCCTGCAACTCAGTACTCCTAGTACCCTTAATAATGCCTTGTGAAGACTGTGCAAAGGTTGAAAACTTGCCACAAAAGAGAGATGACTGACAGAGATCTACGGATTTGGAAAGGATATGCACCTCCAAGGTCCTTGGATTGAATTTTTGCCTTCCACAAGCTATCAACCACAAACTCAATTTTTTTATCAATGATTGTTAGTGGTGTGTTGTATCCACGGATTGCCAAAAAATCTCTTTGACTTGTGAATAGCGTGAGGTGGTAGGGTCCTAAGCCAATGGGCTTCATGTGTACTGTGCACTGATTTTGGGGGTATGAGGTTTGTGGATCTCGTACTCTAATCAAATACTTAAGATTTTAAATAAAATTAAATCATAAACTTTGTAAAAGATATACCTCTGCAAATAATGATGCAGATGGATGAATATTCTTAGGAGTATGTGGCAAAAAATTCAAGTACTCAGTGCCTGTGCAAGAACAGTACGGACCATACGATGTGGCAAAGGGCTAGGAAAAAGGCGTATAGGAGCCTGTAAAGAAACCTTATAAGTTTACAATCAATCTATGCAGATTTGGGCCTTCCGGACTCAATTATGGGGTCAGATTTGGACCAAGATGCACTCAGCAAGAAAACTTGGCAAGATCTCCCAAAAAATGAGATTGGGCTTGTAAATTTAGAGCTCTAATATTATGTTGAAGTCACCTCAAGGACTCATAGGAGCAGGCATCTTATGCAACATCAAAGAATGTTCCACACAAAAAAGAAGCTATGAAGAATGCTATATTGCCAAATGGTACAATGCATACAAGATGAATAATGTACAAGAGAACATTTGTTTATATAGGCAAGGGTGAGACATAGGACAACATGAGATTAGGACAAGTGTCACAATCATATGACATGAGACACAAAATACAAATAACCTAAATGTACCCTAAGTAAATTCAACTAACTAGGTGTGAAAAAGACCCAAGAGAGAAATTGGTTAGGGAATAACTTTTTTTACACCAACATTTGAATGAAATCAACAATTTGCATAGATTGTTATGAAATTTTGAACCGTTATCAGTCATCCTAATAATTTACTTTACCTTATTCAACTATTAGTGCCATTGGATTTGTAACATGTGGAACTTCCATTTCATTTAGTTGTACGGAGTTGGATATGTTTGCAATAACTCACCTAATTATTGTAGATGCTACTGTCTAAACTGACAACAATGATGATTAGAGTTTGCTATATTCAAATAAGTTTGAATAAGGGGATGGATAAAGTGTTATGATATACCACTATGCTTGGTTACTGGTATCATGTAACTGATTGCTGGAAAGTGGAATGTATATGGATTGTGTTGAAAAAGTCTAAAATTTTAGTCCTTTTCTAGAGAAGTAAGTTATAATATTTCAACTTTTTTTTTGTGGAACAGGTAACACAACTGTCTCCTTCCACTTTGAAGTGTGAAGGTGTTCCAGTTTACAGGTGTGTTCAGCAAGCAGGGGAGTTCATACTTACATTTCCTCGAGCATATCATGCAGGCTTTAATTGTGGTTTTAACTGTGCTGAAGCTGTAAATGTGGCACCAGTTGATTGGTTACCACATGGGCAAATTGCAACAGAGCTCTACCAAGAGCTCGTCCGTAAAACATCTGTATCACATGACAAGTTACTTCTGGGGGCCTCAAGGGAAGCCGTAAAAATACTCTGGGAGTTTTCAACGCTTGGAAAATATACCTCTGCCAGTGCAGGTTGGCATGGATTCTGTGGGAAAGATGGCTTACTTACAAAGGCTCTTAAGGTAGAAATTGCTAAATAAATTAGCTTTTTTAGCAGAGAATTGAAATATGCTACCACAAACATTACCACTCTTGAATGTACTAATTAATTATTTTCTTCTTCTTTTGTTTTCTCTCCTTCTTAGGTTCGCGTAGAAAAGGAGTCTGCAAGGAGAGCATGTCTTCCAAATTTCCCGATTATAAGAAAAATGGACAGGCAATTTGACATGAAAGAAAGAGAATGCTTTGCCTGCTATTACGATTTGCATCTTTCAGCAGTAGGATGTGGATGCTGTCCTGAAATTTTTGCATGCCTGGAACATGTAAGTCAACTTTGTGTATGTGATTGGAGTAATAAGTTTTTCCTCTACAGATATGATGTGAGTGAGTTAAATATACTCATTGAAGCACTAGGAGGAAAACGAAGCTCAATCAATAGATGGGCTACTCAAGATTTAGGCTTAACATTGGCTTCTTATGTTAACTTGATGAAAACACAAGAAGAACTTTTGCAAGAACCTACATCTCCTCTTTCTTCCAATTCTATGCCTGCACTTAAGGAAAATTCTCTTAGGGGCCTGTCTGGGATCTGTGAAGCTGCAATTGATCAAGATAGATCAATACGCAGAGATCTACCAAGGGCAAAGGATTCACAATCAGCAACTTGTGTTGAAACTATAGTACTTAGTGATGATGAAGAAGCTGCAGATATCAATTGTAGAGAAGAAAAAAGTGAAGAAAACATGCATAAAATTGATACCGTGGGAGATTTGGATAATGTAGATCACTACAATGAGAGAACAGCACTTGATATCTTATCTGCTGAGAAGCATTGCAATAAAGACATAATGGAACAGAAGGAACAGTATATGGTGAATACATCTACCAGCAGAGAGCATTTTTTAAGCAAGGATTCTGCAGCACTTGAAGAATTGACAACAGATCAAGACCAACTTAAGCAGCATGAACCCCAACAAGGGAGAGTTCCCAATATTTTATTGAATTCTAATAGACATGTGGATGTAGACTCCATACCAATGAAATCTCAATCCCATATTGAAGCTCCATTTATGCAAGATGTGGAGTTGCAAATCCAATCACCGACTGAAACTTCTTATCGGTCCAGGGATTCCTTCAACACTAATTTGTCAGACAAGACAGCTCTGGGTGGAAGACATTTTAACTGTCAGAAGCCCTTGTATACTACTGCTTCTGAATGCATTAAAACAATGGAACATAGTGAGGCAATTCCCAGAACAAATCATGTGAAGAATGATAGCAAGGTAATTTCAGGTGATACAGATCCATTAGATGTATATACAGATCATTCTTCTGCTGGTGTGCTTCTTGCCTTTGCTAGCTATGACGTTCATGTTCTTGATGTTGGGGTTATTGAGCCTTGCAAGCCTTGGTATGACAGTGAGACTATATTTCCCAGAGGTACTGTGAATTTCAAGTTTTCTTGTATTTTTGGCATTTCCAGGTTTATATCTTTTAAAGGCTTATATTGGGTTTTGCAATTGTCTCATCACATTATTTATTCGTTGTGATTACTGCATTTGATAGAGATTCTAATTCTCTGCAGGATTTAAGAGTTGTGTAACATTCTACAGTGTTTTAGATCCAGCACAGATGTGCACCTATATTTCCGAAATTCTGGATGCTGGACTTAAACAACCTGTGTTCAAGGTAATAAATATGTTCTTTAATTGTGTTAAAAATGGTCTAGATCATGGATACTCTTTGGCAGCTGGTAATCATTTGTTCCTTCACATCTTGTATGTTGTAGTTTAATTTGTGCAAGTTCACCTATAACTGATTAGGATGTCAACAAGGTAAAGTTTCTTGCCTACAATCATGAAGTAATTCCACATTGCAAGGAGAAACTGAGAATTTGACTCTCCGACATGAGAATCCCAATGATATAATGCTTTTCTTGGTATCCTGCCTGTACATTATTAACGTAGCCTGTGCCATTTACGCAAAATGCAGGACAATCTGCCAAAAGATACACAGCCTGCTGTTAAAAAGCCTCTTGTATCACTGAGAAAAACATCTGTCTCAAGCATTTCAGTATCTACTGGTGTAAAAGCCAAGATACAAATTCTAGTACTGGTTTGTGGATTCAGTCTAAAGAAATTGGGGTTGGGTTTTCCCATATAAAAAAATATAAAAAATAATAAATATATACATATTTGTGGCCTAAAATCAGAAATATTAGAGGCAATACACATATTTACGCCGAAGGCGTGTCCCTATTTGAGCTTTCGGAATTCAATTTGTCAATCAACGGTTTATAAGCACCGAGAGGGACTAGTTGACAGTGTGGTAAATGGTAGTCATAGATTGTTTAACCATCAATTTTGCCTACACTGCAGTTAGTTGATTACGCTATTTGTAGGGACTTACAAATCACCAGTTCATGTTCGATTTTGTGGAGTTTAGTGTTGGAGTTAACGGCAATTACGCTGTGGTGCAGGAGTTTAATCTTGAATTCGCATATGATTTTGTGGAGTTTACTGTTGGAAAGGTGTAACTTTAACTTCAAATGTAAAGCATGAAATTCTTCTACCCATTGAGCAATATTTACTCTGTTGTCGTCATCTCCAATGTATATGTGAACAGCTACGGACTATTATATCCATTCTGCAAACTGTCAACATATTCCTCCGTCGTCTCCAATGTATATGTGACACAAGTGTGAGGGGCAGAGGTTGTCGAGCGCTTGTGGATGTTACAAATGATTCTCCTATTGCAGGCCTTGCCTTTGATAGAGGTGATGGCTGATAAACCTACGAACGTTATCTCACCTCAATGGACTTCTTGCCTCTCCAAATAGACTCTTGGCCCCACACCTGCAAATACTCCTAATTCTGTTGTTGCATTTGCTAACAATAGATCACTTTGAAAAACATCTGATAGCACCATTGTGCTTTATGTAGATTTGGGCATGTCTTCTCCTAGATTTGAGTCCAAGATAAAGTATTCAGTCAATGTTTCTGACATTCGGCTTACAGAGGTAGGTAGAATCTTTTGAGCTCAAGGCTTGAATTGCTTATTTTTAAAACTTTGAATATTTTTTTGTTGATTTATTAAATTAATTTTAATACTTTAGGGCGTTGGGCAGAAATTTCTTTTGCTTGTTGAATTCTTATTATCAATATATTTGATTCATTTTCAGGTTATTGATCCAATGGAATTTATTAAATTACTTTTAATCTTTTAGGGCTTTGGACATAAATTTATTTTGTTTGGGGAACTCTTATTATCAGTTTTTCAATTTTAAGCTTATTATGGTTGATTCATTTTCAAGTTATTGATCCAATGGAGTTTCCCCAAGATACCTCAACCAAAAAATCCATAACAAAAGCACCGTTGTTTGATTCTCATGATTTCATAATTTGTACCTTGGTTTTCAGATCTCAACATACTCTTTGAAGGCAATAAAAGAGATCAAGCACGGTTTCAAAAGGTGAAGATGGGAGCAATAGTGATCTGCTTGTTGGCTCCGTTGGGTGTGGCTTGTGCTTGCGCTATTACTTCTTTCCCTTTTACTATTTATCCTTATTCTTGGAGGCCTGGTGGAGGAATATACTTTCGTTGAACAGAATGATTGAGTTTATGCTTTTGTTGAGTTTTAATTTTGATTTGGGTTCGGATGTTATGAATACACATAGAAAAAGAAAACTCAAGAACCATTTTTTTATTAGTACAGATTCAACTATATAGGATGCGTCATCTATTGCTAATTCCCATTTTGCTAATAAGAATAAATGTTGTGAACATATATTCAGATTCTCTATGCTTACCATTCTAACCTAACACTACCTTATAGAAAACTAATAAATGTCACGCAACTGTAAAAACCTAGGTCTGATACTCCTAGATAGGTGCTACTCATATTGTTTTGTAAGCATGGTGATGGCCTTTATTGTGATGTTTGAATAGTTACTGGACTCTTTGAATCTCCTTATTGCATCTGCCATTTTGTGTTCCCATTTAGTCCTAGGTCTGTTAGTGCAGGTTTTGTTTCACTCATGTTTGGATCCTTGTAAGTGGATGCATAGTTGATTTGAAGCTATCACTTCTCCATTGACATCTTTGTTGCGCAAACGTCATTTGCTAAATTCCCTACCGATTGACCTCATATACTATACAAATGTATGCAAAAAAATAGATAAAATTTTTTCTTAATAAAAATTCCACATCTCTTCGGTGTACCCATTGCACACTAAGGTGCGATTGCTAGTTGATATTTCCTAATATTTTTTAATGTATAGATATATTTATGAACCCTCTACAATAGTAATAAAATTAATATATAATATAATAATAAATTATAAATAAAGTTAATAATAATATTAATAAATATTATTAATTTATGATATTGCTATCAGGATTCAACCGTTTAGTTTTCGAGTCAAACTCATTGACCCATGATTCATGAGTAGTGGTTCACAAGAACCCATCTCTCATGATAATGAATGGTCCACTTAGCACTCATTGCATCTAGGTGATGCTCACAGAGGTGAAGCATTGATCCGTCCCGGGAGGTCACCCATCCCAGTACTGCTCCAGCTCAAGCGCGCTTAACCATGGAGTTTCCCCCAAGGTTAAGCCCACTTAGCTTGGGAAGCATCACCTAGATGCAATGAGTGCTAAGTGGACCATTCATTATCATTAGAGATGGGTTCACCATTAGAGATGGGTTCTTGTGAACCACTACTCATGAATCATGGGTCAATAAGTTTGACTCGAAAACTACATGGTTGAATCCTGATAGCAATATCATAATTTGACACGCTGTGGAAGAAACCTCCTACTTATCTATTATTAATTTTACAAATTAATCAACATTACCTTGAAATTATAATATAGTGTGCTAATTAATTAATTTCTATGTACATATTAAAATCAAAGAGGCAATGTAAGGGTGCTAACATTATGTTAAGGCAATGTATGTATTAAAATCCAATTATATGCTGTTGTGACCATATTAAAATATGCAATGTCTGTTATAAAAGGTATAATAAATTCACAATTATATAAAATTTTGTAAATGCTGGGTGTTTGTTAAATTTTATTGGTAATAATCAACTGTCCAGGTCCATCAAGATTGACTTTGAATTGCAAAATGCAGGAGTTGAAGATGAGGTAAAAACTCAAATGCATGATTATATTTATTACTTATTCAGTTGTGAATATATTCCGAGGGTTTTCGTCCAGGAATACTGTCTTGTAGCTCCATGATAAGGAAAACAGACAATGCATTCAAAAAAAAAATATAGACAAATTTGTTGCAGAATCTGTCAATGCCCTTGGATTTGACATGGGTTCTCCTGGGTTCATTTAAAACAAACCCACAGGCAAAGTAGTGACACTTGGCTGCACCCCCGCCTGCACTTGACCAAGAGTAGGATCCGGAGCTGATCGTACTTGAACCAACTAGGCAACAAGGATGAACTGGTAACATAGTAATATATTGCTGTCTTGATTTTAAAAGGGGTTCATCTCTTTATATAGAGTTTGAGATATTTAATTGACAATAACTTAATAACTAACTTTTATAACACACTACTAAGTCATTAGAATGACATTATTAAAAAGGTAAGCCTTATTTTCTAACACCCCCTCTTAAGGCTTATAGTACTAAAAACAAAAACGTACTAATTGAAGACAAAACTCATTGCTAGAAAATAAAAACAAAATCACATATCCTTCAGAAGCTTTTTTTTGGAAAACAATTCTTGGATTAGGTAGAACCTCATGAAGTTGCTGCATAACACTTGTGGAGTTGTAGCTCTCAAGCTGAATTCCTAGGTCCCTAGATTTGACCTCCCCAAACTCCCGAATTACGAACCTCCCGAGTTATTGGGCAACCATTCATGTTGGGCTACATCCACAGTGCTCTATCAAGTTGTCATATAACCCTTGTATAATTCTTAGGATCCACAAGCCCTGAAAGTTGAAACTATCTAGGCATAGATTCCTTCTTTTCTTCAAAATGTGCACTTCTTAATATATGAATTCTTCACTACTATTAGCATTTGGTAGACCTTCAATAATGGTTACATAAGCTACATTTGATTTAAGTTTTTTCTTGAAACATTGGCTCAAATTTTACAGTTCTAAGTTGTGTGACCTATTTTCCTGCAATAATAACAATCAATCTCACTTTCATCTTTATCTAGCTGTCTATGATTGTTTCTTGAATAGAGAACTCTTTGAGGTTGAATATTATCTCCTTTGTTTCCTGCAATTGTTCTCTTTTCTTCAACTAAGAGAGTTGAAATCACATTTTCCAAAGTTTGAGAAGGCATTTGATTGGCAGTAAAATGAAATTGGAATATTTAGAAGGCAGACTATTTAATAAATATCTTTGGCATCCTGCTTATCTACCATAGCATTTATTTCTGCTAGCTATCTAATATGAGATTTCAGATTACTTATGTGGCTAGAAATAGCGACTTTGTTAGTCATCTTGAATTTGAATAATTGAAGCTTTAAAGCAAACTCTGCATTAACCACTTTTGATCCAAATAGTTTATTTAGATTTTTCCCATACGTTCTTGGATGATTTTTCCATATCTTTATGATATAACTCAAAATCTGAGAGAGCAAGACCAATAATGACTTTCGTTTTACAATCTCCTCTCTACCATTTTTAGTAATTTATTTGAATTTGTAGGTGATTTCTCGTTCTCATTTACTACTACCCACAAGCTTTTGTTCATCAATGGCATTAGGATTTTTACTTTCCAGGTCTGAAAATTGATAAAAATATTTTTCTAATAGAATTTCCCTACTAAAAAAAAAAAAAAATCCTTTCCTGACACTTAAAAATATTCTAATAGTCTCCCGATCAAATAAACTTAATTTTATTTTGAATTCTTTCAAATATTCTAATATTCTCATGAAAAAATAAACTTTACTTGAATTTTATTTTGAATCCTTTTAAATATTCTAATATTCTCATGAAAAAATAAACATTACTCGAATTTTATTTTGAATTCTTTTAGAAATTTCCAAAAAACTAATATTTAAATGCAGAGTTTTACCCAAAATTTCTGCTATTACTCACGTGCCCTAGCTGTGTGTTGATTTCTGCAAAATTTCGTGATTTTGTCCTTGCTTGCAGAATCTGTGCAAATCCTTGACTGGCCATGACTGCAATTCCTATGCAAATTTTGGTGACCCTATGGCAATCAGAGACGCTGATAAACATGTGACCTGACTCAGATGTCTACATCTGGTGACTAGATTTGTGTTTTCCTACATTGTGCTTGTGCCCTTCAAATTGTATTTGCCACATGACTGGGCTAAAACCCTCACTAAAAATGTTTCTCTGATACCATATTAATAAGAGAGCTATGAGCACATTTGAAGTATATAGACAAAAATACAATATATATTATGATATATTGGTGTGTTGATTACAAGAGGGGTTCATCTCCTTAAATATTTGCTCGAAGATTGATGCTTTATGAGAGAATAATAAACCCACTCAACAAATAACAAAGGAAGTTTTAATTATCATATTTAAATAATTACATTGTTAAACAATTTTCTTTGATTTGTTAGAAACTAAGAATGTTGCATTTTTCCCCAATCTCTTTTTGCAATTGTGTGTTGTGTGCACACACGTGAATAAATATGCATTTGAAAGCAACTGATGTAAACCTCTGGCTAGCTAGGAGGTCAAAATAGACGTATTTGGGGTTGTGTTCAACTTGGCTTCCATCACCTTTAAAAAATGTTTCTTTGAAATAATTGCAGGCTTTACTTGTTAGAAATTTAGATTGTTTTGTTTACTTCTACTTTCATGGTCACAATATTGCTATAGATCTTGGAAAATGTTAACATGAAAACTGTAATGATGATATATATGCATTTGAAAGCAATCGATGTAAACCTTTGGAAATCAGGGAGGTCAAATGAGAGTTAACAGATTTGGGGGTTGTATTCAAGCTGGCTTCCATCACCTTCCAAAAAAGTTTCTTTCAAATCATTGATTGCTTTGCTTACTAGATTGTTTTGTTTACTTATATTTTCATGGTCACAATATTGCTATTTTTTGGACAATGTTAGCTTGAAAACTGATAGACATTGAATTGATGTTAAATTACTACGTTAATCTCCATGGGAAGAAGAAATAGGTGGAAGATCTTTGTTGAGTAGGTGATGCTATTGAATGGACTTGAACCATTAGCACAAGTGTCATCATTGGTGATTGGAATTCAGGAATCTGTAATTACGGAAATTTTGCAGGTCACAATTGCAGGACACCCAACAGAAGTGTTCATGCATATATCCCTTCAGAAGTGCTGGGAATTAGTGGTGGAGAGATTGAACAAAGAAATCATGCGGCAGCAAAGCATTGGAAAAAAGAGCATTCCTCACTTGCCACCTCCTGAGAGTCTTAATGGACTCGATATGTTTGGTTTTACATCACCTTCAGTTGTTCATGTAAGTTTTATGGTGATTGAATTAAGCTAGGCATTAGATTCTTAGACAGTCTGTCGCATCTTATTTCTGGAGCTTTGGTTATTTTTTTTCAGCGTTTCAGTACTGAGACATTTATTACAGGCAATAGAGACACTTGACCATGGTCATCAATGCACTGACTACTGGGCAGCAAGGTCCAATACAAGTCATGTGGAGTGTGTTGGCAGTGGTGGATCTCCTGTGAAACATTATAAAGAAGTAGATCTTGGAATTGTTAAGGATTCAAATATTTCTCCAAACAAGGACTTTCTTTCTGAAATTGACAAGAAGGATGAATTAACTCAGACTGGACAACCACAAGAGGAGCCCAACCTTGTAAGCCTGTCCTCGAGTGAAAATGTCTATGTTGTACTTGAAAAACTATTCAAAAGAGCAAAACCTAATGAACTATGGACATTGCATAAAGTTTTAAGCGGTGAAGCTTGCAGCCCAAATTGGAAAGCAGCTTTTAGAGCCCTCGCAGAAGAGTTAAAGAAATTGTAAATATTAATATTCTTTTTGACGTCACGGCATGACACACCCTCCAAATGAGTGTAGATTATTCTCCTATTATTTTCTATGTATCACTACAAATCTCTTTTCAATGAAGCACAATGTACTGAACACAGAACATTGTGATTTCAGCAAGCATGACATGATTCCCCCTGTTGGCTAAGTATGTAGTGAACTTACTAAAATTATCCCCTGGTTCAGGGGTGAAGATGCTTGGCTCATGTAGAGTCCACCAAGGTTACGTTTTTGTGAGAAATGTAAATGAATGTCACCTTTGACTTGTGATGTAATGAATGTTGAAAGTGTATATCCAAAGATGCTCCATTGAAACTAAATAATATCAGCTTTGGTATAAGGATTAGATACCACGAACATATACCCATCTAAAGGAATTGGATTGTCCTAATACTGGCAAACACACAATATTTAATGATATATAAGTCAAAGCATTAGAATTAATTTAGTTGTTTGATATCTATTTTTTCCAAAAAATAAACTAGCATTGAATATTCTCCTGTAATTTTCTATGTTTCCCCTTGTTGGCGATAAAGTGAAATAACTCGAGTAAAATTATCGTAGTGGTCCTAGTTCACCAATGAAGATTCTTGGCTGTTATGGACAATGAAGATTATTGATCTGAAAATGAGTCGTTTTGTACTCTTTGGCATGATTATGGACAATACACATTTTCTTTGATGCTGGAGTATGTGTAGGGTGGAAGTGGCCATCAATGCGTGGGCTTAGGTTGATGGGAAAATAGTTAAAGATGTGTTATTTTGTCTTTGTGGCAAATTCACTGGTATGCACAGGTGGTGAATGTGAACTCACTGACAAATGCAAAATCTCTGGTTTGGTAGAAATGGTGGTTTTGTTATAGGTGGAAAATCACATCCTTGGGTTTTCCACCATGCAAAATTTTCAGCTTCCTTGCTTTTCTTAGTAGTCATTTTAGCTTCGAGAACGCTTGGGTATCTATATATATTGTATTTGTGTTCGAATTGTGATGTATGAAGTGAAGCGAGTCTTTTAAGACAAGCCTGACGAGTTAATTGGGAGAGTTTATAATTGGTCTTGAGACTGTTTTACGTCGAGAGCTCTTCCGAAGGTCTATGGGATGAAAAATCATTTATAATTGTCATTTGGAGTACTCAAAGTGAGTGCAACTCTTAGTTTTCTGGATTTTTTTCCCCAAAAAAATAAAAATCCTTGAGGGGTTTCTTCTAGGTATATTGTTGCAAGTAATTTAGTTATTTGTTGCTTTCACTCTTAACAAATTTTGTAATTTGGTGACTAACCTAAGGAGTATTCTTGGTAGTTTATGGATCACAACAATGAGACATGCTTATCCATGTTGGTTTAGGTAAGTGAGTGAACCTAGTTAAATTGTCGCAGTGTCTTTGATTTACTAGTGAATATGCTTGGCTCATGTAGAGTATACCAAGTTTATCTTCTTGTAAGAAATGTAAGTGAAAGATAGTCCTTTGATTTGTCATAAAATAACTAAATAAAATTTACTTTCAATATAATTAATGACTAGATACCATGGACATATGTGGTGCAACCACTCATTGAGGGTTGAATCAGCAATTATTGAGCATGTGCTTAGAATAACAAATAGAAATAAAACAACAAAAAAAAATAATGCAAACCAAATTAAATTGTAGAAAACAAAATGGAATGAGTACAAATTTGTAATGTATTGAGGGATAAAATATTATTGTGTATTAGGTAGTAAATAATGTAGTGGGGTGCATATGATGTGCGAGTCATTTGACTAGTTAATTAAAATAGAAGTATTTAATCCATGTGTAAATAAGTGGCAATGGTTAGTAGTTGAGTAGTATATAATAAAGATAATAGACTTGGATGAGATGAGTATTGTCTAGATCTCATATTGAGATATAATGTTGAGTGGCTTTTTTCCAATACGGAGTATTGTATGGTTTTGCCCTATTTCAAGGGTTTGATCTATATTTTGTTTACATTAGAGCATTTCGATTATTAGTTTGTGAGGTCTATCTTATTTGGAGCATTGTATTTTTTTATATAAGATTTTCAAGGTGAAGTGGGAGAAATTTGTTATTTAAAAAAAAGTAGGAGCATTTTTTCCTTTTTTTTTAGAGGACTTGAAAAAAGAAGATTTTGGATTATTAGAAAGAAGACTTCGAGAGCTTTTTGAAAAATGGTCATATTAAAGATTTGGAGTATTTTCAAGGGGGGATTTGGCGATTGGAAGTTGATCTTGTGATTCATAGTTCTCATTTTTTTTTTGATGTGTGTTTTTTGGGAAGAAAATTATATCTTGTAATCGGGTGAGGAAATGAAATTTTGCTTTTTGCAAGTGAATAGAAATAATCAAATTCATTTTTCTACATTCTCAAATATGTGGTTGATTTATTTTTCAAACCTTAATTTTCAATAGTGTCCTAATATTGATGGAAGTGGAGATGTTAGAATGGTGGCACCAATATAAAAGAGCTTATGGTAAAAATATAATATGAAAAATATTTTTTTCTTTAAACTTAAAAGGTGAGGCTAGTGCATGGTTTGCACCATTGTATAATGAATTTCTTCTTTGGATGAAGTGGAGGAAAACATTATTCTATAGATGGACTCCAAAAGAAATGATTAAATTAGAAAAATGAGAGGAGAATGATGAAAGATAATATTGTATGAACTCTAGCTTAAAAAAAAGAAAATTCAATATTTCAATTTTATGGATGCACACAAAACATGGTTATTGTTCTCTAAATCACAATATAAGTGTAACCTTAACATAATAGATTTAGCAAGAAAATTGTAGGTACAAGCAAAGAAAATCAAGATAGTAAAATAAAGGGTAAAAATATTCATTTAAAAAAAATTCAAGGCTCTCCATGGATATATATATTTTGCATTCAATTTTTTATGCTTTAGATATGGATGAACTGGATATTGTCATTGGATATCCTTTGTTTGATGCTTTAGGAAAACTAAAATGAATGTATAAAGAAGTTTATGAAGTTTTGGTATGGAAAGGAAAAAACTACATTGTAGGATATTACTCATAATGGCGATCAAAGGAAAATCAAGGCCAAGCAAGTTGAAGAATAATTGAAGAATGCATTGAAGAATAAGGTGACAAACAAGAGGAGCATAATGCAAATAAACAAAGAGGAAACAACTATTTCCCTTTACGAGCCAACAAAATAAGTGGTAGAAAATGGTGAAGAATCAAGGGAGGCTTTAAGGCTGGAAATTGTGTAACATATAGGCATCCCCATCATTTTGAATAGTAGCAACCATGGATGCAACTATTATTGAGGTGTGGTACTACATGGAATAAGAGCCAATAACTATATGTCTACATGGAACCAAATGATCAATTACAAGGATCTATGACATCACTGAAGTAATGGCTACTTAGAGTAAAAAAGGATGAATTATTATAGTGTAAAATAGCATCATATGTCACAACAAAATATTGATCAAGGTGCCATAAGGCACAAACCATAGTGAAGGTCACATATGGATGGTTATGTTGGCACTCCCTCTAGTTTTGACAAATTGTCTTCATTGCCCTTATAACCTTATGCGAATAATTGATTTAACATATAATGTTCTAGGGTTACATGTGCAATTTTTCTCTTTGCTTTGAATATTATGTCTTGTGTATATGTTTGTATGTAGTTGTGCCATGTATTTTAATGTTGGCCAATCCAATAACATCATTGGATTGGTGTTCATTGCTTTAAGCTTTGTGTTCTTGCTCCTAATTGTGTGTCTTTGTATTTGGTTGTCATGGCTCTTGTCCTTGGTTTTTGCTTCGTTAAGCTTTTATGATGGTTTGGATTGAAACCCTAAAAGCCTAAAACCTTTAAATCCTAGATCCATGGCCTTTACCTTATAAGCATCACTAAAGTAATGGCTACTCATAGTAGAAAAGGGTGAATTATTATAGTGTAGAATGAAATCATAATGCCACAACAAAATATGGATCATGGTACCATTAGAAACAAACCATAGTGAAGGTCACATATGGATGGTTGTGTTGGCACCCTTTCTAGTTTTGACAAATTTTGTCTTCCTTGCTCTTGTAGATATAGGCATCACTAAAGTAATCGCTACTCTTGCTATGCTCATTGTTGACCTGCTCGTCTTAAGCCCATGGTTCTTCCCATTCAATTGCGACCAACTGTAATATCAACAAACTTTTAGTTTACGTCGATTCCACAATCTTGGTGGATATACAGTGGATGGTGAAGATTTAACTAGAGTTTCAAAGTTTTATACATCTACCCATTATTAGACATATGAATGGTAAACACCCTCCTCTAGGATTTTTCACACATATAGATGATTTCAATGAAAATTGTAATCATGTAGGCAAGTGGTTAGGCCTCTGATCAACATAATTGCACTTCCCTAGTCCTAGTATACATATTGATGGCTCTTCTGGTGTGTATTGTTGCTCACATTCACCATTCCATCCATGTCCTAGCCATGCTATGTGCATAGTAATTTGGGGATTCTCTCCTTCACACAATGAATGATGGATAAGTTAATACTTGTGGTGGCGACATCTACCCAACCAACATGATGCACTTTTGAGTATATTTATAAATTAATTGAAACAAAAAAATGCATTCTATTTTGATTTTCAATTAATTGATAAATACAATCAAATGTGCATTCTGTTGGTTGCATAAACAATATGGCAAAGGCAATGTGGTTTGACTATTAAGAGGATGTGTGGGTGGTTTATTATTGTTGATGGGTGTACAAGGCTAGAGTAAATTCTATAAGAATGTCTACTGTTGTATGAAGCTGCTTGAAGAGGTTTCCCATGCTTTGTTGTACCCAAAACATGATCCAAAGTAGATTTTATCCCTATGTAGGTGTATTATCTTACATATAGGTGAATGATGATTGTGGTGATTTGCAAACACTGATTAGACAGTAGCTATCTAGCCATCAAGATGCACCATGTGCATCTGGTGGATGTACCCCACATGTTGTTGCTAATGTCTATCAGTGTTGCCACTGATGGTTCGTCCATAGCCACCACCATGTTGTACATCATACACAATATTGGGAAAAGCAGTTTACGACAATAGTTAGAAAATTTATTAACTCACATGTCTTTTCATTCCAAAGCACATAAACCTAGTTTAATTCCTTTTTATTGTTTGTCACGATTACACTTGTATTATTTTCTTACTATGCTTCTATTATATTTCTCACCATGCTTACCTATATTATATGAATGAAGTATAATTTTATTATATTATACTTATATATTTATATTATAAATATAATATTATTGCTATAATACATACAATATTATAGTTATATATTTATAATATTATATTATATATAAATATATTTATTTATATTATATTATTATAAGTATAATATATTTTTACTTATAATTCGTAATATATTATTTATTATATAATATAATATAATATAAGTAGCTTATATAATATTATAATTATAACAATATAATATATTATAAATTATCTAATTATAAATATATATTGGTGAGGTCACAAATGGGGGACCTCATCCCCAATATAAATTCTCAACAATTACACCCCAATGGGGTTTGAACCTTGATGTCAAGAATAACAATAACACAACTTAACCATCACACCATGCCACTATTGGCATATTAATATCTATATTATTATTTATTATATTATATAATATAATACTATATAATATAATATAATACAATATAATATAATACAATATAATATAATACAATACAATACAATATAATACAATATAATATAATATAATATAATACAAATAACATATAATATTCTATCCATAATAATATAACCAATATATTACAAATTATAAGTAAGTAAATATATATATTAATTATAATATATATATTGAAGACACTTTATTTCAATGCGTTTACATATGAGAAGTGCTTAAATGGAAGCTCACAAGGTCTAAAAAGTACCACATGCTGAAAATACAATTCTTTAATAGAAAACAAGGAAACTGATAGCACCATGATCAAGTACATGAAAAATCATGCACTTTCAAAAAAAAGGGACCCAAAAAGGAGTCAGATACAGAAGATATGGCTCATCAAAGTCTCCAAAATGAGGATTACACAACAACAATACTGAGATAACCGATTTCTAGAAAAAAAGCCAAAACTAGAAATCTCTTGCACCATTGCAAAGAGTGTAAAATTATACCTTGTTTCAAAATAAATTGCACTAAAAAGACTGTCGTATGACTGAGATATCACCTCTGGAAGATGGAGTGCAAAACTAGGAAGCCCAATAGAGAGGGGTAGGGCTAGGCAAACAAAAGAACCTCTGCCAAATTTTTTTTTTTAAAAAACATCCAAATTTGGAGATCCACCAATTTTAGAACCCTTGGTAAAAAAAAAAACTCCTTGAGGGTATACGTGTAATTATTGTAGTTCAAAAAATCATTTATGGATTTTTTAATTTTAAAGTGAAAATAGAGGAAAAAACTTTTTTTTATAAGAAAAAAATATTAAAACAACTTTTTTTTTCAAAAATAAATAAATAATGAGGGGTGGTAGGGGGTAGAGCCCACCCATGCCAGCCCCTGGGCAGGCCCTAAGGGATTGTTGCCTTACCTATGGCAGGGAGCAGTACCCCCCACGGGGAGGGGTCTGAGGGACCTACCACCTTTGCCATGATAGGGCTGTGTGGGGGTTAGGTACGCAAAGGGTTTTTTTATTTGAATTTTTAAAAATTCACAAAAAAAATAATATATTTTTTTTGAAAAATACCTCAATCTATGTGCAATGAGGTCGTACGATCGACTTGGCAATTTTTTGCCCCAAATATTTTTGGCATGGATTTTGACGATTTGACAAATGATCTTAAGATTTTTGGGCCTTTTGAGTGCGATGGCAATGTCCATTGTGACTTCAAATGCTCTAAAATTGTAGCTACCCTTCAAATCTGGAAAAAAAGAAACTGGTTCAAACCCTTATAGATCCGACCTCTGGAGTACAAATCAGGCCAAACATAAGGCAAAACTAACTTTTTTGACAACTGTGAATTCAATGGAAGACTCTGTTTTGGTCCAAGGTGCACCGAATGATAGCTCAAGATAAAAAATCTCTCAAAAGAAGGGATTACAATTTTGGAGCTTTGATACCATGTTGAAGTTGGAAAATATCAACTCCATAGCTCCCAAAGATCACTTGCAATCAAACACCTGCCATAGAAAGAGAGAATAACAAAGATATGGAGGCCAATAGCCATTGATCCAAAAACACATGAATCATAATTAATGTGCATCTTAATGATTATACAATAAAGAATCCTTATAAAAGGATAACAAACCTAGAAACCCTAGACCTGAGGATAAAACAAGATCATGACATGTGTCCTCATCCTATGACATGAGACATAAAAAGAACATGACCTATTAAGCTTAAGTAATTAGAGAAAAATAGACATAATAATTAAGTAAATAATTAATTAGGAAATATCTTTTACTCTAACAGTTGGCTTGAATCTAAATTTGCATAAGCACATTAAAAAAAATGATGGCTTTAGTATAAAACAAAAAATTAGGATCAACAAAATATCTAAATAATATAGAAATATTTCTATCCTTCCAAATGCTAAAAATAATTTTCACCTTGAAATCATGCCAAATTTTAGTGAACCTAAAAGGGATTCTAGGCTATTCCCTTGACAAAATCATGTGCCAAGAAAATGAAAGGCTTACAAATCATGAATCTAGGTCTAGGCAACTTGAGATATAGGACAAAACCATAAAATTTTCTTGAGAGACTCTTGATGACCACAAAATGGACATCAAGGATTCTCAAACCCACTATAATTTGGAACCAAATAGAAGAACTTGAAAAAATGATAAAATGACCAAGTTTTATCTCAATAATAGCTGACCAAATAGTGTAGAATTTACATTGCCAAAATATTAATCAATATTACAATAGCTATCTCTAGTTTAAGATAGACATCATAGGTAAACAAAGTGAAATCCAAGAATAACCTAGGTGAGACTTATACTTGTAAAATGTTGTATCAACCCGTACCACTTCCAATCTTTCCATCATGGTTTGAAAGACCAAAATCTAATTTTGTGAATAGTATCTAGAAGAGTTTCACGATCTTGATTAGATAAATGAAACTTCACTTTTCCTTCAATCTAGGTTAATTTTTTTTGAGTCAATTTGGAAAAAAAATATCTAGTACCATTTTGATCTCCTTTGTAAAAAACCTTAATGTATAGACCCAAGGAATCTTAGCTAGTGGATGGTCATGAAAATGTAAAATAGGAGACCACCAAATAGATTGTTGATTAATAGAAACCCCATTACGAAATCCAATGCCATTCTAAACAAGCCAATGATTTATTACTTCCCAAGCTTTCAAAAAAATCAACATGAAATTCCTTTCGATTTTAATGGGCTATTTCATAATAATAAGGGTATAAAGTCTAATCCCCTTCCAAGCATGTCTTATAGAAGAGACACTAGAAGAAATGTATTGGGGAACAAATTTTTTTATGCATCATTACCTTCTAAATCTCAAATAATCAATTTGGCATAAAATTTTAAACCTTGACTGCTAGGTGGAAGTTAATCCTAGACCTTTGGAATCATGTGGGAGAAAACAATACTCTAATGTCAGATGATGAAACCTTTATGATTATCAAATTATGCCGAAATAAATTCTCTAAGAAGTTTTTCAAGATTCTAGTAAGAAGCTTTAGAAGGAACCTAATATGAAGAATAATAAACATGAGTAGCCACTAGGATCTTTGAGAAAACCTAGAACTTCTCTTCAAAGGATATAGTAACTTAGTATGCTATTTTATTATTAACTCTACATAATATTTTTTGGAATAGAGCAACTAGAGAGGCTTGAAAAGTAAAAGGGATACCCAAAAACCTATAAATTTGAGTTTTTTCCATAGAATGCTTGAGCTTGAAGCTTTTTAAAAAATATTCAAATAATGGAGATTCCGTTTGATATTATTTTCCTATTTTAGTCCAAACTAAGAAAGGAATCATTTGAAAAATGACCATTCAATAAATTGAGTTGTCAAACAAACTAGGTAAAGATATACCTTTAACAAAATTTTGAGAAAAATAATGGACCAAAATATATCTAAAACCTTCTATAGTAAGCACATAAAGGGCAGGATCTAAAGGGCATCCCTAATAGATAGATCTAAAAAGGATAAAATAATTGGATTGATGAACATTGATAGTAAGACATGCCAAATCATAAGTAAAAAGCAAGTGAGTAGATTACACAAATTGAGGGTCAAATCCTAAATCTTGAAGCATGGAAAGGATAAAAAGCCACTCAATATAGTCATAAGCTTTACAAAGCCAATTTGGATGAAAATAAATTTCTAATTAGATCACTGGGACCATTCCATACCTTCTCAAATTGTAGTAATATTATTTAGAATATAACTAGATTTAATAAAGCCTATTTGTTTAGGATGCACAATTTGAGCAAGAAAATGATACACCTTCATTGCAAGGTCCTTGACTATGATATTATAAGAAACATTAAGCAAAGTTATTGTTCTCTAGTCATAGATATCCTTAGAGTCACCAAGCTTAGGTATGAATTTACTATTTCTTTTGTTTATAATTTCTCCTAAGGGATTAGAATGAAAAGATTCAAGAGAAACTTTATGAGGATCCTCTCCAAAAAAATCCCAGAGGGTCTTGTAAAAATGATAAGGAAATCCATCACAACTAGGAGCTTTTTCGTTGGCCATAGTAAAGACAACTTCATAGAGATTATAAATGGAGATAAATTGATCACAAAAAACTCTCCAAGAAGAAAAGATTTGATGAGGAACAACCTTAAGGTACTCTTGTAAATCATACTCACATTTAGGAGAAGTATCCCAAACTTTAAATACACATTCATATTAACAAAAAGAGGTTGAATAATAGTAGGAAAGTTTCTAAGAAAATTAATGGTCACCTCTAATGTATTTGATACCTTGAGATGTGTGTCAAGCAAGAAGAGCTTGAAAAAAGTCTTTAGATGCACTCTATCACCTACCTTGTACCAAGTTAATCAAAATTTACCATAAGAAAATATAATTGTATGATTATCAATAATTTTCTTCTAATGTTAGAGCTCAACCACTTGTGATTGAAAAGTAGGAGCGAAAGGGTTAGCTTCAATTGCAATAGTGGTGTCCTTGTATGCATGATGATGAAATTGAGCCAAATAGTGAAAACATATTTGAAGGAAATAAGAGGTGTGTTTGATAGTTTCCACCAATAAATCCAACTTTTCTACTGAGTAGGCCTAGGCTCAAGGTCTCACACACATCAAATGTGGGAAAACATGGGTTGATGAGCCAGTAAAGAAATGTTAATAAAAACTATCTTTCTAGTCTTGGGATGAACAATTTTCCACTCAATGCAAAACTATATGGGATAATGATAAGAAATAATACTATCTAAGTCTCCAAAACAAACTCAAGTGGCAACATGCATTGAATCAGTGATCCAATGCCACTACGAAGATCTTTCAACATAATCATTAAGGGCATAAACATTAATAACTATAAATGAATAATTTTCACTATTGAAAAGGGTCCAAATCACCTGGTTGACGGGGTCACATCCATGATCAACCAAATGCACATACCACTTAGGAGAGAGAAAAGTGAAAACCCCTCCATGGCCCTCATTGTGATTGCTAGAAAACAAAAACTAGCTAGCCAAATAGCATGACATGCATTGAAAGACAAAAATAGTAGCCTTAACTTCTTGCAAGAAAAGGATATCTAAAGCTAAATATTTTTGATGAGCATCTCTCACACCATAATTCTTAGGGAGGTCAATAAGACCTCAAAATTTTAGGAGAGAACATTCATTGATGAGAATCAAGTCATATCACAGATATCCAACTCATGCAGAGTGAAATAGTAATTATACAAAAATCATCTCAAGAAAAACTACCCAACTGAATTTCAAGGATTTTCACCCTTTTTTTTTTGTGTATAGTAAATTCTTGTTGACACAATCCCTAAGCATTATTTTAGGGGGAATTCACCCAACAAAGTAACCTATTAAAATAAAATGTTCAAGTCATTTATAGGCACCATCAAATTCTAGGATGGGCAAAACTACATATAGAAGAGAATCAAAGTTCACACCTTATGAAACACCTTGGGAACAAACTTCTAGGGGTGCTTGTTAAGAGGATCCATCATCCAAAAATGACAAGCCTTTAACACTAACAAAAACTATTGGGCTCATAAAATTTGAGGTCATTAATAAAAAAGGAAAACTAAAAAACTACATGATACATGTGGGAGAGTTAAGAATCTCCTATGTCAAAGGTGCAATATGAAATCAAAATAATAACACCACAAAAAGAGATTAAAACCCTAGTTGAACTCAAGAACATTGAATTCTACCACATATACTCATTGAGCCAAAAAAATTTCCTTTATGCTTCCATCCAACCTCATTCCATCTCTTGTAGGTAGCGTTATGAATGTATGTGGTCAAGCAGAATTAATCAAGCATGCCTTTAATCAAAGTCACTTTGCTCAAGTTGCTGAAAGAACATTCTTATTGTTTGTTCAACTACTTCTAAATAAAAACTTAGTTAAAAGGATATTTTATTTGGTGCCATTAGCTATAATAGTTCTATCAATTTTGATTTTGGTCTATCCCCTTATGTTTTTAGTTTGTGCAATTAGAAAATTGAGAATATTTTTTATTGCATTTATGCAAAGGGTATTTGGTCTTATTTCCTAGGGGATAACTTTGGTTGGGAAAATATAAATGATTTTTCTTGGTAAGAGGTTTTGTTTGGATATGTCAATTATTTGGATGTCTCTTAATAATTTATGACTATTTCTAATTACTAAAGTTTTATAGCATTTATCGAAGATGAGAAATGATGAGGTATTTTAGGCCATATAGAGACACCTTATAGATTATTATAATAGACTCACCTATCTTAATCTCAAGTCTTGTATGTTGCTATAATTTTAGAGATCTCTAAAGACAAAATTTTCAAGCTATTGGATGAAGGTTTAACCATTGTCTATAAAAAAATTAAAAAATGTTGACTTTGGCCTCAAGATTTGAGGAAACATAATGAGAAGTTTGTCAATGACTATATAGAGTTCTAGAAAGATTACATAAAAGCACATAATTATGTTATTATTGACCAAGTCACACATATTAATAAGTGATCAACCTATTGATCTTGAAATTATAAACTAGAACAATGTCAAAATTAATTACAACAATAAGAGTTCATCTCTTCCTATTGGTGCCTTAGAGTTTGATATATGCATGTAAAGTAATACTACCAAATGCTATTGGTATTGAACACTTTATTTAGAAACTTTTTCAAGGTTGACCGTTGAATTATTGTTTTAATCACATTTTGTTGCTAATCACCTTGTAATAAGTAGGCTTTTGACTATAAGCCTTGTATTTATAATTGTTATTTTGATGAATATGATCTCCCTAGATAGTCTTACATTTTTGTTTAGGTAGCCAGTGAGGTATATTTAACATGTCTTATATTTTAACCTCCCCTATTTAGTAATCTATCATCAATTAGAAAGCAATAGTTCTCTCAAACTTAATCCTTGATCAATCCCTTCTAAAAACAAAACTAGTTAGATTTAAATTTTATTTGGTGCCATTAGCTATAATAGTTTTCTCAAACTTAGTCCTTTATACAAGAAACAATGGCTAGTCACATCAACTAGATTTTTGGTCTTTTTGGAAGATGAGGTATCACAATATTTTTATAGCTGAAATAAAGGCACCTACTCAATTCCTTAATAATTACCTTCTTACTATTTCCTTAGTAATTGGACATTGCTTTAAAGACACCTATGCAAAAAAAAATAGTTACTTAATATGGATACCTTAAGTTTGATCTATAATACTCACTGGACATAAGAAAATTTCCAAGGATTTAGAAAGGGTGTCTTGATAAGGTGGTGAAACCACAAGAAACCATATAATGGGTAATTTTCATTTACAAATTTTGCATGCACACACACATACACACACTAAAAATATATGTTTTAGTGTAAAAGAGGGTCACAAGATTAAGGAGAGGAGGTGACAAAATCCCAATTCTTGTGGTTAGAAGTGTTTTGAATTTTATTTTTAAAATACTCCATGAAGGATTACTTTCCCTCAATGCTTGATGATGATTGAACCACCCTCCTTGACAAATATATGTGATGAAGGTTGGAGGTCATGAGAAATGAGTATTGGAACAATGGGGTTGGTGAGGGTCCTCATGAACATAAGAGAAATATGTTGACAATGGGTATAAAATAATGCATCAAATGACCAACAATTTATAGAAAAGAAGTTCAACATGACATGGAAGCGACAAATGGTGATGAGAAGAACATAAATTGTTATAGAATAAAAATGTCACTAATTGTTACACTTCATTTTTGAATTACCAGATTATTTTTATCTTTATGAATAAATATGATGTTAAATGTAAAATCATGACTTTAATATGTTCAATGAACAAAAGAAATGAATGAATATGCATTATGATGCTATCAATTTTTAAATGCTTTAATGATGTAAATGATATATGATGGATACGATTTTCATGTGATCGATTGACTATGCTTATGGTGCACTAAGCAGGATGCAGGAAAGAATCAAGCCCTCTAGTTAGGAGAGGGAGAGTCTCACCCAAGAGAGGAATTTGGTTTGGTAAACCCCTAATGTACCTACTTGAGCTATCACACACTCACATCCTAGTTTGGTCTAGTTGAGTTGAGTTAGTTTGGGAATTGGTAAGTAAACCTTCGGTCATAGTTTGGGGAATGATTTGAAATGATTTTTGGTATTAGTCTTGATTATTTCTTATGTTGAATTACATGACTGAATTTTTGTATTGAGTTTAAATTCTTCTTTGTGTATTTATATTTATATATTAATCAATGAGTATATACATTAAATGTATATGTATATATGTATATGAATGCAATAAATCATGCATGTGAGTATATAGGTGTGTGTGTATACATAGGTAAAAATACTTATGCATACTCATACACGGATATATCATATACATGAGGATATCAATTGAACAACTATGACACACACACACACACATATACATTTTGTATATATACTAATCAATAAAAAAAATACATATACGTGTTTATTATGAATATTAAAATAATAATAATATATGTATATAAGTACGTATTTTAATACAAATTTATATATATATTTGTTAATATGTATGATGACAATTACTGATATATATATTATATATTATAATGGTCGAACATTATATAATATATATAATGCTATATATATGAAATGTTATAAAGTAAACTTCAACACATATATAATGCGGACCATATAAATAGCGAATGGATTGCATAAAGCCAACAATGTATAAACCATGGGCTGCGTATAAACTCACATCCATGTGAGGATTTCAATCGCAAATAAAAGCGCATAAATGTGGATTGTTATTATGGAAAGTAATGCGCTAAAGTATGAAGCGCTTGGGAAACATTTCAAAAGGCATTTGATAAACATTATGCTGCAACATGTTAAGTGGAAGAATGCAAATAGAAGTCAAAGTTGCGAGTTGAAAAAATCCAGGCTTAGCCATATGGAAATATAAGACTTGGTCAAGCCACGAGATGGCTGAAGATAATGAAGAGGTCGACTTGCTGTGGCAAGCAACCCACAACCACAATGTAAATAAGAAACCTGTAGGATATCATTTCCTCATTTGACTGAGTAAAAGATCTATTGCTAGCAGTTTATTGAGGCGACTCAGCTGAGTAGAAGAGGCTGAAGTTACTGGGACTGTTTATGTGTTTGCATTTTAGTTATTTGAGCAACCACTTTGCACTTAGATTAGCTTAGTTGACTAATTTAGAGGAGAAGTTCGTTTTTGCTATTTAGTGGTGACAAATGAAAGAGAAAAGGTGGCAGATTTAAGAGCTGAATTGTAGCATTAAGCTTCTCAACGTTTTGTATAAATAGAGGGTAGTCTTTTGGGTTTTGGCATTCATTCTTTTTATGGTTCCAATCCATTTTGCTATAGAATTTCGTGAGCATAAGCTAAGTTCTTAAGTATTGAGGAGAGGTGAGAGAGAGAGTATTTCATTGAGAAAGTTAGAGGTTTCACTTGTATAGTTTGAGTGTTTGGAATTAGACTTATATTGGTGCTGAAAGTAGGAGCAACAAATAGAGTTTAGCACCAAACTTGGAAGGAAAATTCTCATTGGGAGCTATATTCTAGGAATGCTTGTATTACTTCTCTATTCTTTTATGTTTGATACCATATTTTCTTATGATTGCAAGTGTTTGAGGAAAAGATGATTATTTGTTATGTTGAGCTTGCTTGCATGAACTTTGATGGATTCTTATTTTGGTGAACTTGCATGATCTTTGGTAAATTATTATTTTGGTGTAACCTTATTGGTTGACACATATATATTTATCCGTTATGTTGGAATTATGTGGTTGTGTTTGCTAAACAAGATAACCATAGAGTATTAGTATAATACCTTGGTTGTTATAGACCATATGTATGCTTACATAGATCATGTAGTATGGGAAACAATATTGCATTGAAGTGCTCTATTGAAAATATTAGGTTATGATGCAAACCATAATGATAGTTCATCCTTGATTGGTTACTCATATATCCTTAAAGGTAGGAGAAAATCTATTCCTTGGATTAGGAAATACATTTGAATATGATTATATTAATAATCAACAATAGGGTTGAAAATGTATTAATGATATACATATTTCTAATTATGCTATTATCTTATACTTGACAAAGAGTCTATACCTTTTTACGGTATTCTAGTTTTAAAGAAGAGGACTTTACGTCTCAGAAAACCAAAGCCATAATGCGAGGAAACTATAAGGTGCATAAGCACAAACTCCTCTCCAGCTGGAAATGTCCTCCTGATTAGATATGAACTTAGTGAACATTGTACACATGTGAATATTTGAGTCTTATTGAAAGAAAAGTTTTATGATTTATTATTTATATGGAAACATAGAAACCTTATAGGATAACTTGGAAAGATCCATGAGAAATGGAGAATAATCAAAAGGGCATGCTGAAGAGAGAAATCACATTAGTTTGATATGCATGTTTGTAGAATTTGATGGTAATAAAAAATAGTGATAACTGGAGAGAATTATTATAATATCTAGGTTATCATAAGTTAAATATATGATAGCATTAATCATTATATTGGGGGAAATGATAAATATAGAAGTACCATGTTGGAATGTCATTTTGTGATGTTATGTAAACCCGTCTAGGGAATGAGCTTTAATCCTAGGATTAGGATAACTGAGGTCGGGAGTAACCTAGATGGTCATTTAGATCACTTGAAACTGTATTATCCTTTGGGATGGAATCATGTTATGGAATAAACTCATTAAGAGTTAGTATGGTCATATTATTTACCAAATCAAGCAATAGGGTGGGTGAACATATGGCGTCCACTTCATAGAAGTGAGACACCACTCCTTCAAAAGTGAGTTTGGACATAATGATCAAATATTTGGCCAAAGTAGTGTAAGTTGCCAATTATTACGTTGTTGGTTCATTGTGGGCTAGGGTTGGATAACTAGGCTAGGAATTGTCATTCATGTAGGCGAGTATCCACTGTATGGTAAGCTCTAGATATGTAGGACACAACACCAAACTTAGCTAGGCTATTATTATTTGTGAGGGATACTGGACTAAACTCTTCGTTGAAGGGTAGGGCCATCTTACCAGTTAGGTAGATGTGTGGGGGACTGCAATAAGTCTGTGGCTGGTGAAAAAGCACTTGGGTGATGCTCTCGCTCATGCAGTAGGCAACCAAAATTTGAGGATGTATGCCAACAAGGACATCTAGACCATTTGTACTTTATTCCATTGAGTTATTGAAAGCTATGTATGTAATCATGATCTTATATATCTTTAAGAAAATGTAAGCATTACTTGGAATTATGTAATATAATGCAATGGAAATTTGAAATGGGATTATTTCAAATATGCATCTTTGTTATTGAAATGCAATGGGAGTTTGAAATGAGATTATTTCGAATGTGCATCTTTACTATTGAAAAGAAAATTATGGATTTTTTTTTATTGTTATGTATTTGAGAATTCACATATGGGTTAAACTTGGGTTAAAACATTAGGTAAAACATCGGGCATGTTACACTAATGTTGTAATATTACATGCCTTCCAAAGTGCTGCTGAAAGAATAGATTAAATCACACAAAATGGACTAAATTATGAGGTGGGTGATCCCACAATAGTGGTTTACAATTTTTGGTCAAACTGGACATTGAAATTATTATTTTTAACTAAATCTTCACATTCGAGCACTTATAGCGGCTAAACCGTGAGGAATTTGAAGATAATGCAAACTAGAGTTTCATCACATTTTGTCTGTAGATTCTAAAAATATTTTTTTCAAAATTTTTGGAATCAGATTGCATTTCTTTTTCCATCTCCCACGAAAACTATTTTTTGAACAACTTTTTAAAAAAGTGATGCTCACCGTATAATACATAATTTTTTTTTGTATGAAGGATAAAATTCTAATTTTTCCGAATTTAGATTTGTAACTACGATATCTAGCACTTTCATTTGATCTCATAGTTTTTTATTTAATATTTTTTACTTAATCAAGTTTCGAAGTCAAACCAATTGCAATTCAAACATAGGCGGACTATATACAACATAACTTTTTCTGTATGTATCAAAATTCAATATATATATTTTTTTAATGGATCAAGGACATCAATACCCAACACAAACATATATTTTAAAATTTTATTTTGATAATCTGCTATTTTTCCACATGTACAAAACAAAGAGCTTGATTTTCGGTGAAAAACCTATGTTTAGTAAAACTAAAAAAACACATACATAATAAAACCAGAACATATTAAAATTATATTCGTTGGATAGCTCGTTCTGAGGACTACCTGATTCTAGTTGGGTTTGTGAAGATTCCTCCATTTTCATCCTCAACCTGAGCTCTGAAGTGCCAAAATTTAGGTTTTTTTTGTGTCTTAGATGGGGGATGAGGGATAAGGGGGGTTCGTATGAACCCATAGGGGTTCGAGTGAACCTCTAGGGGTTCGCTTGAACCCCTTTCCTATGCATTTTTTTGTTTTTTTGGCGGCCAAGATTCAAAGGGGTTCGGTCGAACCTTGGTTCAAGCGAACCCTTTATTGGTTCGGTCGAACCAGTAGGTTCGTACGAACCCCTAAAATCACTTTTTTTGCCTTGGGGCCATTTTTTGTGAGTTTTCTTTCCTCACTTGAATTGTAAACCACTATTGTGGCTTCACCCAAGTATATTCTCAATCCAAATAATGTTGTCCCCTTTAGATTTCACTTTCATCCAACTCTTCTCTTATTGACATTCCAATTTCCTCTAGAGGAAGGTATTATTAAATCATATGACCTATATTTTGTGTAAACTTTGGTTAAGAGTAAAGTGAATGTGATGGTTGGAACAATTTAGAGGCTATTTGGTGTAACTAATGAGAGACATATTTGTATAAAAAGATGTTGATAATGATAAATATTCTATTATGGTTTGTAGTGAAAAATCTAAGAATATGAAAAAGGCTTGTGGGAAACATGTTGAGACTAGAGGTCATTCTAGGCTTGGCTAAAAGTTTCTTCATTTTTGTGTGTTTTCAAACACCCAATTATGTTTGGTGGTCCAAAATATAAGAATAAGGAAAAGGATTATGGGAAACACGTTGAGACTAGAGGCCCTTTGAGGCCTAGTGTCTATGTCACTTATTCTACCTAGTCTTCGCACCATCCTTTTGCCCCATTCCTCTTATCATTTATAGCCACATTATCTCTTTTGTTCTCTTTTTGTAATCTTCTATTCCTTCTTCTATTATAACTTCACATGTTTCCCTTGGCTTTGTCTTGATCAATCTTTTCTTATCTTCTCTGATCCTTTCTAACCTTAAAGCCACTACTATAGGTGTCAAACTCAATTTTTTTACCATTTTACCATTTTTTATCATCATTATTAGCATTTCATCATTGGCCAAACATGGTCTTATCTTGGGTGGAAACCTTACATCCCTTATCATCATGATCAACACCCAATTTCTAGTTTCTAGTATCTACTTTCTAGTTTCCAATTTGTCTTCACCAAGGTGCCACTTTGTGGATCTAGCCACTCTACTTTCTACTTTTCCTCCAAATCACTTCTAATATTTTCTTGCAAATAGAAGTTCCTACCTCATTTTAACCCTTTTTCATTGATCTAATTAGAGTGTACATATGCTTATGTCTAGTTGATTTGTTGTCCTTGTGTTTATTTATTTCCATTATAAATTATTTTGTTGGTTTGTATTCTATGTATGTTTCCATGTATTATTCCCATACTTAATGTACTATGATATGTTTCCATTTCTTATGTATGTGTTGTTTATCATTGCTATTGTATGCATACAACAAATAATTTCCCTGGATTCATCATAGGACCAAGTATGCATGTACTTGAATGAAGATCAAAGAACATAATATGAAGATCGCTATTTCTCCTTTGTAATTATTTACTATGTTTCATTATTATATACATATTTGCTACACTTTTTACTTTATCATGCATCTTCCCCCTTAATATCAACAATCAACTATAGTGCAGGAAAATAATTAATAGAAAAAAATCATACCATACAACTTCTTTTATCATGTTTTGTGCTCATTTCGAGTTTTCCCATTTGTATGTGTTTCTATCTACTATCTAGCGCTTTTTCTCACTTTGTCTAGCCTTGTGCATTGATTTTATTTTGAGGTAGATTAGAGGATAAATGTGCAAATTAGCTTGGTGATAGAAGAAGTCCAAATATCGAGTATTTTAATCAGTAAAACTAGCAAGTCTAATAATTATTTAGTATTTTTACTCTAAATACTTCACATATGAAAAAATAGAAACATTGGCTAGATGACATATGATGGCATGCGATGTGTGTTAGCAGTAATTATAATCAACACCACATCACTCACAATAATTAGATCCTATTAGATCAGTCAAATAGATGGATATGAAAGCAAAAATAGAATCTTATCACAACAATGTAATGATCAAAATAAACAAGCATATAGAAGGTGAGTATTTACCCTGTAGAATTCACATATTTCATCTATATAAAGTTTGAAAAAAGAATTAGAATTAGATTAATCAGGTAGGAAATTGTAAAGGGTTGAAAACCAAACCTAATCAGCTAAAAACCGAGCTAGGTAGAATTGATTTGCACCAAAGTTACAACAACAAATCATTGAAAGAGCCATATTTGATGAAGGGGCATCCTGATGCACCTTTTTGAGGCAAATGTTGTCATGATTGACAAACTTGGTTTTTTGGTTTGGTTGGGGTCAATAAGGTCATGTGAGACCATTTTGAGTCATTCAATGATGTTTTATGATGTTTTGGAGTCATATCAAGTAAAATTTGCAAAAGTTACAAAATGTTGTCAAAAGTTTTCAAAAAGTTGTAAATGTGGTCATTAGTGTTAACAAGGAGTTAGAGGTTGGTTTCTTTAGTTGGGATTGATTGAGTAATTTGAATATGCCTTGTAACATTGGCCTCAAGGGTTGGATAGAGTTTGAATGAGAAGATCACCATTTAGCCACATCCTACATTGCATTTTTCTGTGAAAACTGACTATAATTCACAGATTGGTACTATATGGTATGGTCCTGAAACTAGTTGGAGAAGTTAGAGGAGAGAGTTAGCTTTCATATGCATTTGATTTGGTAGATTTTCATCAAGTTTTGTAGGAGATATTGCCATTTTTGTGACTGTAGGTGTAATCATGGGCAGAGTTTCCACCATCCAAAATTCATGAAAATTTGTGGAAAACTCTGTCCCATGCCCAACCACATTCCTGCAAGAGGAAAACTCATGACTGGCATGCGTGAAGGAGATATGGTTGACAATATGTTCAGTTTTTGAGAGAACAGTCCTAGAACCCTAGTTTCCTTGTTGCTTTGAATGATCCTTGCACAATTTGTTGATGAAGGGGTGTAGAATCATGGTGGTATGTTGCTAGGGGCTTGTACAAGTCTAGAAACAAATATGACAAGCATTCTTTCCCTTGTTTGAAGTCATCACTTGATTGTACCTAGTGGCAACAGTCCTACCTTACATGTTTTAGTGTGTCAAATGCTTGATTGGGATGATGCACGGTTGGGAACCCTTAGAAGGTGTTGTAGTAGGTTTGAAAGAACCAAGTTGCCCATGTTCCATATTGTCCTAAATGATGGAGAGACTTTAGGATGCTGCCCCCATGTTTTAGGCTTAGGAACACATTGCCTAGAGTGAACTAGGGTGTGCATTTGAATCCTTTGTCTTGAAATCTTGTTTGGAAGTGTTTAGGTGTTTGTTTTGAGTCCTTCCCCTTTGCATCATATTGGTATCAGAGCCAATAAAGACAAAAGTTGGTTCAGTGAATTGAAGACAAGCAAGGATGCCTCCAAGAGGGAATGTTGTTGAAAGAGCAATAGAAAGGTTGGCCAAAGAGATGGGAGACAAACTTGCCCCAGAGATGAGAGAAATGAGAACACATCTTGATGCAAGGCTTACAACAGTTGAGACAAATTAAAGAAGAGGTGTGATCACATGAGATTTGAGTGATTAGGAAGAAGAGATGGATGAAGACAATCCACCACAAGGAGAACCCTAGGAAGAAAGAAATGTGGAAGAATTGAGGATGGAGAGATTGCTAAAAGCAGTCGGAAGTGAGGGTTCCAAATTGAAGATGGAACTCTTTCTGTATTTAGGTAGCCTAAACAATGAGGAACTTCTTGATTCGATTGGAGAATTAGACAAATATTTTGAATTTGAAGATGTGCCAGAGGAACAACAAGTGAAGTTGGCTAGAACAAAATTGAAGGGCCATGCATCCCTTTGGTGGGACTATGTGTAATAAGAGAGAAGGAAGAAGGACAAAGAAAAGATCACCTCTTGGGATAAAATGGTGGCAAAGTTGAAAGGTAGATTTCTACCTAGTGATTATGCCACTCAATTGTATAGGAAACTACAAAATTTGAAACAAAAAGATATGGATGCAAAGACCTATACAGAAGAATTCTATAAAATGAGTATTAGATCAGACCATATGGAAGAGGATGCTGATAACGTTGCAAGGTGTTTGAATGGACTGAAAAATAGTCTACAAGATGAACTAAGTCTCACAAGCCTTAGAATGGTAGACGAATGCTACCAACTACCCATAAAGGCTGAAGACAAGTTGAGAAGAAGACAAGAGAAACCAAACAGAGGTAGGGGAAGGACCTTTAGAGGAAGAGGGTCATTTTCTGGGAGAGGACAGTCCTAAAGGTCTCAAAGAGAGACAAGTAATGCTCAAGAACAAACTTCTGATTCAAGGGGTAGTTTTAAGGGAAGAAGATCAAATTTTAGGTGCAAATTTGGGAGTAGAGGAGGATCAAGTGGATTCAATGGAAAGTGTTATAAATGTAATAAATTTGCAGGCAATCAAGCATGACAATGCCTTAAAGAACAATCGTCTACTTCTTTTAGGAGTGAGAGGAGAAATCAAGTGGCACAAGGTGGAGATGTTGAAAGTGTAAATTCTTCACCACACATTGAAGAGCCAGAAGTTGGAGAGTCTTTGCTGATGAGGAGAACCTTGATCAAAGTGCCCATGGAGAAGGAACCACCCCAAAGAAAATCACTCTTTAGGACCACTTGCAAATGCTAAGGTAAGTGTTGTCAGGTTGTCATTGATTATGGTAGCACCAACAACTTAGTTTCTATGGAAATGGTAGAAAAGTTAAAGTTGAAAAGATTACCCCATGCCACTCTTGTTGGAAAAACAAGGATAGACAACTGAGAAGGGGGGGGGGGAGGGGTGAAGCAGTTGTTACATAAATTAAAATTATTCAACCTTAAACAACCTTTAATCTCAGATCTGATAATTAACAGTGCAAGCATAAATCAACAACACATCAGAGACACATGAACACCAATATTTTATACGTGGAAACCATGTTAGGGGAAAAACCACGATGAATGTTAGCCCACAAGATTATACCCTATTAGAAGTATAATGAAAGAATGAATAGGGAATGCACATGCATTCAGACACATTGCCTAGTGCTCACCACTCAAAGGGAAGACTCACTGCCTTACATAAAATAATCAGATTAAATCCATCTGATGAGGTTGAACTGAAAAATTAGCTTCTACAAAAGCTTGATGACAGTTCTGGTTAGACACATAAACACTTCTTCACACTTTGCTCTAAAATCAAATGATCTGATCGTTATTCGCACATTTCACTTACATTCACTGAGCATACACCACACACACACTCATACACACTTCAAAATGAAGAAACAATCGCTCTTATATATCCACTACATGAATGTACATCAACAACTCTGTCGATCACAAATGAAGAATAAATTACAACTGTCAGCCCAATTTCATGAACAAATCTCAAAGCACACCAACCTAAGTCGGTCACAACATAGTGAGGACCTAAATCAACATCCTCAAACATGCCAAACAATAAAATATTAATCCATAAGGATCTGCAATACGCTACCATCAACATGTCGACCAAGAACATGAAAACTCGAACATACAAAGAAAAATCTTCAATCACGAACACACCAATCAACGTGGATGTACCACATTGATCGAGCACGATCTAAAAACATCACTGAACATCTCAGGAATGTACGCAACAACTCAATTCATTAGAATTGCAATTACATCTTCCAGAAACACTTGCTACAGTAACTGAATAATTGTAGGAACACAAAACTTCATAACTTTCTCAATTCTTGATGCACACCTCTGAAAATTTCGTACAACATACTAGATAGGCTCAACAACAAACCCTTTAAAGCGCGCCTCCTGATCATCAATGCACAAAACTTGCCATCACTCTGACCTTCTCAGCTTCATAGATTGCCTGCAACATATTTATTATAATTTTCTCAATATCTTTGACATATACAACCTTCAATCCATTTATGCTAATAGTGTTGACATTAATGACAACCACATATCAACAACACAACCACAATATCCAACAACTCCATATAAGGTTTCATGGCTAAACAAAGGGCAACAAGTGTTGGTGAATGAACAAAGTTGGGTAGAATTCCAAATAAGGAGATATAAGGACAAAGTCTTGTGTGACATCATTCCCATGGATGTTTGTCATATGTTTCTTGGTAGACCATGGCAATATGATAGGAGGGCAGTCCATGATGGTAGGAAAAACACGTCATAGAGAAGGGTGGGGTCTCCTATGCTCTAACACCTTTGAAAGAGGAAAGCCAAGAACAACAAGTGGGGTCTAGTGTGATGTTGGTAGGAGAGAAACAATTCATCAAAACCATGGAAGAGGAGAAAATGGACTTTGCAATCATAGCCAAACCTAGATCTGTTGTGACAACAGTGAAGATGGATGATTTGCCTTTGGAGATCCAAGATTTTCTCAAGAAACATGTTGATATAGTGGTAGATGAGATCCCAAACTCATTGCCTCCAATAAAGGATATAAGTCACCATATTGACTTCATACTAGGGGCTAGTTTGCCTAATAAAGCATCATACAAAATGACACTACTTGAAAATGAGGAGATCAAGAAGCAAGTGCAGGAGTTACTTGATAAAGGGCTGATAAAAGAAAGTCTTAGTCCTTGTGCGGTTCCCACTATCCTAGCACCCAAAAAGGGAGGAGTTTGGAGGATGTACATTGATTCAAGAGCCATAAATAAGATCACAATCAAGCATAGGTTCCCAATCCCAAGGATTGAAGATTTGATGGATTGTCTAAGTAGAACAAGCTTCTTTTCCAAGATAGACCTTAAGAGTGGGTATCACCAAATCATAATAAGGCAAGATGATTAATGAAAGACAACATTTAAAACAAATGAAGGGCTCTATAAATGGCTTGTAATGCCTTTTGGTCTCTCCAATGCACCAAGTACTTTCATGAGACTCATGAATAAAGTGCTCAAACCTTTCATTGGTAAGTTTTTAGTGGTTTATCTTAATGACATTTTAGTTTTCAATTCTAGTAAAGAAGAGCACTTACATCATTTGGATTTGGTATTAAGAAGGTTGAATGAAGAGAAACTAATGATTAATCTGAAAAAGTGTGAGTTTCTAAAGACAAAGCTGCTATATCTTGGGTTTGTGATCACAAAGGGCACCTTGAAAATGGATCCTGACAAAGTGGAAGCAATCTTGTATTGGCCTTCACCCAAGTCAGTTGTTGAGGTAAGGAGTTTTCATGGATTAGCAAGCTTTTATAGGAATTTCATCAGGCGTTTCAGTCATGTGTGTGCACCCATAATAGACACCATAAAGGGAGATAGGAGAAAGAAGTTTGTTTGGACTGAGGAGGCTGAAAAGAGTTTTCAGTATTTGAAGAAAAGGGTAGCAGAGCACCCTACATTGGCTTTACCAGATTTTAATAAGGTCTTTTCCATTGAGTGTGATGCTAGTGGTTATGCTATGAGTACTGTATTGAGTCAAGAGAATAAACCCATTGCTTTTTTTAGTGAAAATTTGAATGAGGCCAAAAAAAAATACTCTTTCTATGACCTAGAAATGTATGCTATGGTGCAGTCTTCGCAAAAATGGAGACATTATCTTCTTCCAAAGGAGTTCATAGTCTATACTGATAACCACGCCCTTCAATTCCTATACACTCAAGAAAAACTCAATCATAGACATGTCAAGTGGGTAGAATTTTTGCAGGGTTTCTGATTAATCCAATTTGCATATAAATTGCATACAATGAACATATACACGATGGGTATCAAGGACACCACAGTAAAGTCAAAGAACATGAAAATTCGAAGCAATCACTTGAATTATCAAATATTGCAAAAAATGTTTGATTTGGCAGATCATCAGTTTGTCTTTTGGAAAGTTCATGCTACATTCATAACTCAGTACGCACTTCAGTATCAGACAATATTTGAGGCAGTGAGTCACCATAGCTTTGCACAAAATATAATATAAATTCTTCAATGCTACACCTTGGAACATTCAATGAGCTAGGAAATTTACATCTCCACTTCCTTGAGGAAATGCATAAACTTTGTTTCAAGAGGGAAATGGAGGTCATAATGTTCCATTGAATAGAAGAGCTCTCTCACTCCTCCCGGCAGTTGCAGTTCATTCTTAAGATTTCTGTAGTTTGCATTATCGATTCGTTTTTAGATTCTGAGTGTTGGGTTAAGACTCGCAAAGATCATTCTTTATAGCCACTGACGGCGAAAACTCTTCCTTGCACAGAATAAACGACAATTGAAAAGCAATCTTGTAAGTGCACGGATTTAACAAGCAGCAGCAACGGAAAACCACACACATTGAATGTAAACATTAAGAGGAAATGATTAGTGTGTGATCATCATAATGTGACTCTGTAGGCTTCATTTGGAAACTAGCGTGACATGTAAGGCTTCGGCGCTAGTCCACCTAAGATAATTGTTCCCCCTTCATGTTCATCACACACCAGAAAAAATATTGAATAGTAGCCACACCAAACTTCCATGACAATCTCTGTGAATTGTTGATCAAGTTTCAACTTTCTGGTTCGTCTTAGTTCAGAACATGCAGGTGAAGTAATGGATTTATCATTGAATTAAATGTATTGCCTGCACAAACATGCAAATCTCTTCTGCGGCATGCACCACAAGTACAAGTTATGGTGTTTGATCTTGGATTAAGATATTTTTCTTTACTTGAATAAAAAAGGAGCTGAAAATCATGTCGAGCACTAGGCTAGCAGCCTCAGTGACCTTATCATGATACCAGAACATGCATACGCTTATTGCTTGCTTCACCTGTATCATCAATAATCCCTGCATGAAACCTGTTCATCCTTGCAATGATGGTAGTAATGGGCACTCCCTTATAACAACACACGCTATAGTTCTGGTGACAAACTTGATAATCAGCATGTACAGAGATGTTTGAACTATCACAAAATCTTGTTCCATGCCGCTTCTCGAGAAAGACCAAATGCAGTTGCTAATTTAGAGCTATGACGACAGAAAATACATCCTCCTTACCCTCAACACCGCTCATAACAGATGTTGTGTTAGATAGAAACCCGTAAACCATCAACAGCTTAGGTTATCTTCCCAACCCACCATCATTTTTGCATGTTTGTGGGCGTTTCCTGTCTTGCAGCAGGGAACTATCCAATTTTTTTTTCTCCTCATTTCAACTGCATTCAGTAACCTTTCAACCTCCCTATCTGTCATCAGTTTTCTTATTTCTTCAATGTGAATTCACCAGGAAACTTCAGCATAGATGCTTGATACCTAGACATAAGGTGCGGCATCCCTGGAATCCAGGTCTAGAAGATGTTCTGCAACATGTTCTTCTAAATCTATGTTATCATGTATTCTACAGACCCCAAGCAAACAATGCCATAGCTTGGCATCAGGTTCTACTGCATATTTTTTAATTAAGTCCTCTGCCTCATCAAGTTCTCCAGCATGGACGAGAAGGTCAACCATATAGCAGCAATGCTCCATGGTAGGTGTGATATGATTATGTTGAATCATGCAATCAAAATATTGCCTTCCAGCTTTCACCAGGCCTGCATGGGAGCATGCAGACAACAAAAAATTAAATGTGGCATGGTCTGGGTTGACACCAGATTTCTGCATTTCTTCAAATAGTTTCAGGGCCTCCTTGCCATGTCCATGCATGGCATATCCTCCTATCATTGTGTTCCATGAGATCAGGTTATGTTTATGCATTCTCCCAAATAACCTCTGTGCATGATCTATTCTTCCACATTTTGCATACATATCAACAAGAGCATTTTCGACAATGCTATTGGAGTGAAATCCACTTGTAATTATCTTCTCATGTATCTCCATGCCTTTTTCTACAGATGCCAATTTTGCACATGCTGGAAGAACACTAGCAAAGGTGAATCCTGTGGGTTGAATGTCTTCTCGATGCATTTGGCAAAACAGTGTCAATGCTTCCTCAAATGGTCTATTCCTGGAGTAAGCTGCAACAATTGTATTCCATGAAGTTACATCTCTGCAAGACATTTTGTCAAATAAATCCCGTGCCTTCTTCACGTTCCCACATTTTGCATACATGTCTACAAGGGCACTACTCACAGCCAAATCACCCTGAACTCCACTTTGAATTATTTGTTCGTGTATCTTCATACCCAGTTGCATATCTGCCAAATTGGCACATGCCGGGAGCACAGAGGCAAAGGATTTGGAGTCTGGCGTTATGCCTTCCAGTTGCATTCTATGAAAAAACCCCAGGGCTTCGTCAGCACAGCCATTCTGCACACATCCTGAAATCATAACTGTCCAGGAGACAGTGTTTCTTTTGGGCATTTTGTCAAACACGTGACGTGCACGCTTTATCCTTCCACATTTTGCATACATATCTACAAGAGAACTTCCAACAAAGACATTAGACTGAAACCCATTTCGAATTATCTCTTCATGGATTTCCTTTCCCAGTTCTAGAGTCTCACAAGCGGAGAGAATGCTCGCCAATGTCATTGCATCCGGATTCATACATAGCAACCTCATGTCCCTGAAGAGCTCCAGGGCCTTATCAAATTGCCCAATCCGCACATATCCTCCAATCATGGTTGTCCAGGAGACAGCATTTCTTTTCCCCATCTTGTCAAACAAATGACGTGCATTCTCGACACTCCCACATTTTCCATACATATCAACAAGAGCATTCCCTACAACAATATCAGAATCCAATCCTCTCTCAATAATCTGCCGATGCATTATCTTCCCCTTTTCTAGTGCCGACATTTCTCCACAAGCCTGCAGAGCAGTCGCAAACACGAAGCCATCAGGTTCAGTTCCTGCTGATTGCATTTGGTCAAATAATCTCATCGCCTCCTTAGCAAACCCATGCCTTCTACAAGCTGCAATCATCATAGTCCACGAGAAGAGACTTCGTTTAGGCATTTCGTCAAACAGTTTGCGTGATTCTTTTAAACTGCCACATTTAGCATACATGTCTATAAGGGTATTAACCAAAAAATTATCCGACATAAAACCCCTCATATTCATGTGGGCATGGACTACCTTTCCCTCTGGCAAGGCCCCCTTCTCGATGCAGGCGTGCAAAATTGATTGATACAAGTAAGTGTTTACACAGTAGTCCATAACATGCAATATTTCCAGAGCCTCTTTCAATAAACCCTGCGTACAGAGTGTGTCAAATTTCCGATGAAATTCATCGTGTATGTCATAGGATTTTGTTTTAAGTGCATTTCTAGTAACATTCCTATAATGGATATTAAGTAGTAAGTTCAATGTAAACATTTTCTTCTTCTGGGGTTGTGGCAATCTCATCGCCATTGCTGTTTTATTGCTCTCTGCAATGTGTTTTTTTCATTACAGAAATTTCACCTCCAGAATTGTGTCTGGTCTACATTTTCCCCCTTCCAGCATTGATTGTTTACGTCTTTTTCGTGTATGTATTGCACAATGAATCTTAAATCATGTCCTTCCCTACCCTACAGCCTTCCAATGGAGGTTGAAGTTTGGCTCTGTATTTTATTTGAAATGTTGAAGAGCTCCAAAATCATGAAAAGTTGATGGGTTATTTCTTTATTTTGTTTTTCCCTTTTATTGTTTTAGGAGGGGATGATTATTTTATAGTCTTATCATCAAAAAAATATATTGAGAAGTAGTAATATTTTAATTATTTTAAGGGAAATTAATTTCCTAAACTTAATATAGGATAATTAAATAAAATGTATATACATCAATATAAATTAATTTAGATTAATTAGTGTGAGAGTTGTGTGAGTGAGAAATCATAATATTATTAAATATTATTTGTGAAAAGTATATGTGAGAAATTATGGTTTAAATTTTAGGACAGAGGAGAAAGAACAATTTTGATATATTATTAACAATAAATTATATGAGAACTAGAAATGGTAGATCTTTGTTTTTATATTGTTTTGGGATTAGATTACTTTGTCAGCACTATGGTAGATTGAACATACAAATTTAGGTTGATTATGTACGTGTGAATATATCTCATAGCCCACATAAGTGATATGATTGAATGTGTGCCAATTTTTTGATTCACTTGATTTGTTGTTATTATTTGATTGTCAAGGACTAGTGGTGCTAAGAAACACTTAAGGGAGATGGTTAGATTACAAGGGTCGTGTTCCCTTAGGTTGACCCCCTTAATAGGATTGAATCCTTTTAGTTTACCTATCAAACTTTTCCTAGCAATTTCTTTCCTTTAATGTGAATGATAGTTGATAATAATTGTGAATGATAGATAGATATACATTAAATGCCTTTAAATATGTGCATAGCAAAATTAGGTAGGATTCAACCAAATTTTGAATTTAAAATTGTAGGGTCAAATCCATGGGTGTAGGATCAATCATATAAGATTGACCTAGGATATGAAAACAATATTATTTGAGTGAGATATGGGTAAGATGGGGCCAAGTGTGGCAAAATGTGTAAATGGGGATAAGTAATTTGACATGGTAGAATGAGTTCAACTTTGTACAAGAGTGCATTATTTATCAATATGCAATTATATTAAGCCATTTCAACAAAATAGGCCATTAGATGATCATTATAGAGTTATTTTAGTTTGATATATTTTTACATAAATTTGGACTCTAGAAGTTTTTCCCTCTAACCTAGTTCTTTATAGATGTCATATGTGATCTCCCTTGTAGAGAGGCAAAAGCGATAGGCCTATTATAGTAGATTAGGTTGTGATAGATGATGATAAGGTAGATCCCCTCATACAAGATCAATTGATATTGATGATGTGGATGTGTCTTCTTTTTTGGCATAGTGGGAGGTGTTGCAAGGTGTGCACCCTTGGTCTCCTTGTGTTGTGCAATGCAATGCTTGGGTTTTTGACATGGCTTAACTGCCTCTCATGGATTCATTAACTCTGGCGGTTGTATCGGGCATTAATAGGTTGATCTTTCGGTGCAACATAAACTATCTTTGCAACAATTGGTATCAGAGCCTAGGTCACGGGTTCGAACCCCTCGCTTGCATTGGGAGGGTTGTTGCAAGGTGTGCGCTCTTGGTCTCCTTGTGCTGTGCAACACATTGCTCAGGTTTGTGACATGGCTTAACCACCTCCCGAGGATTCATTAACTCTAACGGTTGTATTAGGCATTAACAGGTCGATCTTTTGGTGCAATGAAAATCGTCTTTGCAACAGGAGGAGGGGACCTCTATCCTTGTATGCCTAATATGCTCTAGAATATTTGGTTGTGATGAGATGATATAATGCCTAAGGTTTTCTTGATATTGTCTCTTTTTAGTAAATCCTTTTTAATAGAGAGTGACAAGGTTGTATCTTGGCATGATGTAATGATTGTGTCAATTTTGATCTTAAGTATATATATATGAATTTTTTGTTATCCATAAATGATTGGTGATATTTATGATATGTAGGGAATATCATGTAGTGGGTCTCTCTAATTTCACTAGAAATAATACACCTTATGTAGGGGATCCAGTTTTACCAACATACTAGACTTTTTTGAGATCATATGCATATGTTGGTTGGTTTTCATTGCACTTAGATCTATTGAGCTAGGCATTTGTGGCCTATAGAGAAACATCAACAAAATGCACCTCACTCACTCAAGCAAGGGTTTTTGTGGAGATTGATAGAGCTATTATATGCGACAATAGATTAAATGTTGTGTAAGAGTAGAGGAGACTCCAATTGGATCTAGATGTGACATGGTAAGAGTAAGATATGTTCAAGTGGGAGCTAACATCTAGTGGGAGGCATAGAGAGCCAAGCCTATAACCTCTAATGATGTGATGGTTAGTTATTTGATATGAGATTTGGACAATGATTAAGCCACTATTTGAGAGCAACAAGTGGAGATAAGCGATCTTTGTGAGGAGATTGGGTGACTACATGAGATGAACATTAAGTTACAAAACATGTCTTAATTTAGATCTTGATTTAGGACCCATTAAAGGACCCACAAAAATCATTGTAGAGTGAGGGAGGGATCATTTGGGGCACCTTCGTCAAGACCTAGAGGTCATGAGTATGTTGGCTCATTTATATGTTTGGAGATTTTATTTTTTCTCATTTCTGTTATGAGACATAATTGGTATTATATTTTATATTGGACTTATTAAACATTAAATGTGATGTTGTGATTTTACATTTGGATGATGTTACACTATAATTGATATTAGTTTTTGTGTATGTTTAGTTTTTCTATGTTTAAGGTTTAAATGTGTGCATGTGTTTATGAAGAATATATCACAAATAATAAACACACATTTTATCTATGGTGGTCAGTGAACCCTATTTTATTGTGATGAAATCTTAAAAATATCAACTAATGGTCCAAAATAATCTCATACTTAAAATCACATGTAATAAATGAAAAAGAAGCTTTATTGGGATAAACACTAGGTTGAATCTCAGGCTCTTTTCCTTTTCCTTTTCAACCCTCTAACCATCAATCTATTTCTTTATTTTGATATCATACTCGATGGTTTCATCGAGTCTCTTATAGTTCAATACGTTGAAGTCATCTTTGTTCATTCTTTCATTGTATTATGAATTTATATGCAAGTGCATGCATTAGTTTGTACCTAAGATTATATATTTGTTTAAATAATTATTTAGGAGGAGATTTAATTGTAGATGTATCACTATCAATACCACTATCACACATATATACCTCCTTTTGATCATTATATGTGGTTGATCCCACAAAGCGTGTTCCACTTTTTGAACTAAGTGGGCTGCTCAAAATCAACATTTTTTTAGCATTTTCAATTTGTGTTAGTTATAGCAAATAAATTGTCAAGAATTGAAGGATGATGTAAACTAATGAATTGTGGCATTTTATGTGTAAATTCAAGTTGTAGTCTTTTTTGAAATTTTAAGAGAATTATTCATATCATTTTTATTTTTCTATCAAATTTTGTTTTTTAAGTGCATAAATTTTACTATGAATAAAGAAATGTCACAATTTCTTGAAATTAGATGAATTAAATCTAATGGCTATTGCATAGACATTTTTATAATTTTTTTTTAAATACTTTATTTAAATTATTAATTTTTGAATTATTACTAAATTTCTTGTAGACCCATATTATTCCATAACACATTCTCTTAGCATATATATCAATTTTTTTTTCTTTTTTCACTGACACAAGGACATCCATGTGGAGCGTAGAACATTTTTTGATATTTTTCTAACAATTATTATTTTTCCTATTACCTTTAATATTAGGTCTTTGTTTTTCATAATGGACTTGCATCCATTATAAAAAAAAAAATTAAAAAAAAAAAAAAAACATGTACTATGTATTATATTTTTTTGAAAGATAATACCAAAGGCTACATACAATATATCATTTCCAAGTGACTTCATTTGATCTCCTAAAATGTGAAGCAAAATTTTATTTTTTGTCAATATTTTGATAGGTGTAGATGATATACTATCAAGGGTTTGACTCAAGCTTAAGGAGGTTCTATCCAAGGAGGTTTGGTCTAACCCCCTTCAATTAAACCCATTTTGATTGAACCCCTCTAGGATTAAATCATTATTTTTTCTAAAAAATATGATTTCAAGAAAAAATCAAGATGTTCCAAAAGTAGATAACACTATTACGAGATAACCCATGCCTTAGGTGTTTTACAATAGATAGATGGATCCATAGAAAAATATGGGAAACCATATCTTTGGAATCAACATGATATTCACCATCATTACAAGACATAAAGTCAAGTGGATCGTAGAGTATTCAACTTGTGAAGTGCTATAATCATGGTCTAGAGGGTGGTTTTCTATAATATAATTGTTAAAGGTGTCTATTGGTTTACATTTGTTATATGATTGGGGATCTATTGGTATGTGACATAGATTCCACTTATACGAGAATTTTCAACATTAATGCAAATTAGAAGCCACAAATTCCATAACATGTAACCATGGGTGCCCAAGGAGGATGTTGTAAGCCTATTTTCTAGGCATTACATGTGAACGTTGTATTTGTTTTACATGGTATATCTTGAGCACCCATAAAATATCTAGATGTATTATCAAATTCTATAATAGTAAGTTTTGACATATCTACTTATAATTGTTCTAAAATAATCCTTAATGCATATATTAAGATTATATCCATTGTCAAATAAGAATTTTTTAATGAATAGTTTACCATACTTAACCATAATGTGTATAGGTATTGCTTCTTCAAGAACCTTTTTAGGTGGGATACTATTTATTGAATGATATAACATGATTTTCCTTGGGTCCAATAAACTATCATTTTTATGTAACTAGTTATGTAGTAGTGTTAACCTCACCTTGGACTTTATCTAAGTATTTTTACATTATATATTTATAACAAGGTGTTGTGCACACCATGTCATATAGAGATATTTTGCATGAGTGTTTTATAACTATTGAATAATGTCAAACTCTTTTATTTTATATTTGTAATCTACCTAATATTAACTTCATGTTGGATTCCTTGGAGTAAAACAAGATTTCCTAAATCATCTAGACACTTGAATGCTTTATCAAAACAATCCTATAGCCAATTCATTCCTAGGATGACATTTTATGATCCCAAAGGAGCTAAGAAAAGGTTGAATTTTGATGAGAAAGAAGGTAATCTCACTTCAGATTCAAATAGAAATTAATCTACCAATGCTCTTGCATATTCCACTAACCATGTTTTAGCCATATAGCCAACTATCATAGGAATTATTTTTAACAAACCAAGATTTATGAGTTTTTTGTTACATCGATATCTATAAGAATTGAAATTGGTATACCAAATAAAATACATGTAGTATCAATTGGTGCGACTTGATATTTGGCTTGACAGTTATCTATAACTGCATGGATCCTTTGTTGGAATGTTTTTTATTGTGATGGGAGAGGGTAAATTTGGTATTGATTTCCTTGACTTTTTTAGGACATTGATTCACATAATGTTCCCCTCCACAATTGAAACATCCTCCAAAAGGTCCTTTCTTCTTTATAGGGTGATCATTCTTAAAGTTCTTTTGTTACACCTCGTTGTGTTGCTACCTAATTACTATTACCTTGTTGGGTTAAAATGCTTTAATAAATATATGTTTATGATTGTGTCTGTATATAAATCTTGATGGAAATATGATGAATGGATGTTTAATAAAGATATTTTATAATGTTTTGAAGATAATGACGTATGTGAATGTATTGTTATTGGCTAACTATTGTTATGATGTACTAAGCTAGATGTAGGAACAGGTTCAAACCTCTAAAAGAGAGGGGGAGTATCACTCAGGAAAAGAACTTGGTCTGGTAACCCTGGGGAGCTTAATTGAGCATACACACACTCACTTCCTAGTAGGTCTAGTTGATTAAGATAGTTCGGAAAATGGTAAATAACCTTCCATATGGGTTTGTGAATGTTCTGTATTGGGTTATGATCTTGTTCTCTAAATGTTTTGATTAAGGGTATGTGATTGAGTCTTTATGTTGAGAATAAGTTCTTCTTTGTATGTTCATATTTATATGTTAATCAATGAAGTATATACATAGAATGTACATATGTATATATGTACATGTCTACGATAAATCATACATATGAGTATATGCATGGATGAGTATACATAGGTAGATGTACCTACACATGCTCATGAATGGATGCCCATATGCATGAGAATGTTGATTGGATAAATGCGACATATATATATACACACTTCGTGAATATACATCAATCGATGAGTACATAAACATATGGGTTTGATTATGGATATTGAAATAATGCTATATATATATGTATATACATGTATATAGTTACATCAATAGAAACATATATACATATATATTAATATATGTATATATAATTATTTTTATATAAATATTTAATTGGAAAGCAATGGAATTGGTAATCATGTGTTTATGATTATATATATGGGTGATCCCACAATAGTGGTTTAAACGTTTTGACCAAATTGGACATTGAACTGATTTTTTAAAACTAAATCTTCACTTTCGAGCACCTATGGCTACTAAACCACGAGGAATTTGAAGATGATGAAAACTAGTGATTTGTGACATTTTGTCTATAGTTTCTAAATATATATATTTTTTAAAAAATTGGAATCAAATTGTATTTATTTTTTTATCTCCTTCGAAAACTAGTTTTTAATAGTAAACACCATTTTTAAAGAGTGATGTGTACTTGCTAACATATAAATTTTTTTCTATGAAGGATAAAATTCTATTTTTTTCAAATTTAGATTCTTAACTATGATATCTAGTGCATGCAATTGGTTTCATACTGTTTTATTGAATATTTTTTTCTTAATTAAGTTTTGAAGTCAAACTAGTTGCAATTTAGACATAAGTTTACTTGCTAACACAACTTTTTTTGTATGCATCAAAATTCAATTTTTTTTGTTGGATCAAGGACATCAATATTTAGTGCATAGATATTTTTCAATTTGTTTTGATAATCTACTTATTTTCCACATGCGCAGAATAGAGAGCTTGATTTTCGATGAAAAACCTATGTTTAATTAAACTAAAAAAATACATAATAGAACCAAAATATATTAAAATTATATTTGATGGATAACTCATTTTGAGGACTACCATCATCCAGTTGGGTCTGTGAAGTTGCCTCCATTTTCATCTTCAAACTGAGCCTAAAAACACAAAATTTTGTAGTAAAATGAGAAAGGAGGGGGAGAAGGGAAAAAAAGCAAGGTTTGAGCGAACCCCCATTGACCCCTTCGAGTGAAGGGGGGTTCACTCAAACCCCCTTTTTTTGCAATTTCTCTTTGTTTTCTTTAAAAAAAGTGTCATATGGGGTTTAAGCGAACTTGGATGAAAAAGGGGTTCACTCGAACTAGGGGGTTCGAGCAAACCCTTTTATGGGTTCATGTAAACGTACATGTTCGAGCAAACCCCTTAAAACCTAAATTTTTGGTTTTGGGAGCATTTTTTCAATTTCCCTTCATGAAGGGAATTGTAAACCAGTATTGTGGGATCACCAATATGTATATATCACGGGCATAATATATATATATTAATGATATATATAATATATATAACTGTTTGATTTATATTAAAATTCTTTAAATAAAGCATGTCGCATGATATAGTGCTATTTTTGTATGTATTAAAAGTGCTAAGTGATAAGTAATGCACATTATGTCGCTTCCACATAAACATTCTTGGGCTAAAGTTTATAAACTGCGCTTAAAACATTTAAAGAATAAGTCAATGAAGATTTAAATGCTACACATGAAAAGGAGAATATAGTTTATAAGTTGCAAACTATAATGAATGTAGATTTTACAATGCTGAATAAGTCTTTGACTGTGCTATAATAGAGGGCATTAAAGTATGAATATGTGGTGCTAGAAAATCTAGTATTTGGAAACCTTTAGAAGTCTTAAGTAAACTTGTGCCATGTACAGGAAAAGCCATGTGATAAACATAAAACTCAGTCAATGCAAAGATGGCAGCAATATGAGAGGGTAGCTGACTTGAAAATCAAATAGGAAACCTGTAGAGAGGTGTAGTTGTCCCTTGACTTAGTAAAAGAGTCATGTTGTCTCAAGAATGAAGTTGATTCAACCATTGGAAATATGAGGACTGTCATGTGTTGCAATTTAAGAGTTTTAATCAGCTGAGTCATTACATGTGAGTAGGAAGGTGGCAAATTTGTTAGCTTGTTTATAGCCTTTGGAAGCTCAAGTTTTAGTATATATAGAGGTTCTCTCTCTACCATTTGTTACACTTCTCATTTTGATTTCTCTGTTGTAATTTTTGTGTAAGTATTATTGTGAGAGTTTTAGTGAAAGAGAGAATTTTTTGTGAGTTTAGTTTTTTGAGAATTCTTGAGAGGAGGCTAGAGTTTGGAGTTTAATTAACATAGAAGGAGTAGAATTTGTGATTGTGAAGGCTGAGATTGGAAAGCAACATTATCAGTTGGAACTCTATATCCAGGCATGTTGATTTCTATTCCTCTATTATTTATGTTTGAAAGGTTATTGGATTATAAATGCCTTTGTTTGGAAAAGATTTCTTTTATGGAATGCATGATATGCTTGTTCTTATGAACTTAGTTATTTTATGAGAATGAAATATTCTTGTGTAATTCTTGATTAAAATTTTGAATTTGGGAACATTATTATTTGGGAATACTTTTATATTATGTGAAGTATGTGTTGCTTAAATGCTATTAGAACTATACTTAGCTCATTAAGTCTATATGGCTATTGCATGATATGGAATATGTTGCTATCTTATAGTGCTTTTATGAAAATATCATTTTGAACTTAAGAGGATAGCATGGTTATTCTTGAGGCTAGAGAAATCCATGGGAAAGGGGGTAACCTAGCTAGACACTAGTATGTGTGCATGCATGAATAGTGTGATTATACCTTGGGGTTAGAGGAATTCATGGGAAAGGGTGTAATCTAGATAATTAGTTTGTTATGAGCTTAGATATTCCTGTGGTTAGGGTAATCCATGGTTAAGAGAATTACCTTGTTGAACATTTTGTTATGTTATCACCTTAGATTGAATGTGTGTTATGTTAATGGTCAATACCAAATTGAGCTTAATGGTGGGTGGATAGATGAATCTCACTCGAAGTATTGGGTGTTGAATTCTTTGGCCAAAGTAGTGTAAGTAGCCACTATTTACACTATCAGTTTACTGTGATCCATGATTGCATTCTAGGTAGGAAAACCAATGTATGGTAGCTCTAGATATGTAGGACATACACTATGCTTAGGAAGGTTAGGATTATGGGGTTACCAAGCCAATCTTCGTGGAAGGTTAGGTCCATCTTACCAGTTAGGTAGATGTGTGGGGGACCACAGTAAGTACATGGTTGGTAAAAAAGTGCTTGAGTGATACTCTCCCTCATACAATTGGTGAATAGGATTTGAGGATGTACCGGTTTGGGGACACCTAGAAAGTATGCACTAGTGAAGGGGACATCTAGGAGGTATACACCAACATTGGGGACATCTAGACCGATGTATTTTGTTTATATATCTTTATCATTGAGCTCATAGAAGCTATGAATGTAAACATGTATCTCTAGTCCTATTGAGAAATTGTAAATGGGAAATATTATCAGGACATTATGTAATGTGAAATTGTTACTTGAATTATTGAATTAATTATTTGTTATGCAATGGAAGAGTTTGAAATGGTTATGTTTCAAATGTGCATCATGTTATTCATATGAAAAGTAATTTTTTTATTTCTCATAATGTTAGTAGCATAAAATTTCACTTATGAGTAAAACATAGTAAAAACAATGGGTAGAACAATGGGCATGTTACATCTCTTTTATTGAAGTCCTTAATTATTTTTCCATTTTGGGAATTGTTTATGTTGTTTCCCATCTCTTTTCCATTCATTTTTGGTTTGGGATCTTGATTCCAATTGTTCTTCTTGAAACATGGTGATGATTTGGACCAACCAAAATTCTTACAATTCTTATCCCTATAGGATAAAATGGATTTCAACTTTTTTCCTACTTAATTTCCTTCTCAAAGACCTGGTCCATGGTTTTTGGACTATGAATGTCTACTTCACCTCCTATTTGAGAATTTAGAACTGTAATGAGTTTTATTATGTGAACCCATTCATGATGCTAGTACCGAGGTACATAATTTAGTAGCCTTGTAAATTTCTCTCAGTATTACATGTTTTGTCATGTCTCCCTAACATTGATTTTGAAAATTAACCAGTTTCTAGTCAAAATACAATTGAGGTATCCATCTCTTTTTGAAGATGATAAATTAGTCCCAGGATAGATTCAAGGAACTTAATCATAATTATTTATTCTTATTCATCCACCAAGCAGAGGCTTCTCCAAATAAGTGATAGGCTCCCTAAATTGCTTTGGTTATCTTTGAATAGTTCTTGATTTTAAATTACTAATCCATGTTTCTGAGCCATGTTTTGGTTCCATCTTTTATCATCATTCCATCAATCTTTGTTCGTGTAATTTTCTTCATATCCCTTACAAGTTTATTGGTTAAATGATCTTTGAACTCTCCTTGATAACTTCCCTTTGTCTTACATTAGAATTATGCTCATGAATATTATTTTCACCACTTTCTTGACTTTAATCCTTACCATTCTCAAGGTTGTCTTCCCCTCTCACTTCTTGCTCCTAGGCTCCCAATCTTTCTTTGGATTCACTTAATATAGTTAGGAATTGATTCAACTTTGCCATAGGATTTAATGATGGATGCCCAAAACCATCTTGACTACTTCTAGGGTTTACTCTAGTCCACACCATGACTACACTTGGTAAATCATCATGTGGTTTATTAGTTCCTTAGATTGATGTGATATGAGATGTGACTAATAACTACACAAACATAAGTATTACCTTTACTTCACAAGTTTTAAGAGATAATTATGATTTTCCATTTCATAAAATTGCTTTTGGAAATGAATATAATTTTATTCATTTCATTAGATTTATATATGCTTATTTACATAAGCTTCCTTTTTTAAAGCTATATATCGCTATCAGAGAGGGGTAGGGATAACTTTAAGAAACCCCTCCCGATGAAGGTGTAAAAACTTGGCGAATCTTTCCTTTTATTTGAAAAAAAGTATTATTTTTTTTGGCGAATCTATGCACATTATTAAAAAAGTTTGTAAAATCCTGGCGAATCTTAATGAATAATTGGTAAAAAATAATAATCACAGTGGTGAATCCTAGTGAATATTCACTAAAAAGATTAATTACAATGGAAAATATCTCCTTTAAAAATTTGCATAGTTGGTCGGCGCAGTTCCCCCATATTTTTTTCTTTTTTGTAATATTGAAGTAGGGGCTTGAGGGTGGCAGCCACCAGTGGGGTCAAGGGGGCAAAGCCCCCTTGTGGGGGTCGAGAGGGCAACGCCCCCTCGTGGGGTCCGGGGACAACAACCCCGGCGCACTCCTGTCATGATACAGGCGGGGTCGAGGGGTAGAGCCCCTCGCCACCAAGCATAAATTCACTATCAAAAGTGCATTGGAGAACACACGGATTAAGTGTTTTTTAAAAATCTCACTTTAAAATTAAGAATAAATGAAAAAGCTTAAATATTACCATTGATTAGCAATTTACCTTTTTAATCCAACGATTGCAGGTTGATTCTGCGGCCTAATACACACATGCCTTTTAAAAGGCTTGTTGAGGCCCGAAATTTATTTTGGGCCACACGATTAAATCTAATCGTGTGGCCCAAAATAAATTCGGGCCTCAACAAGCCTTTTAAAAGGCATGTGTGTATTAGGCTGCAGAATCAACTTGCAATCGTTGGATTAAAAAGTTAAGCGATGATTTGATGGCAATAAATAAAAGCCCTATTCAAGGCTAAAATATCCGTAAAATTAAATGGTCATTTATTATTGTGGCGATATTTCCCTAAAATCAATGGTAGGAGTATAATATTACTGGTGAATATAATCGATATTTGTGATTATATTATAAATTGTTGGTGAATCAGTTTCAATGATGTGTCGTTTAAAATATAATACATAGGCGAATTAATCGAGACAATTTTTTTTTGTAAAAACCTGGCAATTCAGTGTCATTTTTAGCTTATACTATTCGCCATTTCTAGAGGTCCCGATTTCAATTATTCGCCAATTGGCAAAAATTCACCACTAAACTTTTCCCTGGAGAGGGGAATTTCTTCAGGTTCTTCCTCTCTTTCAAAGTCTAACAACATAAATTTTGAATATAGATGTACATGCATGTACTCATTTATCACCTCATTAGTTAGAACTGATGCATTACAACCACACTTGAAATGCATATCAGAAAGTGTAGATGGTTTTCTAGGTTTACTCGAGTGTGTTAGGAATTAGGTGTTGTACACTTTACATAATGTTTATAATGTTTAATTTATTAGTGTGTGTGGTGAACCTAGGGGGGCCTAGAAGTATGTGCATCACTAGGAGTTAACATTCTTAGGGTCACTTTATATGTTGTATGTAACATTGGGACATAAGTTGTAAAAATGTATTTATTCAATATTGGTGAAAATTAATAAAGTAGGTCCAATATTAAATGTGGGGTCATGGTTTTAGTCACATGGTTTTATGCAATACCACTCGGTGGTTTTGTGTGAGCTTGTTTCTATAAAAGAAAACACAAGGGTAGTTGTCTAAGATTGGCTAGTTGGATTTGAGTCTTCTTTTGAAGAGCACATATGTGAAGTATGGCATGGGATGTGTGGTTACATACTTGGACACATGGAGGATGCATTGAGGAGGTTTGATGTTTTAGAGGTGTTCATAGAGGCTCCAAAGATGTATTGTAATATTTATTGTTGAATAATATATTGAGCATGGATGTTTTTGGAGGTTGGGTTTTTACCTCTATGAGGGTTTTACCAAGGTATATCTTGTGTCATATTTTGATGGGTATGTTGTCTATTCTCTTGCATGTGGATTCTGAATACTTATTTGCATAGATTTCTCTTTTGGGTTACAAGGAAATTGTCATTAGATGGTTGCAAGTTTCCTTTCATTTGGTATCAGATCCATGGTTGTGGTTGGATAACCCTTGGCTGAGTAAATCTATTGTTAAGCTTGAATCAAGGGCTTGCATGGAAATAATAAAATACATGACAAGAAGTGAGGATTTTGTAGGTTGTTTAGTGTAGATCTAAGGGTTTTGAGTTTACTGTTATGATGGGTTATTTGCAAATTTGGGTTGTGAGAAATGTTGGGTCAAAAGGGTTTCTTAGATGTGTGCTCATGTGAGGGTTTTGTGGGGGAAGTGTTGTAGATGACCCCCTTGGGACAAAATGGACCTCACCATTGGATCTAGGATGGTCGAGAAACAAAGATTCATATTAAATTTGACCTATTTTGGTTACTAAAAAAATGCAATTTTTTTTAGCCATTACCCCCTCGGTCGTACGATTGTCAATCTGTAAAGGGTGAACAAAAAAATTAAATTCATCAATCCTTTTAAATTAAAAACCTGTAGAAATTATAAAAAAACAAAAAAAATTGGTCGATACGAGTCTGTAGATCCCATACCCCTTGCATTGACAGCTCTGCAAGTGGGTACCTTACGATACCGCTGGTAGCCTATTAGCAGTAGTCTTCCTTTGGTTGGTGTCTTTGTACCAATGAGCTAAGCCCCTATTCCCGAGCACCTAGTATGGTGGAGCCTCAACCCACAGAGCTTAGTCCCCTTTAAATTTAAATATGCCATAAATTAAACCAAGTTTAAATTTTTCAATTGGTTTGTAGTTCAAAGAAATTAAAATGAAAATTTAAATTTTTAAATACAAAATAAATTATGTTGCCCACTTGCCACTAGGACACCACCCGAGCACCGTTGATGAGTTGTTAGAGGCTTAGCCCAGGGGCCACCTTCCAACCACCCTTATAGGGAAAAATGGGCAAATTAATTTTCTAGGAGGCATAACTTTCACCTAGGTTGTCAGATTTTCAACTTTTTATACTTTTTGGAAAGCTAATTCCAAGAATTATGTTGTGGTACAAGTTTGGTATCATTAATTTTTTATTTTGATAAGTTTTTGGAGTGTGAAAGCCTGATGTTCTTTGTTACATAGTTTTGAGTATAACTTTTGCATATAGAATTGGTTTTTCAATTTCAAATAGGCATTGGAGAGCATGTTTAGTTTACTTCATAGTGGTGCTGATAGTTTCTTAGTTTGATGAGTATGGAGAGTTGTGTACTTGTTTGAACACTTGTTGGTGCCTAGAGTTCGAGGTGTGATTGCGAGAGCATACAAATGAGTTAAGAGGCAAAACCTTGAGGGAGTACATGTTTTCAAGTGATTTTCATGATGACACAATTGGTTTTTAAATTTTGTGCTTCTTGGTACAAGTTTACATTTGTTTTGATGCAGGAGCATTCGGGTGCACAGACAATTCTGCACAACCAAAAAGATTTTAAATTTTAATGTTTGTATTTTGTTTTGATTTTTTGTTACAGGTACAAATTATTGAAATTCTCAACTCCTCCAACATAGTAGAATTTAGTGATATATTGTGACAAAATTAATTTGTTTAATTGATTTTTTTGTAAATTGTTTTAAAATTGTTAAAAGATGTTAATTTTCCAAAAAGGAAAATCCCACACCCAAGCTTGGAGTGGGCATTTAATATGCTCTATAACTCCACTATTTGTATTTTGTTGCAAGATGGGATGCAAGGTGTTGGGGAAGTGGTGTGAGTGGATTGTAAGGTGGGAGGACAATTTTTAAATTGTCATTGAATGCATATGCCAAGAAGGGAAAAACCCACACTAGAGAGGGAGTCATGGGCATTTAGAAGGTTGGACTAGGAGAGAGAGATTGTTAGAAGTCGTGACTATGAGAACTAGTCTCATAAAAAAACATGCATAACTTTCTCATTTATGAACAAAATTAAAAAAATTAGAATGTTCTAGAAATCTAGGAAGGAGGAGCACAAAACCCAGAAACTATTCAAGAAAATTCACTGTAATGAAATAGAAGTGATAGGAAAAATGTGACAAGTTTTTTTGTGGCAATACTAAAAGAAGTTTTTGGATTGGAAAATGGATGCATAGAAGGTTGGTGTTGTTGGATTGACATAATTTGGAAAATGTGGAAGATTTTGTAAGCCAAATTATTGTTGCAAGCATTTTGGAATGAATAATATCTCATATTTCTTGTGTTCTCCATTTATGTGTTTTTTTTAAATAGAGAAGTGAACTTGCTGCAACAATTGACAATCCTGTGGATTCTCAATTGTTGATTGCATCAAATGGTATCAAATCAAGTTGATCTTGTTGGGGTGTGAGATGTGTTGAGTATGAGTTTGTTGCAGGAGCTTGTTTTGGTGAAGAGTGAAGCGGTGAAGCTACAAGAGAGTTGTGAGAAAGTATGTTTGTTGTGTTAGGAAAATGTGTTGTACACCTTGCATAATGTATTTAGTGTAATTATTCTTGGGGCCACTTTATGTTGTATGTAACATTGGGACATAAGTTAAGTTGCTAAAAATGTAATTATTTAATATTGGGGAAAATAATTAAATAAAGTACCGAATATTAAATGTGGGGACATGGTTTTGTAATCTCATGGTTTTGTGTAATACCACTTGGTGGTTTTGTGGGAGCTTGTTTCTATAAAAGCAACCACAAGGGTAGTTGTTTAGGTTGGTCAGTTGGCAGGTTAGGTCTGGTTAGCATTTGTGGAGGTTTGAAGCATGTGACGGGATGTGTGGTTACATGCTTGTTCACATGGATTACATAGAGAGGGATTGTTGCTTCAATGGTGTTCATGGAGACTCTGAAGATGTATCAAGTAATCTTTATTACTGAATAATACATGAGAGATGGATGCTTTTTGAGGCTGGGTTTTTTTTCCCTCTTGAGGGTTTTCCTAGGGTATATCTTGTGTCATATTTTCATGGGTATGTTGTCTACTCTCTTGCATGTAGATTCTGAGTACTTATTTGCATAGATCTCTTTTGGGTTATGTGGAAATTGTCATTAGATAGCTGCAAGTTTCCAACATTAGGTATCAGAGCCATGGTTGTCGTTGTATAACCCTTGGTTGAGAAAATCTTGTTTGAGTTTTGAATCTATGCATTACATGAGAGAATGAAAGCCATGTCAAGATATGAGAGTTTTGTAGGTTGTTTATTGCCGATCTGAGGGTTTTGGGTTTGTTTTTTTGATGGGTTGTTTACAGATTTGGGGTGTGAGAAATTTTGGGTGAAAAAGGTTTTTTGGTCATGTATTCAAATGACGGTTTTGTGGGGGAAATATTATAGATGATCTTCTGGGACAAAACGAACCTCATAGTTGGATTTAGGTTGACCGAGATACAAATTTTGATATATAACTCGACCTATTTCTATTATTGTAAAAAAATGCAATTTTTTTTTAGCCCCAGCCCGATTGTATGACCGTCTAGGGCATCTACAGAATAAAAAATTCAATTTTTTTTTCCCGTCGGCGAAAATTCCCTGCAAAATGAAAAATTAAAAAAAATTAGAAATCAAATTTTTCAGTGAAATACTGATTTGAAGCTTCATTGAAAAATTAAAAAAAATATATAAAAGGGAAGGGCGGGTGGGGTCAACCCCCGTACCCACCCCCTGCCACGACAGGTACAACCAGACGACAGGGTCTTTCATTGGCGGTACTACTAGACGATAGTGGGTGGGCCCCCTGCTGCCAACCCCTCATGGGGTATAAAAACTTTAAATGTTTTTTTTAAAAAACATTATTTAAAAAAAAAAGTTTCATCACTATTTTAATAAAAACCGCCCGTGAGAAATTTAAAGGCCGACCCATATTTTGAAAATATGGAAAATTTAAATGATTTTTATAAAATTTCAGGTCTGCCGCCCGGGGGACCACCACCATTGGTGGCTTCGCCTGAGGTCCACCCCTGATTGCATCTCATATTAGAATTGTGCAACTTTTTTCCAGAGGGCATAACTTTTGCTTAGAGTGTTCTTTTTTGCTCTTCTTGGACTCGTTGGAAAGATGACTCAGTGCTCTACACTGTGGTGCCAGAGTTGTTTTGGATATTTTTTAGTTTTGATAGTGTTTTACTTGCTGGAATTCAGATGTTTGTTTTGAGCTTCAAGAGGTGATATCGGGTGCATACAGAGTCAAATTTTGGACTTCGAATAGTCGATGAAAAGCTTGTTTAGAGCACTGCACAGTGGATTAGGTTTGGAGTTATTTTGGAATGGTTTATTTGATGTTTTCATTATTTGAGATGTTTATGGGTTACTTTGACTATGGGATACTATGAGTTTATGGATGATCAGATCTTGGAGATTTGATGTTGGATTTATTGTATGTTCAGTTGTACATCTTAGATTATTCTCTTTTTGACATGGTGATCAGTTTGGTTGGATTTGCATGCTTCATTGTTGTATCTACAAGTTGTGTGGCATTGTAGGTGGTCTATACTTACTTGTTGCACCTATGACTTGGATATGGGTTGTCTATGCTCATAGATATTTTAGTGTTGATGCACTTTTAGTTTTGGTGGCTTGGTTTAGTCATTTGGTTTACTGGTTATGATGTCATGTTGAGGAGGTGAGATGGTATTATCAGGTACAGTCAAGATATGAGACCTATGCAGTTGACTATGTTATGCATATATGTGGACATAATTGGATTGTTAGTTGTTGGTACATTTGGTGGTGATCATGGTGTCGTGGATGTTTCTTGTGCTTTAGAGACTTTGGAATGTCATGATGGTTTATGTAGGTGCATTGTTGGTGGTGTTGGATTGGATCCTAATTCTGGTTGCGGTGATGTATCTTCTTGGTATGAGGATCATGGTTTTACTTTTCCTTTTGGGAGCTCTTGTTACATTTGAGTTCTTTGATTGTGTGAGGGCCTCTGGTTGATCTTCATGAGGAGATTGTTATCATGATGTCATGGATAGCTTGATTACACTTTTTAGTGGGAGCTTTTGACAGTGATGGATTGGCGGTGATGGATATGTTTATGATGGTTTGGCGGTTGTATGTATGTTCTTGGCTTGGAATTTTTTGGTTCTACTTGTTATGTTACTGACATTTTAGTTGTGTGTGTAGACCTGGATGATCTTCGTGGAGAGGATGGTAGTCATGATGCCATGTGTAGCTCGTACCATGGTTCATTGGGAGTTGTTGGAAGTGACGTGGATGCATCATTGGGTATGGTTATCTTCATGTGATTGGGGATATGTTTACTCGGTTTAGAGTGGTTGCTATTATGTCATGGTTTACTCTTGATACACGTTTAGAGTCTGGCATGGTACTTGTTCTCTTGAGACCATGATGCTTATGTATGTTATGATGCATGTGATCTCCTTGGAGGAGATGGTTAGATCATGGATGTTATGTTTATGTTCCCGATTCATGATTGGAGCTTTGACATTGATTGTAGTAGTTCTCTTTGTATTGGATATATTGATCATTTTCTTGATTACTTCATGATGGTGCTATGTAGCATTTGGATTTTGGCATGGATTGGTTGGTTACAACTACTCATGGATACTTGGAGACATAGGTGAGGCTTGAGTTCTCTTATGGTTAGAGACACGTGTTGAGATGGTTACTCTTGATGAGATTTTAGCAGGAAGTCCGAGGAGCCTACACCTTCGTTGGACGTGAGTTCAACATGGACCTATGAGGAGAGTGTTCTTGGATGAGTCATGACTTGGATTACTTGGAGGAGCATTTTCATTCCCCACTCTTGGTCTACTCAGTGGTTTCACTTTGGAGGTACTGCCCATTGTTTCTTTTAGGTGCACTATGTTTATGCATTATCTTCTCATGCATATGGATCTTGAGCTATGGATATATGGTTTTGGAGGGTTCATTTGAGGAGTGTTGACATGTTTATCTCCTTATGTATTGTGATTACATTCATTGATGTTAAGTTTAGGAGATGTAGTGGGCTTATTTCCTTCATTGGGAATGGGTTTAGTTTGATCTTCTTTGGCTTGAGAGGCTTACATCCATCTTTATTACATGATACATATGTTATGTTTGATCTTGGTGATTGAATGGTTGGGTGTTGTTATGGCTTTTCTTTTGGGGTGTTGTGGAGATCATTCTTGACATAGTTGGCATTTAGAGGTGTATGTAGGAGGATTTCTATAGGTATATGATGTACAAAGTTTCTCTCTTTGGTCTTGGTTATCTTCTTGGATGTTTGGTTTCACATAACATTGGTTTGAGGTTTGGCTAGAGCTATTGTGATCACTAGCTTGTGGTCATGTGTTTTCACTTATGTTCTTGGGTGATGACATGGAGGTTCCTTTATCCTTTTCCTTTGTTGGGTGTGAAGAACTTGGGAGAGCTATGGAGACTTGTGGTGAGAGTTGTTCTTACAGGTTTGTATATCGTTGTGGATGATTCCTTGGTACTACATGATGTTATTTAAACTTTCTATATGATGTTATTGGTAGAATTGGTATGCCTTGATATTTTTCAGATTTGCATTATCCATGCAATGGGAGCTCTTGGATGTGTATGTCATTTATGACAAGTTTGCACTTGGAGTTTATGATTGCAGTTTATGGGTGTATATGTTGATGGCATGAGTTTACTATGTTTTGTATTTTTGGAGGTATGGATAGTTGGATGTGTTGGCATTTGTTGTGGGTGCTATTTCAGCTATGGTTTTTTTTATCTTGACAGCTACTGGTGCATATTAATACCTTTGGATTGAGTTTTTGTGTTTGGGATATTAGTTGAGGCAAGACTTATGCTTCATTGTGATAGATTGTGTGGCATCTCTTTGGATGGATTCTTATCTTTGTGCATTGGCATGATGGTGGATGAGAGCATTCATGCTTGGGATGGTGGTCACTTTGATTCTTGTTGCAGGTATCTTGATGGAGCACATGGAGTACTTTGATTCCTTGATGGTATATGTGGCTATATGGATTGTTCATTTTGATTCATGTTTTGAGGTTACTTGTTCCCTTTATTCAATGTATACAACAAGTGGGAGAATGTTAGGAAAATGTGTGTTGTACACCTTGCATAATGTATTTAATGTAATTATTCTTGAGGCCACTTTATGTTGTATGTAACATTGGGACATAAGTTAAGTTGCTAAAAATGTAATTATTTAATATTGGGGAAAATAATTAAATAAAGTACCGAATATTAAATGTGGGGACATGGTTTTGTGGGAGCTTGTTTCTATAAAAGCAACCACAAGGGTAGTTGTTTAGGTTGGTTAGTTGGCATGTTAGCTCTGGTTAGCATTTGTGGAGGTTTGAAGCATGGCATGGGATGTGTGGTTACATGCTTGTTCACATGGATTGCATGGAGAGGCTTGTTGCTTCAATGGTATTCATGGAGACTTTGAAGATGTATTGTAATCTTTCTTGTTGAATAATACATGAGAAATGGATGCTTTTGGAGGCTGGGTTTTTTCCCTCTTGATGGTTTTCCCAAGGTATATCTTGTGTCATATTTTCATGGGTATGTTGTCTACTCTCTTGCAGGCAGATTCTGAGTGCTTATTTGCATAGATCTCTTTTGGGTTATGTGGAAATTGTCAATAGATGGCTGCAAGTTTCCAACATGTTGCAGACATGAAAGAGGGTCTATGACTACTATCCTCTAACATAGATAAATCTGGGTAGAAGTTGTAGATTTCCTCCACTGAGAGAGTGGGTAGAGGAAGAATCTTCCAGATTCTTTGTTGGGTAGAGGGTAGTGTGTTGTGATAAATTATTTTGCAGAGTGTGTGATGTATGGTAGCAATGAGAGATGGGTATACACATGAGGAAGAATCCTGTGATATGGGAAGGATGGAGCAAGTATCAAAATAGGAGAATCTTTGGATGATCATGGATATAAATGCAAGGTTGGATAGATTAGAGCTATTGTAGCAAGGAGAGATAATCAAGATTCATGAAGAGTTGAAAGGTGCAACGTAAGATAAATGAGAAGAAATTGGGACAACAAAAAGAATTGAGGTACAATTTGATAATTGTGATTTTGATTTGTTTGTGAGTAAAGAAAGTAAGATAGATGGAGGTGTGAAAGTAGGGCTCTTTGACAGTCCCATATTTGATGAGGAAATTGGTGAAGAAGATCTCCTATTGAGAGAGGAGATAAGAGGAATAGAAAGGTTATTAAGTGGAGAAGTAATTTCTAATTTTTCAAAGTTGTATGAAGAGGAAATTGATGGGGATTTGTTTATTAGTGAGATGAATATGAAGTTACAAATAGATGGGAAGAAAATAAATGAAGATGCAGATTTCGTATGCAACAAGTTTTTGTGAAGAAGTTGTTGAAGATGTTACAGTGGTTGAAGACATGAAGATGATTGTGGGAATAGATGGGGTAGATGAAAACCTCATAGTGAAGGATGTGATAAAGGTTGCAGTTGAAGATAACAGTGGAAACATTGTAGCAAAGAAAGAAGAGGTAAATTTGTTTGCATTTTGTGATTTCCATGAAGTTGTAGGGTAGATTTGTATGTGTATGTTGCAAGTGTTGATATATATATGATGAGGGAATTTGCTAGAGGTGGACAGATTTTAACAAGTTGGATCCCACGAAAGAGGTTATGAAAGGAGAGAATCAATGGAGGAGGAGGATTTGTGGTGGATACACATACATGAGAGGAAAGAAAAATAGTGAGTAGATTTGTTGGAAGAAGAGGAAGAAAAAGCAAGAAGGAAGAAAAATGGATGAAGAACGAACATATGATCTTCAAAATTTTATGAGTTACCACTTATGAAACATTTCTCTTACCTAGGTTATTTGATGCAGGAGCATCCAGGTGCACGAATAATCCTGCACAACCAAAAAGATTTTAAACTTTAATGTTTGTATTTTGTTTTGAGTTTTTTGTTGTAGGCACAAATTATTGAAATTCTCAACTCCTCCAACATAGTAGAGTTTGGTGATAGATTGTGAGAAAATAAATTTTTTTAATTGATTTTTTTAATAAAATTTTCTTAAAATGGTTAAAAGATGTTAATTTTCTAAAAAGGAAAATTTATGCCACACCCAAGCTTGGAGTTGGCATTTAAAATGCTTTGTAACTCCACTTTGAAAATTGGAATTTGCATTTTGTTGCATGATGGGATGCAAGGTGTTGGGGAAATGGTGTGAGTGGACTGTAAGGTGGGAAGAAAATTATTAAATTTCCATTGAATGCATATGCCAAAAAGGGAAAAACCCACACTAGAGAAGGAGTCATGGGCATTTAAAAGGTTGGACTAGGAGAGAGAGATTGTCAGAAATCGTGACTGTGAGAACTAGTCTCAGAAAAAAACATGCATAACTTTCTTATTTATAAATGAATTTAAAAAATTCAAAATGTTCTAGAAAGCCAGGAAGGAGGAGCACAAAACCCAGAAACCGTTCGAGAAAGTTCATTGTAATGAAACATCAATGATAGGAAAAATGTGATAGGTTTTTTGTGGCAATACGAAAAGAAGCTTTTGGAATGGAAAATGGATGCATAGAAGGTTGGTGTTGTTGGATTGATATAATTTAGAAAATATGGAAGATTTTGTATGCCATTATTGTTGCAAGCATTTTGGAATGAACAATATTTCATATTTCTTATGTTCTCCATTTATGTGTTTTGTTTAAAATAGAGAAGTGAACTTGCTACAATAATTGACAATCCTGTGGATTCTCAATTTTTGATTCCATTAGTTTTTCAGAGTTGGACTTTGATGGTGATAGATACATAGGTTGTCTTCAATTTTGAGGTCATGTTTGGACATTGTTTGAGACTTGGAGTCTTATGTGGGTGATAGTTGAGTGCAAGTATAACATTGGTGTTGATTATGGTTTCATGATTATGTAGGTACACTTTTCCATTGGCATGACATAATCAAGTTTGTGGTTTTTTGGTGGTGATTTGGTTTGGTGTTAGGAGGTTTTTTCTTATCTGCTAGATTCTTGTTTGGTTCCTTGACTATGGTACTTGGGTATGGACACGTTTGGTAAATTATATTTGAGATTGATTTGGTGTTTGAGTCATTTGGTCTATAAAATCATTCTTTGATATCTCAATTTACAGTTTACTAATGTGATGATGAGTTTGCATGTTTCAGTGATTGGATCTATGAGTTATGTGATTGGTAGGTAGTGCAAACCATTGATTACAATGGGATGACTTAGATGTGGACTATCTATATCCACCAAGTTTGATCTAGTGTTGTTGTAGAATTTGTTAGTTGGCATTGTCTATGGTTATTTGTACATTGGTATGTGTGCTTTGAGATGAGAGGATGGATGATGTTTATAGTACTTGGATAGTTGGTTTTGAGACTTGTAGCATGATGGTTTTATCACTTTGTCATAAATAAATTGGTTATACTTTTCAATGGGAGATTTTGACAATGATGGATTGGCGGTGTTGGATATAATCTTGATGGTTTGTTGGTGGTTGTATCTTCTTGGCTTGGAGATCTTGGTTTCACTTAATGTTACTGACATTTCATTTGTGTGTCTATACATGGATGATCTTCATTTGGGATATGGTTATCACAATGCCATGTGTGACTCAATATCATGATTCAGTGGAAGTTGTTGGTAGTGATGTAGATTCTGAAAGGAAAAGCAACAGTGTGAAAACGCTTTCCTAACGCTAAAACCACAGAGGAGAAGTGCAAAGACCAGTATTAAAAATTTTAAATACTTAAGATACACACATATAGGATAACAAAAGTAATAGAAAAGAACATACACAGAGATTACATCAGATTTACGTGGGAAAACCCTTTCGGGAAAAAACCCACTAGACCAAGAGCAATCACTTTGTATTACAATAAAAGATTACATACAAAGGTTAAGAAACTTCTCTCTTTGATATTAGCTCACAACATCAAACTTCTTTTTTGACTACACTCACTGTTACAATGTTTTACAACTTACAATGAATTCTTAATCTCACCGTCACCTTTTGTGACTTCTTACAATACATACAACTGTTACAAGTCTTAAATGCATTATTAAATCAACCAACCAATCGGGTTTATTTAATTACACCTCTATTTGACAGAAAAATCCGATTGCTTCTTGTCCAAGCCGCCCTGCAATCACGCATCGGGCCACCCAGGCATTTAATTCCATTTGCTATAATCAGATCCTGTCACCCGTCGAATCGAGCCTTACAACAAATGATTTCACCGCTTCAAAATTTGGCCAATCAGTCGTTGATAACTTGCCACGTGTCGCCTTACCATTCGTTCACCGCTTCTAGTTGAGTCGGATCAGTCAAACTATGTTCACGAGCTCTTGACCGCACCACCGCGCCAAGCCAAAGAGACCACTGCGACACCACTTCAAGGTTGACAGACCTTTGCGGTATGGAGGTGCCACCATGTAACCACTAGTCTTTCCAAACACCCTCACAGTATAGAGGTAACAACTTGTCTACCTGACCGTCGCCCTTCACCGCACCACCGCCGAGCACTGCGAAGCCTTCTACGGTATGGTGGTGCCACCGCCCAATTGCAAGGCTAAGAAAAACCTCCCATGGTATGGCAGTAACCACCTGTGTCGACCATCGAGCCCACCATAAAACCATGCCCTGACTGCAAGACCTCCGTGGTAAGGAGGTAAGCAACTCCACTAATCGCCATGGCTTACTGCACCACCGCAACATGGCCAAAATGCCATTGTGGTATGGCGGTAAGCGTTCTTCGTAGGCTATCACCCTTTACCATGACCACTGTGCCACCTTCAAGCAACCCCCATGGTAGGGAGTTAAACATTCCATTTGACTGCCCAGACCACCGCATTACCATCAGCGAAGAAGAATGAATCTGCGGTATGGCGGTAACACCGTCCAACCACAGACTGAACAACTGAGGCTCGTGGGTAAAGCGGTAAACCGTGCAACCATGCCTCTATGAACTATTCCCCACGGTAAAGCGGTAAAGGCTAGAACATAAGGTATTTCACCAAGTCCTTTTTAGAGGTTCAAGCTAGAAGTTGAGACACCTATCCCCAACAAGATCCCACTTGATGAAGATTTCCTAGCTTCCTCTAGACTTTGAGTTTACTAATGGTCATAGGCCCCAAGGCCCATCGAATCTATGCACCATCTGAACTTTTCTGTGCTCACTGGCTTTGTTAATGCATCTACAACATTCTTCAAAGTGTGAGCCTTTTCTAAACAAACCTTTCCATCTTCCACCATATCCCTCATTGCGAAGTGATACTGCACATCGATGTGCTTCATCCTGACATGGAAAGTAGGATTCTTTGCCAAACAAATGGCACTTTGACTGTCACAACAAATTGTAATCTACCCTACATTAAAACCAGTATCAGAACACAAATGAATAAGCCAAACAACTTCCTTGCAAGGGTGTGTTTCTACCATGTATTCAACTCCTATAGTGGACAAAGCGACTATAGCCTATCGCTTGCTCATCCAACTAACTGCACCACCATTTAACATGGAAGTGTATCCACTGATGGATCTTCTGTTGTCAATGTCCCCTGCCCAATCAGAGTCCACATATCCATGAATGCTGAGAGTCTTCTATGATGCAACCAAGTTACCATGGTAACACAAAGCAAATTCTAAAGTTCCTTTCAAATATCTAAACACTCTCTTCACAACATCCCAGTGTGTCCTCCCCAGATTTTCCATAAAACAACTCAGTACTCCCACTGCTTGGGCAATGTCTGGTCTTGTACAAACCATTGCATACATTAAACTACCAACAACACTTGAATAAGGCACCTTGGTCATGTCCTCCATCTCAGTAGCAAATTTTTGACAATCTTCAACATATAGCTTTGTTCCTTGCAAGACTGGAACAACTAGCTGCTTGCAATCATTCATACCAAATATCTCCAGAACAGTGCTAACATACTTACTTTGGCTAACCCAAATCTTTCTACTCGTTCTGTCCCTGGTTATTTCTATCCCAAATATATACCTTGCTGCACCCAGATCTTTCATTTCGAACTTTGCAGACAATTGAGATTTAAGATCAGAAATCATAGACTTACTATTCCTTATGAACAACATATCATTCACATACAAGGTAATAATAAGGACACGATCATTCTCAGATTTGTAATACACACGAAGATCAAATTTTGATCTCGCAAATCCCACAGACAACACAAAGGTGTCAAACTTCTGATACCACATTCTAGGCGACTGCTTCAAACCATACAAAGATTTCTTTAATTTGCAGACCATAATTTCTTTACCTTTTTCAACGAAGTGCTTAGGCTGGGACATGTAAATTTCTTCTTCCAACTCTCCATGGAGAAATGCTGTCTTCACATCCATTTGTTCGATCTCTAAGTCATACGTTGCTGCCAGTGACAAAAGAAATTTGATAGATGTCATCTTTGCTACAGGGAAAAATATTTCTCCATAATCAATTCCCTCAACCTGGGAATACCTCTTTGCAACCAACCTCGCTTTATACTTTTCAACACTTCCATCTAGACTAGTCTTCTTCTTAAATACCCATTTATAGCCAACAGGCTTTCGCCCTTTAGGAAAAGGTACCAAATCCTAGGTTTCATTTTTCTTCAATGATTCCATTTCTTCATTCATGGCTTCCAACCAGGAATTTGAATTAGACATGTTAATTGCCTCTTTTATAGTCCTAGGCTCATTAGTGCTAGTAATCAAAGAATAGGCATAGTTCGAATCCAACATAGAGAAACCATACCTATCAGCTTGTAATCTTTCACATGTAGACCTTCTTATTGGCTGAGGTTGTGGTTCTTCATCTTCAAAACTTTCAGAGCTGCTTGAACTCTCCTCAGTTTTAGGTACACCATGTAGTTCCACTTTTTCTAGAGTCTGAGGGATTTCAACTACATCATTCTTCTTTTCTTTTTTATCTATCTCGAATTGTGGAATAGCTATTGAAGGTTTCAGCTCATGAAATATTACACTTCTGTTGTACATAACCTTCTCAATATCAGGATTCCAAAGCTTGTATCCCTTCACACCAACGCCATAGCCGATGAAGATACATTTGACAACCTTGTTCTCCAACTTTGAACTTTTCTCATTTGGCACATATGCATATGCCTCATAGCCAAAGACATGAATATGTCTCAGAGAGGGCTTCTTACCAGACCAAGCTTCCAAAGGTGTTTTGTCAACAAGAGCAGAACAAGGTGAACGATTTACTAGGTAACATGCTGTAGCCACAACCTCAACCCATAACTTCTGCTCCAAACCAACACTGCTCAACATACTTCTCTCTCTCTCTCCATTAACGTTTTGTTCAACCTTTCAACAACTCCATTCTGTTGTGGAGTATAATGTGTAGATTTATGCCTTTTAATCCCATGGTCTTTATAGTATCTTCCAAAATCTGCAGAACAAAACTCACAACCATTATCCATCCTCAGGCATTTAATTTTCCTTCTAGTCTGATTCTCTACCAAGTTTTTAAACTCTTTAAAATGACTGAACACTTCTAATTTACTCTTAAGGAAGTATACAAATGCCTTTCTCGAATAGTCATCAATAAAAGAAACATAATATCTAGACTTCGATAACGAAGGAACATTAACTGGACCAAACACATAAGAATGAACATAATCCAGTACCAAAAGATTTATGAGGACTTGAATAAAATGAAACACAGTGTTGTTTTCCATAAATACAGTGTTCACAAAAATTGAACTCAAGGTTACAATCAACAAGCCCTTCTACAAGATTTTTATTTTTTAAGGTTTTTAAACCTTTCTCACCTATGTGACCGAGTCTATGATGCCACAGCATGGGCTTCTTTGCTGGGAGTTTCACCTCCAAGGCATTTGCACCAAGAGGAGATTCATCATCCTTCTCTACATGAGAAACTTTTCCTAAATTTATAGAGATGTTGTTACATTGAACAAGACGTGCATCGAGCTTGTACAGAGTGCCAGTACGTACACCCTTAGCCAACACGATTGTGCCTCTAGCCATGTTACATCCTTTACTCGAGAAAGAAACTTCGACACCAACATCATTCAACTTACTGACAGAAAGTAAGTTACGAGCCAAACCTGGTATGTGTAGTACATCACCAATCCCTTTAATTCTTCCATCAGGGAACTGTATTTTGACTCTTCCACGACCAACAATCTCTAGTGTTGAATCACTTTCCAAGTACACCTTTCCACCATCATACTTTTCATACTTAGTGAACCACTCTCTATGAGACGTCATGTGGAAAGATGCACCCGAGTCAACCAACCAGACATCATCTGATGCCTGAGTTGCCAAGGCTGCAATGAAGGCATCTGCATCACTTTGAGAAGAGTCATTGTCTAAGGGGTTATTCTTTTTCTTCTTCTCCTTACAATCTTTTTGGATATGGCTAGGCTGCCCACAATTCCAACATTTCACCTTGGACTTTTTACCAGGAGACTTTGATCTCCCTTGAGATTTAGATTTAGACTTTTTTTCTTTCTTCTTTCCTTTCTCATTCAATCTACCTCGAACAACAAGGGCCTCTTTGGCCATATCTGAATACTTCCTCCACATCTCTTCCGACAACAACGAGGCAACAATGTATTCCATCTGGAAAGTAGTGGTCGTACTTCCAATAGCCATTACAAGATGATCCCAAGTGTCAGGTAACAAACATAATAGGAGCATGCAACGATCCTCCTCCTCTATCTTCACACCCACAAATGCCAACTAAGCAACACTCATATTAAATGAGTTCATATGGTCTGCAACAGATGCACCTTCTTCCATCTTCAAGAAGCGAAAAGTCTTCCTCAAGAATAACTTATTTACCAGACTTTCCCTGATAAATATCACCAAGCTTCTTCCATAATGAAGCTGCAGACTTCTCCTCATGGATGTTCAGGAGTACAAAATCAGCCAGACTAAGTCTTATGAAGCCTCTAGCTTTTCTATCTACAAGATCCCAATCCTCTTGTTTCATACCTTGTGGCATAGTTCCAAACACAACAACCCAGAGGTCTCTATCCACAAGCAAGTCTTCCATTTTGAGTTTCCACAACTAAAAGTTGTCGCCATTGAATTTTTCAATTTCTACTCTACCTGATGTACTCGCCATCTCAAATTGAACTAGGTTCTAACTTTTCAAGACTCCCATTGGAACATTATTAGCACAAAAAACTAACCCTTCTAACAAGGATAACACAACTGGCCAGGCTTTGATACCACTTGAAAGGAAAAGCAACAATGCGAAAATGCTTTCCTAAGGCTAAAACCATAGAGGAGAAGTGCAAAGACCAATATTAAAACTTTTAAACACTTAAGATGCACACATATAGGATAACAAGAGTAACATAAAAGAACATACACATAGAGATAACATCAGATTTACATGGGAAAACCCTTTCGGGAAAAAACCCACTAGACCAAGAGCAATCACTTTGTATTACAGTAAAATATTACATACAAAGGTTAACAAACTTCTCTCTCTGATATTAGCTCACAACAACAGACTTCTTATTTGACTACACTCACTGTTACAATGCTTTACATCATACAACAAATTATTAATCTCACCGTAACCTTTTGTGACTTATTACAATACATACGACTGTTACAAGTCTTAAATGCATTATTAAATCAACCAACCAATTGGGTGTATTTAATTACACCTCTATCTGATAGATGAATCCAATCGCTTCCTATCCAAGCCGCCCTGCAATCACACATCGGGTTGCCCAGGCATTTAATTCCATTTTCCATAATCGGATCCTTTCACCCGACGAATCGAGCCTTGCAGTAAATGCTTTCACCGCTTCAAACTTCGGCCAATCAGTCATTGATAACTCACCATGTGTCACCTTTCCATTCATTCACCACTTCCAATCGAGTCAGATTGGTCAAACTATGTCCATGAGCTCTTTACCGTGCCACCACACCAAGCCAAAGAGACCACCGTGGCACCACTTCAAGGTTGACAAACCTCCACGGAATGGCAGTGCCACTACGTAACCGCTAGTCTTTCCAAACACCCTTGCGGTACAGAGGTAACGACTTGTCTACCTGACCATTGCCCTTCACTGCGCCATCGCTGAGCACTATGAAGCCTTCCGCGGTATGACGGTGCCACCACCCAACCACGAGGCTGAGCGAAACCTCCCGCGGTATGGCGATAACCGCTTGTTCCAGCCATCGAGCCCACCGTGCTACTATGCCTTGACCACAAGACCTCCACGGTAAGGAGGTAAGCAACTCCACTAACCGCCATGGCTTACTGCGCCACCGCGACATGGCCAAAAGGCCATTGCGGTATGGCGGTAAGCTTTCTTCATAAATTGTCACCCTTTACTGCGACCACTGTGCCACCTTCGAGCAACCCCCGTGGTAGGGAGGTAAACATTCCGTCTGACCACCCAGACCACCACATTACCGTCAGCGAAGAAGAATGACTTTTTGGTATGGCGGTAACACCATCCAACCGTGGACTGAACAACAGAGGCTCATGATAAAGCAGTAAACCACACAACCGCACCTCTATGAACTGTTCCCCATGGTAAAGCAGTAAAGGCCAGAACAAAAGGTATTTCACCATGTCCTTTTCAAAGGTTCAAGCCAGAAGTTGAGGCATTTATCCCCAACAGATTCACCATTTGATGGTAGATGATCATCTTTAGTGTTGCAAATGTTTGGAGGAGCTCTTAGATCCTGTTGCTATAGAAGAGTCTTTCATATTTGTAGGTTCACTTATGGTAGATGGCTATTTTCATGATGATTGGAGATGTTGACATATTGGAGCCATGGAGGATTTAGGTACTCTTTGGTTGAGGTGTTGTATATACTTTGTCTTTTAACATATTATCCTTGTTTGATAGGATGATTGCTATTATTTCATGGTATACTCTTATTTGTGCACATTAGAGTTTCAAAATGATACAAATGCATGTTATGTTGATTAGAGCATATTTTATGTACATATGGAGAATGTGATCCCCTAAGAGGAGATGGTTAGATCATGTTGTCATGTTTATGCTCCTAATTTGTGATTGGAGCTTTGACATTGATCTTGTTTGGTTCTCTTTGTATTAAGTACATGATCATTTGCTTGATTAATTTATGATGGTACTATGTTGCATTTGGAGTATGAAATGTATTGATCGGTTACAAGTGATCATAGATACATGGAGAATTAGGTGAGGCTTGGATTCTCTTGTGGTTAGAGACATGTTGTTGAGATGGTTACTCTTGATGATATTTTAGCAGGAAGTTTGAGGATCATACACCTTGGTTGGATGTGAGTCCAACATGGAACTATGAGGAGAGTGTTCTTGGAGGAGTCATGGTGACTTGGATATCTTGGAGGAGAATTTTCATTCACCACTCTTGGTCTACTCGATAGTTTACTTGAGAGGTATTGCCCATTGTTCCTTTCACGTGTATTATGATTTATGATTATCTTTCATAGATATGGATCTTGAGCGATGGATACATGGGTAGTTCTGGAGGATTCATTTTGAGAGATATTTGGTATTTTTTTATCTCCCTGCATATATGATTTGATATTATGATTCCATTATAAGGATCTTAAGAGATGGTTCATGAGATGATTTCCTTATTTGGGAATGATTACATTGAGTTTGATCTTCTTGTTTTGAGAGGCTTACATCCATGTTAGTTACATGATACGTATGTTATGTTTGATCTTGGTGATTGAATGGGTTGGGTGTTGTTATGGACTTTCTCTTGGGGTGTTATGGAGGAGATCATACTTGACATAATTTTCATTTAAAGGTGTATGTAGAAGGACATGCTACATGCTTATGATTGTTGATTCTCTCTTTTTGGTCTTGGTTATCTTCTTGGATGTTTGGTTTCACATGACATTGGTTTTGAGGTTTGGTTGGAGTTATGGTGATCACTAGGATTGTGGTCATGTGTTGTCACTTGGTTTTTTGGGTGATGACATGGAGGTTCCTTTATCTCTTTCCTTTGTTGGGTGTGGAGAACATGGGAGAGCTATGGAGACTTGTAGTGAGATTTGTACTTACAGGTTATTGGTTTACAAGTTTTACATATCATTGTGGATGCTCCTTGGTACTACATGATGTTGTTTACACCCTCTATGTGAGGCTTGCGGTAAAATTTAGATGCTTGATCTTTTTTAGATTTGCATTACCCATGGAGTGGAAGTTCTTGGATGTGTATGTTCTTCATTTTTTAGGTTTGCACATGGATCTTGTGCTTGTGGTTTATGGGTTGTATATATTTATGGCATGATTTTACTATGTTTGTATACCTTTGAGGTACAAATAGTTGGATGTGTTATCACTTTTTGTGGGTGCTATTTCAGCTATGGAGTTTGTATCTTGACAACTATTGGTGCATATTAATACCATTGGATTGGGTGTTTGTGTTTAGGATATGAGTTGAGGTAGGACTTATGCTTCGTTGTGATAGATAGTGTGGCATATCTTTGGATGGATTCTTATCTTTGTGCAATGAAATTATGGAGGATGAGATTATTCATGTTTGGGATGGAGGCCACCTTGTTTCCTGTTACATGTATCTTGATGGAGCACATGGAGCACTTTGATTCCTTGATGGTTTATGTAGCTGTAAGGATTGTTCCCTTGTTCATGTTTGAGGTTACTTGTTACCCCTTATGCAATGCATACAAGTGGGAGAATATTAGGAATTAGGTGTTGTACACCTTGCATAAGGGTAATCCCACAATAGTGGTTTACAATTTTTGGCCAAACTGGACACTGAAATTATTATTTTTAACTAAATCTTCACATTCATGCACCTATAGCGACTAAACCGTGAGGAATTTGAAGATGATGCAAACTAAAGTCTTGCCACATTTTTTCTGTAGATTCTAAAAATATTTTTTTCAAAATTTTTGGAATCAGATTGCACTTCTTTTTCCATCTCCCACGAAAACTAATTTTTTTCAGAAAACAACATTTTTAAAAAGTGACGCACACCGTATAATGTATAACTTTATTTCCATGAAGGTTAAAATTCTAATTCTTTCGAATTTAGATGTGTAACTCCGATATCTAGTGCTTCCACTTGGTTAGATATTTTTTATTGAATATTTTTTCTTTAATCAAGTTTCAAAGTCAAACCAATTACAATTCAAACATAGCGCGACCGTATAATGCGTAACTTTTTTTGTGTATATCGAAATTCAATTTTCGTTGTTGTTGGATCAAAGACTTCAATATCTGGTGCACTCATATTTTTCAATTTTTTTTTGATAATATGCTATTTTTCCACATGTGCAGAACAAAGACCTTCATTTTCGATGAAAAACCTATGTTTAATAAAACTAAAAAAACAAATACATAAGAAAACCAAAACATATTAAAATTGTATTCATTGGAGAGCTTGTTCTAAGGACTACCATAATTATTTGAAATAAATTTTAAATGAATTCATTTGATCCCCCAAAAGGTAAATCAAAAGTGATTTTTTATCAGCATTTTGATAGGTGTAAAGGAGACTCATTTATAGGTATGGTTTAAAACTAGCGAGATTCTATCCAAGGGGGTTTGATCTAAGGTGGTTTGGTCAAACCCTCTTCAATAGGAATCCTTAAAATGGAAATTTTTAAAGCTTAAGTCATTATATTTTCTAAAAATAGGTGATTTCAGCAAAAAACAGAATCTCTTAGAAATTGTAAACCACTATTGTGGTAGCACCCATAATGTTTAATTTATTATTATTTGTGTGGCACACCTAGGGGACCCAAAAGTATGTGAATCACTAGGAGTTAACATTATTGGGGCCACTTTATATGTTGTATGTAACATTGGGACATAAAATTTTGAATGTAATTTGTAAAAATGTATTTATTTAATATTGGAGAAAGTTAATTAATAAATTACCCAATATTAAATATGGGGTTTTTGTAGTCTCATGGTTTTCGTCACATGGTTTTATGTAATACCACTTGGTGGTTTTGTGTGAGCTTGTTTCTATAAAAGAAAACACAAGGGTAGTTGTCTAACATTGGATAGTTGGGGTTTTGAGTCTTCTTCTGAAGAGTGCATATGTGAAGCATGGCATGGCATGTGTGGTTACATGCCTGGATAGATGGAGGATGCATTGAGGAGGCTTGATATTTCAGAGGTATTCATGGATGCTTTGAAGATGTATTATAATTTTTATTGCTGAATAATACATTGAGCATGGATGCTTTTGGAGGTTGTGGTTTTCCCTCTATGAGGGTTTTCCTAGGGTGTATCTTGTGTCATATTTTGATTGGTATGTTGTCTATTCTTTTGCATGTGAATTTTGAATACTTATTTGCATAGATTTCTCTTTTGGGTTAAGTGGAAATTGTCATTAGATGGCTGAAAGTTTTCTTTTAGAGTGGAGATTGAATGTCCAATCCTCTTCTCTCTTTCTGGCTTGATTCACTTAAGAGTGTCATCAAGAGTTTCAGAGTTGGAGAGCTAGGCCTCTCTTAGATAACTCATAGTTTTCTTGGTTTTATCATTGGTTTTTTCCTTCTTGGATTTATTTGTCTTCACTCTCTTTTTCTTAGCCTTAGATCTTCCTATTTCTACATTCATAGTTCAACACAAGGTTATCTTTCTAAAAAATTCTTGCATAGTAGGCCCATAGGCCCTAGTATTTAAACCGTGCTTTGATACCACATGTAACGAACTACCTAATTACTATCTAAAAATTGCTTAACTTTATCTCTAATAAGACCATTTTTTAATATATCACAATAATATATATTTCTCACTTATTCTATAAGGAAGGAATACATATCTCAAATATGTATATTTCCAAATAGTACATCAAATAATTATGTTATCTCATGAAGAAATTATATTAAACATCATTATTCTAGAATCAAGTTTACAAGAATGAAACATAACGATATTACGTTACATTATTTGATCGTAGCCCTCTTTTTCAAATATTATACTTTATAAATACTATTTAACAATTCATTTCAAAATACATTATAATATTGATGTGTGATACATACTATGTGTGTGAATATGTGTACTAATTAAAAGGATAAACAAACACACCAATGTGACATTATATTGAAGAAATTAAAGTTAAAAGATAAATAAACTCTCAACACAACAACTTCTTCAAAGACGTCCCATTGTCCTCTATCTCCAAGGATTTGTTGTAAGCTATTGGATCTCAGTTGGTGTAAGCAGTAACTTGGTAGAATGGAAACTTAGAGAATGAGATTATGCAACATGCATTTCTATTGCTAAATGATATGAGATGATTAAGCTAAGATATGAAACTAAAATGCTATGAAAGATAAGATGCTATGCTCAAGAAAATAAGATTGCTAAATGATGAATAAATGCAACTATAATGCTCACGCTATATTCGCTTGAATGCAAGATCTAAGATCCTTTTCAAAGCACAAAGAGGCTATATTTATAGAGTTTTGGAGGCAAAAGCCTAGTTGGCAAAGATCAACGGTTGAGATTTAGTCTAGTAAGATGAACGGCGAGAGATGGAGAAGTTGGAAAAAAAGATGGAAAATAGAAAGAAAGTAGGAAGATGTTTCCTTCCCATAAAATTTTTTCACTCAAAAATGAAGGCAACTTGCTATTTGTCAAGTTTAGTTATGAGTTAGTTTTAGTGGTTGAAGATAATTCAATCAATTAAATAATAAAATTATTTAATTTCATGTGACATGTGGATTTGGAAGCTTCTAATTAAATATTAAAAATATTTGATTATAAGTGAGATGTGGATAAGAAGTTTCTAATTAAATATTAAAAATATTTAATTATATGTGAGATGACTTTTTAGAAGATTTAAAGATGATTTTATGATTTTGGAAAGAATAATATTTAGAAGATTTAAAGATGATTTTATGATTTTGGAAAGAAAAATATTTACTTTATTTGAAATAAAGCAATGTGATAATTAAATTAAATAAATTTTAAAATTCATTTAATTAATTAAGAAGAAATGAAAAAGATAATTTTGGGAAAAGAAGAATATTTACTTTATTTGAAATAAAACAATGTGATAATTAAATTAAATGAATTAAATAAATTATAAAATTCATTTAATTAATTAAGAAGAAATGGAAAAGTGATTAAATTAAATAAGTAACTAAACTTATTCAATTTAGATAGAGGAATGTAGAAAATGAACACTATAAATAAATTATTTAAATTCATTTATATGTAGATTGAATTTAGAAGATTAATTAAATAGCTTGTATTTAATTAATTACCAAACTTATTATAATATGACCATTTTTAGGTGTATACACATACAATCAATAATACTACATGTATAACAAGGTTATATGTTTTAATCATCAATTACAATGTCATTAATATAATCTCAATTAAAATCCAATATTATCATTGATAAACCAAGTCTTCAACATCTCAATTGCAAGAGGGAGAACGTCACCTAGATTCTTTCCCTCCAACCATAGGCTGGCAATCCCCCACACACATTCCAACTAGAAGTGGTCTTACCCTTCATGAGAAGTAGCAAATCCAAATGATCTCCACGAATCACCATGTCATCCAAGAATGATTTTTGTGTTTTAATTAAAAATGGGTGTCATATAAATCTAGATACCCTCTATTTGAGTATGACCTATCTAACTGATTGTAATAAATAGATATTGTGAATTGAAAATGCAAGTAATGGTTTTGCATTATTTTGGTCAAAGATTCCAATAATAAAAAAAATGTTTCAATAACCAATTTGTTCATCATATGTTCACATAAATATTTCTCAAATTGGTTATTGACAACTTAAATTTTATTTTTAATTCCAAATAGAGTATTTAACATTACCAGTTCATCTCAAGAAATCAATCTCATTCAATTCAACAAGGAGTTTAATACTAATGAATTCCAATTTATAGTCCATTCCTTTCTATATTTGTGTGTATATATAACACTCACGTTCACACATGTGCACATATAATTATATCCTCTCTCTCTCTCTCGCACACACATATATTATATGCTTACATTCCCTTGTTAATATATAAATAAAACAATTAAACATCACAAGTAATTGCACCTGTACATATGCAGATGTATAATTTCTTATTACTCTTTTCTCATAAAACATAGATAGCATATACATACAAGAATAAGGGTGCTGGCAAGAAGTTGAGTCCACTTTTTGGTCAAAAAGTGGAAGTGTTTTCCCTGATTTTCAGAATTTGACACATTTGACCTTAAAATTTGAAGCACTTAGAGATGAAATCTTAAAAAAAGTCACCAATCATAAAATGTAGTACTCGGAGTCTAGTTTCCAAATATGTAATTTATTTCAATACCTAGATTGTACACATTGAGTTTCAATAGGAGTTTCTAAAAATCACTATTTAAAAGTCACTTTTTTTTTTACCATACCATGCACGTGTACGACATCCATATTTTGACCTAAATTATCGTATTTTTCTAAATCCTTTTGGGAAAAGATTTGTGACTCACTGAAACTTGTTTTTGATATTTTTTTGTAATTTTTTATTAAATTTTTACTAGGCATATTTGTCGGTTTGAAAAATCGTCGTGTACAACACACATAAGATGACCTAAACTTATCATTTTTTGATTTTTTTTTTTAAATTGAAAAGAATTGTCTGAAGTTTGTTCTCGTGCAATCCGTTCATAAAAATGTTATGTTGATAAAAAGTTATTGAAATACTAAAAAATACTAATAATTCAAGTTTATGGACCTATTTAATCATAAATTAAATGAAAAATAAAAAAAATAATCCAATTGTAAAAAAAATTACATATTTGGAATCTACACTGTCTAATCTATAATGGGTTTTAATTTCGTCGAAAAACTCTGCAAAGAAAGCCTTCAGACATATGCCCAAAGTCAATATTTTTTGTGACATTGTTAGGACCTTCAACTTGCAAGTCAAACCAGGTCCAGGGCTTAGGTTCGGATCCCCAAACCATTTTTCGAACCTATCAACAAAGCAAAAACCCGGCCTACATTTGAAATTTTAAAAAAACGAGATCCCGTTTTATAAAAAATATTTTTTTTTATGCTTTTATGAAACGGGTCCCGCTTTTGAAAATTGCTGAAAATCCATTTTGGAAATTTTTCAAAACGGATCCGCTTTTAAATTTTTCCAAAAATAGAAAATTTTCAAAATGGATAGTTTCCAAAAATGGAAAATTTTCAAAATGGGATCTCGTTTTGAAAAGTTGCCAAAAATGAAAATTTCCATTTTTGGAAAATTTTCAAAACGAGATCCTGTTTTTTAACCGTTTTAAAATGGGATCTTGTTTTTTGATTTTAGGTTCGGGATCCCGAGCCTAAATGAGATCCTGTTTATGAAAAAACGAGATCCCATTTATTAAAAACGGGATCCCGTTTTTGCAATGTTGATTTCATTTTTTTGGCTAAAGCAAAAACTTCCACGTTTCGTGGACTTAACTTCTTGCACTTACTCATAAGAATTTTTTATAAAATATATCTATTCTTTTAGTCATGATGTTCAAGATAGATCAATGATCCTAGGTCTATCTTGATTAAGACTAGACTATCACTCCTAAATAAGACACCATTAACATCGATATTACCACAATTTTCCTTCCCCTAACAAAAATGAAATTATATCAATAAATAAAATAAAAGTATTATTCCCAAAATATAATATTGTCAACACTAAAGGAACTAAACATATAAATATCCTCAAAATTTATTACTATAAATAAACACCAAAAAATAAATAATATTTCCATAATAAAATTATACTTTTGATGCCAAAAGAAACAAAAAAATGAGTACTGTTGAAGTTGAACTTAATATTGAGTTTAAGATTAGCTTAATCACTATCATTTCATATCAACAATGTTAAGATATTAAACCGAGTCCTATCTCTTTTGAGACCATAATAGGGTTGGTACACAACACTACCATCATTTTCTATATAAGATATAGATCAAACACTAATTTTCTTGGTTGAGTCCCTCCCCATATGTTAGGGGTTTTCACTAACCCCAACATTATTGATCATACTATTCAAGTAGTATCCAAAAAGGTAGATACATGGAAGTGTTTAATAAACACTAGCCTCTATGGAATTGGATGATTTAAGTAGATCCTTAAGAATCCACATGTCTAAATGGTTGAACAATTTTTTTAACTTCACTCATACTTAGGCTTCATAAGGCAAAGTATCTCTATTATAGCAAAGCATAGACAAAATTGTCAAGACCATTTTATACCTTGACATGAATAATAGATTTGGACAATCTTAAAGAAAAGATAATGCTTAATAGAGATATGACATAGACCTATTTAGTCTTATTTAACAGAGGTTATTTATATCATTAATGACAATAACAAATCTAATCAATGCTTTATAGAGTAGTAATAGAGACCCATTCGGTAATTATTAATAGAGGTTAAATATTATTAATGACCATAACAATCTTAAACAATGATTGATAGAACAATAACAAAGACCTATCCAATATTATTTAATAATTGAATACTATTAATTTGACCATAACAGTCTTAAACAATGTTTGATAAAACAATAACAAAAATAGTGACAATACATTTCTTAATGACTATCCTAGTGAAAATATCAACAACCCTTATACCTTTCATGGTGAAACATAGAAAAATGGGTTAGGGTTCACTACACATGGGTTTTATACTAAATTTGGGATATTTCACCAAACTTACTATAAATAGAAAGGGAAAATGGAGTGAATGAACCCAACCTATTCTTCTATTTCATTCAAGAAATGAGATCCCTCAAGTCAAAATCCACTTTCAACCCTTAGGTGAGTGAATTCTTTGAGGAATCTTGCAATTTCCCTTTTCTTGCAAGGATGGCGGTCTAGGCCAAACAACACTTTGGGGAGAAAGATTAAAAATAGCAAATCAACTCCAAATTGCAATCTATAAAGTTGATTAAGAAGATTTAGTATAAGACTGATGGAACCTACAGACTTTCTGGAGAATTTGGAAGAGATAAATCTTGCGTACCTCTCACAAAAAGGTGTTTTCGAAAGCTGACTATGAACTCATTCACCCTATGGCGAATGGGTCTTGGATAGGGCTCTGTAAAAATGGTTTCTGGGTTCTCTTCTCCTGTGTCTGCACTCCCAGATCCCCAATTTTCATAGTTGGGCAGTCGAAAATAAATCTTGTAGGTGAGTTTTCATGAAATTGCAACAATAGTGACAACAAATGCAACTTTGCAATTTTGCAACTTTGAGATCTTCAACTTTTCTTCAACTTGCAAATCTGCAACACACAAAGAGAGGGAAAAATGTTTGTTTTTGGTGAATGGGGGTTTGCCTTGGTCAAACCCTGTTTTGGTAATTAAATCTTGTAATGAAATGAAATAGCATGAAGGAATGGTGATTGAACAAATGCAATGTCACAACTCACCAAACCCTTGTATGAACCTTGAAATATGAATTTGCAACTTACATGAAATGGCTTCAATGGATGTGGATCTTGATCTTGAAACTTTATTTGAAACAACGCCTTTGAATTCTTGAATGGATCTTGAACACTTCATAAACATATTAGCTCAAACAACATGCATGATGCAAGAAGACTTTGACATGATAATAGGATCTCAATTGTTGCAGTAGATCTTTGATGAGTCTACCATTGAATGCCTTAAAAATGCTCTTGATAATGTTCACTTGAAAACTTAGAGTGCTTGAATCAAACTTGTTAGGTGAAAGATAGTGAAATGACCTCTTATTTATACATATGTTAATATTAATTTTTGAAATTCAAATAAGACAAGCCGACATGTGAATATTCACTTGAAATCATTGAAATACTATCAAAAAAATTATTAAATCATTGAAATGCTGTCAAATACTGCACGAATATTTATGTTTGTTTTGGTGAATGGGGGTATGCCTTGGTCAAACCCCATTTTGGTAATTAAACCTTGTAGTGAAATGAAATAGCATGAAGGAATGATGAATGAACAAATGCAATGTCACAACTCACCAAAACCTTGTATGAACGTTGGAATATGGATTTGCAACTTGCATGAAATGGCTTCAATGGATGTGGATCTTAATCTTGAAACTTGATTTGAAATAATGCCTTTGAATGCTTGAATGTATCTTGAACACTACATCAACATATTAGCTCAAACAACATGCATGATGCAAGAATAATTTGACATAACAATAGGATCTTGATTGCTGCAATATATCTTCAATGAATCTGCTCTTGAATGCCTTGAAAATGCTCTTGATAATGCTCACTTGAAAACTTAGAGTGCTTGAATCAAACTTGCTAGGTGAAACATAGTGAAATGACCTCTTATTTATACATATGTTAACATTAATTCTCAAAATTCAAATAACACAAGTCGACATGTGAATATTCATTTGAAATCATTGAAATACTGTCAAAAAAATTATTTAAATCAGGGTCCTAGGTCTAAGTGAGGACCCATTAAGGCATAATTAACCTCAATTAATTAATAAAGCCCTAGATAAGTGTGAAAGTGTAAAGGTACACCTTACAACACCATAAATAAGGCACAATTAAGTCCATTTTATTTAATAAGGACCTAAACTTAATGTGAATATGTAAAACATATTACAACACTAAATTAAGGCATAATTTAGTCCTTATTATTATTATTATTATTATTTCACAAATTAAGTGTGAAAAATGGATACTTTTTCCTACACTACACATGGTTTAAAGTATAGATAGGGTTCAAACAAGTATTTACATATATAAGAACATAGACATCGACCCTCATGAGGGTTGATTAAAACCCAAAAAAGTATTAATTTTAAAAATGTAATAAAATATAGAACCATAATTTTTATTAAAAGAGTAAAAAATATATTCATAATCTATGTACACATAAAATAAATTAATCATCATAAGAAATTGTGAAGTGTGAAAATTCCAAAAACCCTTTAATACTTCCACTTTCCTCTTCTTAAATTATTTGTAAAACTCTATGATACACTCCTTTGCACTCTTTCCCACCAAAAGACTCTTTCTTCTTCCTTATTTATTCCTTTGTTTCTTCCTCATTTCTTCCTTTTCTCCTCCATTCTCTGCATGTTTCTCAAACTCTCCATATTGCATTACTCACATGAGTAGTAAAGGCTCTCGTTACTCCTCTTAATGTGAAGTCAACACCAATATTGCCACTTACTTTCTCCACTTTGTGGAGTTGATAGCTTGGGGATCTTTGGATGACTTTCAAAGTACTATCAATTAATACCACCATATGATGATAACACCCAAACATAACTATGAATTAAAATTTCCACTTTATCTTATATCTAATTATGAATTTTTATCCCTTTATAAGTGAATATTTAATTTAGAACATTCAAAATTGTATATATATATATATATATATATATATATATATATATATATATATACATTCAAAACTGTATATATATATTCAAAATAGTATATATATATATATACTGTATATATATATATATATTCTCTTATACATATTCAATCAAATGATTTTTCTCACCTTTTAAGGTAATATTTTATTGAACTAGCATATACTTAGATATAAAAATTGAGTAGTTTAAACAAAATTTGAGGCAAAGCGATTCAACAAATAAGAACCAAGGAAAAACTAATCAATCAATCCCAAGACAAATATTCACATGCATTTTTAACTAAAAATTATCTAGTGCATGTGTGTGAGTTCTCAAATTCATGATTTTTCTGACATTTTTCTAGATCTACTTCCTTCTCTTTGATAATGCTCTCCCTCCTCATCTAGGAGGGAGAAAATTATCTCCTACATCTACCTTATGAAACCAACAAGGTATTTAGTCTAATAATTGTAATATCAAAACATAATATAAACATTCGCCAATCATCATAATGAAAATATCTATACACATTTTTATCTTTCAAATTTATAATATCTAACTGATACTTTCCTTTTCTTTGTACGTAATAAATCAAATCAATAAGAGTAGAAGTGATCTTAAAAAAAAATTGGACATCTTAATTTAAAACATGTCACAAAATAAAGCATAGATAACTTGGTCCAAAAATGGGGTGTGAAAAAGACAATCATCACTACTCCCTATTGACACCCTAAGAGACATAAGAAAGAAATTGAAAGGAAATTAAGGAACTATAAGAAATGGGGCACATAAAACCACTCAACTTTGAATACCTTTGTTTTCTCTATAGTTTTCGCGAAGAAGAAAGATGGCAAAATTTGGACGCGCATGAGTTACAAGGCATTGAATAAGAAAAATATGAAGAATTAATACCCCATTCCCAAGATCAATGAATTGATAGATGAGCTTCATATAATAGTTTATTTATTAAAAATATATCTCAAGTTAGGCTACTGTCAAATTAGAGTCCAAGAGGAGGATATTCACAAGATGGATTTTTAGTGTAACTACAAGAACTATGAGTTTTTGGTCATGTTGTTTGGTTTTCCAAATGCTATAGAAACCTTCTAGTCATGCATGAATTATATTTTCTATATTTTAATGATAAAGTTTAACCTTTTCTTCTTTGATGAATTTTGATCCACAACAAAATGTGGGAGGAGTACTCATGGCACATTGATGAAGTGCTGGGAATTTTGGAAGCACAAATGTTGTTTTCTAAGGAGCCAAAGTGTAAGTCTACTACAACACAAATTTAGTATCTAGGTCACATCATTAGTGTAAAGGGAGGGCAAGTGAACATAGAGAAGATTGAATTAATTCAATATTGGCTTCCATTGAGTACCTTGACATAATTATGAGTATTCTCCAACTGTTGTAGTTACTATAGGCATTTTGTTAAGGGTTTACCCAATTAGTTGTGCTTAAAGAAGGGATACTTCACATGAATGAATGATAGAAAAAACATTGAAAAAATTGAAGAGGTGATGAGCTCATGTCCTATTTTAGCAATTCCATATTTCACCCTTCCTTTAACACTAGAATGCGATGTATTGGGAGAAGAAATTGGATTTGTGCTCATGCAAAAAAAGCACTCAATTTATTTCAAGATTTAGAAACTCATAGAGGTGGAAAGAAAATTCTTCATTTATGACAAGGAGATGATCACTATCATGCATTCATTGGTCAAATTCAAGTAGTACTTTGTGGGTGACCGATTTATAATTAAAACTGATTACAATAACTGAGGTGTTTTCTAGTAGAGGATGCAATGTGGGAAGGTCCACATATGTTGGAACATCTAAACTTGTAATTTATTTAGGATAAGCAATTTTAAGTGGGTCAAAATTTTCATGTCTCATTTATAGTCAATCTAAGTCTTTACATATCAGGTATGTACTTGTGTCTTCCTTTTTTAGTTGTGTATTTTCCCTTTCTATGTATTTTTTCTTCCAACTTTGAAATTTCATTCTCCTTGTTATAGTTTCAGACTTATCCATCCTATTATGCCTTCTATCTATCTTGCACCCCGCCATTGTATTTGACAAGATTTTAGAATTTCCTTCATCAACAAACCTATTGCTTGAGCTTTGACGCCTTGACTTGTAGTTGGAGTCTTGTGGTATGGCCAACCCCCAATCCCCAATATTTTCACTTGTTTTTTTTCCATCCCAACTTCCTATAATGTGTCATATTATTTTTAATAGTCTATTTTTGGCACCATAATTTTCAAAGTAGAATCTTTCTCATCCATGATCAATGCTCAAATTTTTGTGGGTGTTCTTAGTAATCGGCCTATGTGAAAGATATAATATAGAGAGAATGTTTCGTTAAAGATCATCATCTACACTAAACAAAATTCCTTTAAAAATCCATTTTGAGCACTTGTGTTTGAGCGTAAGAATTCTAGGACAAAAATCCTAGTGATTTTGGAGGGAAATCTCATACATAGTTTTTATTTGAGTTTCATTAGATATAAAATTTAGCCACATTGTATTGATTTGTTTTGACATTATTGTTGGTATGAATTTTCTATTATATATTTTGATATTGTAGAACCATTTGAATGTAATCTAACCATTATTCTAATAAAAAAAGAGATCAAAATTTACACATTATAAGTTGTTCATTATAATAAGGATATTAGGAGTTTTTTTAATTTTCTATTTGATATGTAATAATATTGCTCATGTGTAAGCAGCAATTATAATATGAGTTGTCTAAGATCTTATTGAATATTAGTGTGGGAAACAATGTTGTTATCTAAATAATATTTTTGAAAGGTTAATAATTAGATTTACATTATTATTTGGGCTTAGAACATTACAAGAGGAATATATGTGTGGGGTGGCCAATCCTGAAGGGTTCCCTTTGTCCAAATGAGTAGAGCACTCAAGGGTCTTTAGAAAAAGGAAAATTGAAATCTTTGATTGGGGTTTGGGTAAGCATATGAAAGAGTTGAAGTAAATATTTAAATAAAGAGGAAGGTCAATATTCTTGGTCTCAATATGTGTAAGTTCATGAAAGATAGAGGAGCTACATGAATGAGAATAGGTTTATTGTCAACAAGAGCTACTTGTTTATTAACTTCAAGTGAATGCTTGAGCTATAAGAGGCGTTCCATATGAAGAGGAGTACACCTACGTGCATTGTTGTGAGATATGAGAGTTTTAACTACTTAATTTATATAATGCAATTGCTTAAAGTGTTTATAGTTGTATTCTAAATTATTTTAATCAAAGAACGGTTATTTTATTTGTTGTTTGGTGTGAAATACAATGTATTATTATCAATACTTAATTCATGGTTTAGTTCCATGTAACCTATTTGATTTTATTGTTGAAATTTCATTTCTTTATGGTGTAGTTTGTTTTGTGTGTGTGTATCTTGTTGTTACTTACAACAAATAGATTGAGTGTGTAGGTTGATTAGAGGCATCTTCAAAAACTATAGTGTTAGGTTGAGATATAGAAATTATCTTGAGGGTCACTATAATTAACTTACAACAATGAAACAAGTTAAGCTTAGTGTGCAGAAAATTATTGTAGTGGATATCCATTTATTGGCTAAAGAGTGTGTAGTTTCATTGAAGAGGCAAATTTTGAGTTCCATTGCTTGGATAGCAACATCGGTTGCTTATATTTTTTAAGTAGAGCAAATGGATGTCAAAAATACATTTTTTGCATGAGGATCTTGAAGATTTTTTTACATGTGATAGCCTGAGGGATTTATGGTAAAAGAGAGATAATTTGGTTTTCAAGTTAAATATCATTATATATTTTAAAACAATCACCTTGAAGGGTATGTGCAGGATCATCATGGAAAAAACAGGCCCTTAAGTGACAATGAAAATTCAGAAAATCAGAGTTGGGCAACTTGACATAAAAATTTGAATAAGTTATCTATATTATTTCAAAAATATGTAAGAATAGAATCTATGGAAAATTGAATGTAGTTTCTAAACTGCTAAGTTAATTTTTGTGAAAAAAAAATCTATTTGGTGAAAATTTGAAATTTCAATGCAGTAGTACTAAAATTTCAAGGAAAAAATAAGAAGTAGGTGTCTGTCTGACCACCCTAACCATAATAAAATGATAATATTTTTTTATAAGATTTTAGATATAAGTAGAGGACTCATGTCCAGATGTGATGCATATTTTTTTGTAATTTTTTTTCAAATAAAATAATTAATTATAAATTTTTTATTACAACTTTTAAAAAATATAAAAACTCGTATGTCTGACCACCTTAACTTGGTCAAAACTTCATGAAATTCATTTTTTTTTTATTCCTATAGTATGCCAAGCATAGAATGTGACGCATGTTTTGGATTCAAAAAATGTGATACCGTTTGAAAGCTATATATGTTTTTCTATCAGAATATCAATCAGGACTTTAGTCGTAATTCTAATAAAAAATAAATAATAATAATTTATTAGATTCGAAGTAAAATATAATTTATATTGGTAGAAAGCTGAGAAGGTCCTTTACAAACCCTTTTCGTTTCATCAATTTTGGGTAAAATAAAAGTCGTCAGCCACATGGGCGAAGTCTGGAAAAGCAAGGTAAGTTGTTAAACACGTTTTACGTGTTGACTTTTTAGGATTGGTAGGTCCGAACCAAATCCTGAGCCTAATACCGAGCCTAATCCCTAGGCATTCAATTTTGTGTCAACATATCGGATATCTGATTTGAAGTCGATATATGATATGTTTTAGATATGAGTTTTTAAAAAAATATACAATCTTTAATATATGATTTAAAAATGCAATAAAGTTTATAATTTAATATATATAATATACAATAAAGTTTATAATTTAATATATATAATATCCAATAAAGTTTATAATGTAATATATTTAATATACAATTTATGATAATCTCTTACTGAATTATGTATTTAATATATAATATATTATTAAATGTATAATATTTAAATATTATTTAAATATTTTAGTTAATCTATAAATATTTAAATAAATATATATATATATCACCAATATATAAAATATTTAAATATTATCTCTTTCCCCCTCTCTCTCTCTCCACCTTTATCTCTCTCAAGTCTCTCACTCAATCACTCCTCTCTCTCTCTCTCTCTCCATCTCACTCTCCCACTCTCCTTCTCACACTCTCACTCTCCCCTCTCCCTCTCCCCCTCCCTCTCACTCTCTCCCTCCCCCTGCCCCTCTCTCTCCCTATCCCTCCCTCTCTCCCTCCCACTCTTCCTCCTATTTCTCCCTCTCCCCCCTCTCACTCTCCCTCTCTCCCTCTCTCCCTCAACTCTAAACCCTCTCTCCCTCTCCCACTATCCCTCTCACTCTCTCACTC
>CM021100.1:921942777-922055058 GCA_007115665.2 Sequoiadendron giganteum
CTCTCCTCTCTCCTTCTCACTCCCTCTCCTTCTATCTCTCCCTCTCTCCCTCTCCTTCTCCCTCTCCCTCTCCCTCTCCCTCAACTCTAAACCCTCTCTCCCTCTCCCTCTCCCTCTCTCTCTCTATCACGATTTTTGAAGAATAGTCCATCAAAGATTGCTGCCTTTTAGTAGTTTGGACTCTTAAGGGAAATCGTCGGTCCAATGCAGCTCAGAGTGATTCAGCATATTTGGGTGCATTAGAGGACCATACCTAGTGTAAACGCACCCATCTGGACATGTTGGAACAGTCCGTTTGGTCGTATGAGTTAGAGTATGAAAGTTGCACCACTTTGCAACTTTACACTGCTTGCATTTGGCAACTTTTCGCTCAACTAAAAACTCATCACCACAGGAAAACGCCTTCGAGATAGCCAAAACCGAGAGAGGTTATTGTAGATGGTCCCAACACGATCCCATATCATTAGACGAAGAGTCTATAAGCATCACAGTTTCCGAGGAATAGTTCATCAATGATTTCTGCCTTTTAGCACTTTGGACTCTTAAGGGAAATCGTCGGTCCAATGCAACTCAGAGTGATTTGACGTATTTGGGTGCAAAAGAGGACCATACCTAGTGTAAACGTACCCATCCGAATGTGTTGGAACAGTCTATTTGTGAGTTCGAGTATGAAAGTTGCACCACTTTGCAACTTTTCCCTCAACTGAAAACTCATCACCACAGGAAAACACCTTTGAGATAGAAAAATCGAGAGAGGTTATTGTAGATGGTCCCAACACGATCCCATATCATCAAATGAAGAGTCTGTAAGCATCAGGATTTCCGAGGAATAGTCCGTCAAATATTGCTGCCTTTTAGCACTATGGACTCTTAAGGGGAATTGTCGGTCCAATGCAGCTCAGAGTGATTCAACGTATTTGGGTGCAAAAGAGGACCATACCTAGTGTAAGCGTACCCATTCGGACGTGTTGGAACAGTCTGTTTGGTCGTACGAGTTCGAGAATGAAAGTTGCACCACTTTGCAACTTTACACCTCTGTAGAGATTTAGGGATGTCCTCTTCAGATCACTCTATTCTGAATAGGTTTGCGGAGCTACCAATGTTAAATCAAAGTTAACTGACTTTGAGCAAATCCAAGTTGACTGACTTCGAGAAAAGCTGATTCCTTGAATGTAAGACTCCCAAGATGAAGGAAGACCATTAAGAGCTAACATGGTCAAATCTTGTCATCAACAATATGACCAATGGTAGAGAGTTGATCTCTCAATCCAAAAATATTCATGAAGTAGGCGACGAAAAATTCTCCTTCTGCCATCTTAACATGATGAAGTTGTTGCTTCAAGGCTAGAGCACGACTTGTGTTGTTGATCTCATACATCTCCTCCAAAGTCTTAAGCATTTCTCTCACTGTCTTCAACTTAGAGATGATAGGAACAATATGGTCCTTCACGGAATCAACTAACATCTTCGTCACCTTGATATATTTCTTCCTACATTGAACTTTCTCTTCCTCATCCGTAGGTTCAGAAAATTTTCTCTCCACACTCAACCAATTCGTTTTCCTCCAAAGTGAGCATAATTCTGAATCTCCATGAAGTGAAGTTTGATGCTCTTTCGAGTCTATCCTCAATTTTAAGACCATTCACCATCTTGACTAAGATAGAGATAGACAAAAAAAAAAGGGGAATAGAGGTATCACTGTAATAATTGGTCCCAACACGATCTTTTTCAAACTTGCTCTGATACCATGTTAGTGTTTTAATGATCAGATAATACAATTGAAAGCACTCAAAAAATGCAACACATAAGACAATAAACACAACAAGAAATCTACTTACAACTCAGGCCCAACTCATGGCTGAATTTGATACAATGAATAATAGCACCTCTCCTAGATGCAAAGATACAATCGAATATGCTTCTCCTTGAAATCGGCCTGCTGCTACAAGATGAAGCGTTGCTGCTCAAGTGCGAACTTTTTCTTGGAATGCGAATTATGTTGAATGAACTTGATTGAGGAAATGAACAAACATCACCTTGTATTTATACAAAATAAGGTGACTCTTAAAGGAGGTTGGCCTCTCTTGAAAATAATAAATTACAAAATAATATCAAGGAAGGTCGACTTTATCCATTTAAATAAAATGAGTATAATTAAATAGCCATAGGCTATCATTTAATTTATTACAACTTAATGTGATTGCTATCATGTATGAAAAATGTGGTAGCATAGACAAGGCAGTGGACTATTTGAAAAAAAACTTCAAAGAAATGTGGTCTCATAGAATTCAATGACAAACAAATGCAATTGACAACTACTCATAGTTTTTAGTTATGCAATGTGAAGTAATGATTTGAGTTTGAAAGATGTGTAATGCAATGTAATCAGTGATATAAATATAAACTACATAATATAACCATTATTTTTTATGCTATTGTACATTGATATTTAACCATTGCTCAAGATAAAATTTTCAAATAGTTTTAATCATGCACATGAGGAACAAATTAAATTTTGATTGTCAACTTCTATATATCAAATTATCCAATAATCAAGTGTATGTCCATATACAAAAATGGCATTGACGCCAATTCAAACAAAGTTTTACAAAATGTGGCATATGCCATCTCAATATGTATTCAAAATTTACATGCCAAAATGTCTATCTCATCCTAAACTACTAGTGGATCATCAAAATGGCGCCTCTTTGAAGCACTCGTTGGCTCTGAAGGTAGCTTCATAAGAAAAATTCAAACCACAATTGAGATTAGTTATACTATATAATTTAAAATCGAATAATTAACATCAAAATCAATATACATTGAATTTTAATTGAACTCTATAATTGAAATCTTGATTACCTGAAATATACGTCTCTTCAAAGGGTCGGGAGTCCTAGAATATACCAAACCAACATTTGAAATGCCAATCTATATATGTGAACAAAAACATAAAATTGATCCAAGTTAGCATATGATTATTGGTAATAGAAACATATTTACCAAACACAAAATAAAATAAACACATACCTCTTTAGGTTGATCTTTTTCTTTATCTCCTTCAGGTGTTTCGACAACTCCTCCTTGAGGTGTTTCAACACCTACTCTTTGAGGTGTTCCAATACCTACTCCTTTAGGCGGTGTGTCCTTTGTCAACAAATTTGTATAGCTCATAATTGCTTGTACATAAAATTGACAAGTACATATGAAACTACCAATCTATGTCGATGTATGTATAATCAATATAAGATCTTAAAAATCTTAATTCAATCCAATTTGAGTTTAATTACCTTCCCCTTATCTAACTTTGCGCCTCCATAGTTTGGACGAGGTTGCACCTCACTCGCACTAGGTATTTGCTACAAGAGGAAAATAAGATAAGCATATAAGTTATTATATAATTTCATTAATGACAATTCAAATGACAAGCAAGTATATAATATAAAATGTAAACGAGTGAGTGCGAAAATATATACTGTGTGTGTGTCCAAGCCAAATGAAATGGCCCTAAGGGTGCTATCAATCACCTGTGTGAGCTCCTCCTCAAACATCAACTGTGAAATAGACCATGTAAATAAATATTAGTACTTGATACTATCTCTTATTAATATTCATTTAAAAACAAATGCAAGTTATGAAATTACAACTTAAATCTTACCTGTGTCACTATTCTAGCATCCCCCTCTCTAGTAGGAGAGGACTCTGTAGGGTGCGCTCCACTCCCCTGTGACTGATCTATAATGTCCAAATCATGGAGGTCATAATCAGAAGTGTCCAAGGGATGCTCAGCGGGCTGTACAAGAGGACCCAAGCATATCTAGCGGCACATAGTGCAAGTATGTGGCACACAAATATGTGGACCTGAGGAGGATGATGGACCAACACTTGAGCCTTCGCCAACATCACCAGAATGTGGTTGAGCAACTATAGAAGCATGCAAAACCAAATGACCACTCAAAGAGTGAATAGCCTGAATAGTCTATGTGGCTGCATCCTGGATAATCTTTGGATGATATATTGGAGGTGGCAAAGGAAGGGGAGGAAGGGGAACATTTGGGCACGGGACTACCCTAATTGCCCCTAGTCTATCCTAGGGCATACCTCCATCGACACCTCGAAAGGGTTTAATGTCAAAGTAATTGACATGATGCCCTAACACAAACTCAACATATAATTTTTTAATAAAGTAAAATGGTATATCGAAATTATTGTTCGGTGGTTTATCAAAAACCATACACCAGTGATCCCAAAAGTTAGCTACAATGTCCCTATGAATGCACCATTTTATAGAAAGTTTTGTTTTATTCACATTCACTGGCAAACCGGTGTGGGGGTCAATGAATAAAGAGGCTATTTGGGCTTTAGTTATTTGGAGATCTTTCACATCATCGTAAGACAATCCACATCCATAATATTCCCTCATGTCTTCTCGCCACGAATGAAAGGAATTATGTTGGGTGGAGAGGGTTTATATATTTTTTATTATTTCCTTCAATGTGTTTGTCATATCTCTCAATCGAGGGATTGTCTTATAAACTTCACAAATGCCCCTCAATTGCCCCAATTTTTCACCAATTAAGTCTTCAATTGGTGGCTGCGGAGGTGGTGGAGCATTTGACATTTGTGGATTTTCATTCTCAGCCATAATACCCGATTAAAATTAAAAACTAATTAATCTAATTGAAATTACACAATATAAATGAAATTATTGTAAAAAAACCCTAGTTTTTAATAAAAATCCCAAAAAAATCCTACTTTTTCACATTAATCCATAACAAACTCTAATTTTTGATAAAATACATCAACAACACTAGTTTTTAATCAAAATCCATTTAGATACGTTAATTTTTAATAAAAATTCAATGTAAACTCTAGTTTTTGATAAAAATCAATAGAAAACCCTATTTTTGATAAAAATTTCATAAAAACTACTTCAAATTAAGAGAATCTACTTGAAAAATTGATTAAAAAATTTAAAAAACCAAATACTTACCTTGAAATCGGATATTTGATAGAAGTGGATATGAGATTTTCATTTTTCCTTGTGTGCCCGCATGCAAACAGTGAGTAATGAAGTTATAAGAGTCGGCTGGCTTTTATATAATGTTTCCACAAATTGGATATCCGATTTGTAGAAACTAGGTTTGGGTTTTGGTTTGGCTAAATGTACTGACACCCGAACCTAGAAAAGTCAACTCGGCATTTCTGCACTTTTGAGTCGATCCAAAATGTGATTTTTTTCTCATTGCCACGTTTTGGCCCATCATGATCCTGCACATACCCTGAATGTTGTATCGAAATTTCAATATTTTTACATTGAATTTTTTTTTGTTAGAAGTGAAGAAGATAGATATGTTAAATTTATTGGTGATCTCATGCTAATTATTATCTTGTATGTTGATGACATTGATTATTGAAAATAATAAGGAGATGATTAGGGACCTTAAAACTCAACTTTATAGTGCATTTGACATGAAGGATTTAGGGATAAAAACATAAATTGGGAATGGAAATCCAAGCTCATGAAAAGCTTTGGATCAATTAGAGAAAGTATGTTGACACTATTTTGTAGTGTTTTTCTATTCATGATTGTAAACCAATAAGTATTTATTTACCTATAGGCACAAAACTTTCATTTGATCAATGTCCTAAATAAAATAATTATTTGAAGGATATGTATAATGTTGTTTATGCCAGTGTTGTAAGTAGCCCGATACATGCAATGGTATGCACTTGACTAGATATTGACCAAGTAGTGTAAGTTCTTAGTAGGTTTATGTGTAACCTTGATAAAGATCATTGGACTATTGTGCTAAGAGGGAATTTAGATATTTGTGAGGAACTTCTAATTATTTCTTATGTTATTATGGTTCCGATGATGTGGAAAAGATATTATACATATAACACTTTATTGATTAAGATTGAGCGAGTGACTTGAATATTTGGAGAATCATTAGTGGCTATATATTTTCTCTATTTGGTGGTGTTGTCAATTGGATGAGTAATAGATAACCTATGATTTTATTTTATCTACCTTCAAATTATATTATATGGTTGCTACAAATGCTTGTAAGGAAGTGGTATAGTTACATAGACTATGTTTAGGAGAACTACTTTTGACTGCAAGGTGGTTAAGATTAGATGTGATAATCATATTGTTATTTATTTGACTATAAATTCCATGTATCATGTTCATATCAATCACATTAATGTTTAGTATCAATTTTTTCATAAGATTGTGGAGAGTGTTAATGCTATGATTCAAAAGGTTGACACTATGTATAATGTTGTAGATTCACTTATAAAATTTGAAAGGAAAAATAAATTGAGAAAAGGAAAGAACTAATCAATGAGAATTATTTGAAGGAAAAATATAAACAAAGAGAGAGTAGCCAAACCAAGAACCACCAAATGCAAAGGAGACACAAGAATTTGATAAGGGTAAAAAACAAGAAGAAACCTCAATATTATGAATGGAGGCAAAATTCCTAAGAATGAGAGAGAGAGAGAGAGAGAGAGAGAGAGAGAGAGAGAGAGAGAGAGCCTTAAGCTTGCTTGCTTGAATGAAGAATGAGAGGAGAGGCACCTCAATATATAGAGGTGAGAAGAGGAGTTAGAATTAGAAAGTAACTCCCAACTCAATGAATGCCACCATTCATCTATGTGTGTGCAAGTTGTCAAAATCCTCTTAAGGATGTTGCTACAAATATTCCTTAATAAAGGAATTAAAAATAAAAAAAATAATTACAATTAAAGAATAACCTTTACCAAGTAAAGATTAATCTTCTAACAATTTTTTTTGAGTATGAATAAATTCTCTTAGTAAAAGGAGGTTGTGGGCCTTGCGCACTATGCTTGATTTCAATCATGTATTTCTCTTATGTCTTTGCAATGTAAATATCAAGTGGGAGAATATTGAGATTGGGTAATATCTATCTACCTTAAAAATCCTTATGTCTAATGTATTTAATTATAGTGTTGATAATTAATTAATTAAATTTATTCCTTATTGCATGCAAGAGTGAACTTGGATGCCTATGCATGGTGGGGGCATCAATATTAATTATTATTCTTTATTTATTTAGGATTATTATTGCAAGAAGATATGGAAAGAGGAAAGTAAAGATGAAAGGTCACTTTAGAATATAAAGAGTCATGCCTTTAAGTGGAGCCTTCATGGGGTGCTTTGGGGTGACAAATTGAATTCTTCGTGCCTAACAATGAGGGTTATATACTTGGGAGTTACTTTAAATTCTTGGAAGATTCTCTTCATGAATTGAGCATTGGATTTTTTACTTGGATATGGGTGCTTAATTTGAGTTCATGGTTTTAATCTATTATTTTGGAAAACATTTATAGTTTCTTTTTTCAATTTGCTTATATATTGGAGGAATGGGATAACAGATTTTTGTGTGAGGGGAATATGAATCATATAATTTAGTAGTAATGAAATGAATTCAAATTAATTCAAAACAAGATAAAAAGACCCACTTACCCATGAAATATAATTGCAAAGCTTAAGAATCCAAAGAAACGAAGTTAGCACAATCAAATGGAAACATAAATGAATTCAAAAACTACAATCATACCATCTCATGGTTGAGTGTATTCGTGTTGAAGATGGATTTTGGATATGTGAGTTAAGTTTTGAGGAAACAATGCATGATATAATTAATTAAATAATTAATTAATAATTAGAGGAACATGCAAGATAAGTTTGAGATAGAAGATGAGTTTGTTTTTTGCATGATCGAGGAAATAATAATTAATTAAAATAATTACTTATTTGAAGAATGTGCAAAGATAAGATTGATTAATAAATAAAAGTTTATTTATTAATGGATGATGTTTTAGATAAGTTAAGTCAAGATATTTCAAAGGGAATTAGAATAATTAAATAATTAAAGATAATTATTTAATTTATCCATGATGAAAAAGGTCAATTAAATAATTAAAGATAATTATTTAATATTAGAAGAATAAGTTAAGTTAGCTTTTTGTATGAGAGGATTATAATTAATTATTTGGGGAATGTGCAAGTGGAAATTAGATAAATAAATAAAATGTTATATTTATTCATGATGAATGGATAATTTTGAGAGAAGAGGGATAATTAAATAATTAAAGTAATTACTTAATTTAGGAAGAGTGGGTGAATGTTAATTAAAGATATAATTAAATAATTATGATTTATTTATTTAATCAAGAAGAATAAAGAATTAAAGATATAATTAAATAAATAGAATTTATCTAACTAATCAAGAAGATTAATTGAATTAAAGACATAATTAAATAAATAGGATTTATTTATTTAATTAAGAAGATTAATTGAATTAAAGATATAATTAAATAAATAAGATTTATTTATTTAATAAGAAGATTAATTGAAATGAACTAATTAAATAACATAAAGCCATTTAATTAATAATGAAAATATAATTTTATTTAATAATCAAATAATTGAACATTATTTAATTATTACCTAGGAAAGTCGAATATTAGTGTTAAAATGCTAGTTCAAAGGTTAGGACAATTTAGGTATCCACAATTTTATTTGGTTATTTTGTTAGTAACGTTATGCTACTAAAATGTTGTTAGATTGATGAAAATAGAGTGGATTGTATCATTGTAGATAATTATTCTTGATTAATACAAGCTTGGTATCTCTTTGGTGGTGAAGTTTTTTAAAAGGGCTTCTTCACATAAATTTTGGTGTTATGTGTTTATTATGAGTTTGTTAATCTAATTTGTTGTTATAAGTATTTTTTCATGTTATATTTCAAATTTGATGATTAATGATCTATGTTCATCTATTTTAGATTTTTAGATTTGAAAACTTTATGCATATAATTTTATTGTAATTGTTCACTAGTTTTCTAAACAAAATTTTTGTAGACTCTCATCCATTCCACTAACTGTTATGAGACTTACAATTTCTTCAATTTATTGTTATATCTTGGTTTCCAAAGGCATTCAATGTGCATTCATTCACCATCAATTGTCATTTGCATATCCTAATCACAAGAGAAAGACGAATACTAGTGTTAAAATCCTAGTTCACAGGCTAGGACAATTTTAGGTGTCTACAACTTTATTTGGTTATTTTGTCAAATGTTATGTTACTAAAATGTTGTTATATTGATGAAAATAGAGTGGATTGTATCATTGTAGATAATTATTCTTGATTAATACAAGTTTGGTATCTCTTTGGTGGTGAATTTTTTTAAAAGGGCTTCTTCACATAAATTTTGGGGTTATGTGTTTATTATGAGTTTGTTAATCTAATTTGCTGTTATAAGTATTTTTTCATGTTATATTTCAAATTTGATGATTAATGATATGTTCATCTATTTTAGATTTTAAGATTTGAAAGCTTTATGCATATAATTTTATTGTAATTGTTCACTAGTTTTCTAAACAAAATCTTTGTAGATTCTTATCCATTCCACTAACTGTTACGAGACTTACAATTTCTTCAATTTGTTGTTATATCTTGGTTTCCAAAGGCATTCAATATGCATTCGTTCACCATCAATTGTCATTTGCATATCCTAATCACTTTAAGAAGATTCATTCTTGGAATATTTCAATTTAGAGCACTAAAAGGAACCTAATTTTGCATTTAATCATTCTAGGATACTTGTGTGATAGTAGAGTGACATCTTTAATCATTTCCACAATTATAAATCTATTCCAATCAAGGGGGTCATCTTAGAAGAACATGAACCTTACAACATTGTATTTTATCTAAGGAAATTTTCAATACCACTAGTCCTTAATTATCAACAATAAGTAGAGATCAAAGAGAAACAAGTTGCATTAGTGTAGTATCAACAAGTTCATTCCTATAGATATTAATCACTTTTGTATGTCATAACATTGCCCAACAAGAGCATGAATTCTACCTATACTAAATTTAAAGATTGATCTATGACTAAGGAAAACATTAAACAAGACCATTTTCAATATTGAAACAATTGATTTCAATGCTACATTAGATTTGCTCTTCACTATTATTTCCAAAACTAAGAATTTCAATCCTTCACATTTAATTTTCTAATTTAACATTTTAATTATTTTAATTTATTTACCAACCCTAATTACCTAGATTACTTATATGTTTATAAAATAACTATTTATGTTTTAAAAATAATTAATTAACCTGAATAACCCAAACTTGGAAGGAATTATTATTTTCCTTTAAAAATATATTCCAATAAAACATCTAACAAATCATATTGTACCACTTAACAAATAGTTAAATTGTAAAATATAATATAAATTCCAAAAATAGGTCACACCAGGCCTGATTCCCATGCTTGGAAAATACTAACATTGTTTCAAAGTCAAGGGTGACTCAACAAGTGATGTTGAAGATAAGCTTCAAAAACTAATTATGGTAATTCTAATGCTTTGGAAATGTCAGCCATTCTTGATCAATCTGAATGTGATTGGAACTTATATCGATGAAGATAAGACTCCCTGCAACTAGAACTACACATTGTCTCCCCCCCACACATATATACAGTGTATATACTCCACTATATGACGTGGAACAGGTAATAGGGTTAGTCAACCTAATCTATCACATAGTAAATGTATTATATCTTGTGTATGGAGTGTGCCAACCGTGTGTTATCCAGTTAATTGATGATTTCTACTCTAAAATCATGCAATGACGTGTCTGATGATTTGGATTTAAAATGCCTATAAATAAAATTTCAGTTCCAACTATATTTCGTCACTGTAAATTGTAATGACTATCCAGCACAGTTTTAAAACAAAAAAATTGCTGGAAAAAGCTCACTGGCCTGAATAGTTGTTTTTCACTAATTGGACATGGAGTTTGTCTTTGTTTTAGCCTTGTGCTGCAATTTCTCCTTTTCAATGAATTTTATATATTAGTAGAAGACAATTTAGGAATATTGAGAAAGGATTGTATTTGTTGTTGAAAGATAGTTGTGATTGGCGATTAAGCAAGAACAGTTTTTAGAGAGTAAGAAAAATGAGAGAGTGTGAGGTCATAGAAGAAGGACTTGGGTCAGAAGGAAATACCAAAGCATCTGAAAATGAGCAGAGTCTTCCACCTTTGGAAGCCATTAATGCAAGTCCTGGCTTCAAAGCTTGGGTACAAAAGACTCTGTGGCATGGTGGCTCTGTGTATGATGCATGGTTCAATGCTGTCTCTGGCCAGGTATCTATATAAAATTTTGTTTTTCTACTAAGTCTTCATTTATGAAAATCAGTATTAAATATACAATGTATGAAATTAGAAATATTGGGTGCAAAGTTTACAAGTCTATATTAATGATAATAAGTTTCCACAATCCATATCATAATTGTATAGCTTCTGGATTCGATTGTGTTCAAATTTTTTGCATCAACGTTTCGGATCACACTTCGTGATCCATCATCAGTAGATAAAGTTTGCTTACTAAGTCTATATGTAAACCCAATTTTCATTTACGTTTTGGGTGAATGTGAGTATTTACATTCTTGTCAGTAGATAAATTTAGGCTGTCTTGTAGCTTGAAAAAAATTTAGATTAGATTATGTATATTTTTTTTCATCAACATTTTAGATCACACTCCATGATCAATCATCAAAATGAAATAAAAAAAGTTAAATTTCTGAATTAATACTAGATTAACATGGATCGCAACTGTTAAAAACAGTTGAAAGCACATTCTCCTTTATATTGGATTTTACCATCTCATGCTCTTATTCTTGGGATCTCCTTATATTTGCACACCTTTTTTTTCTTGGTATATGAAGTGAAAAATCTCAAATTAAATTTATTATCCTATATAATTGATTGTACATGGTATGTATTAACTTACCAAAATATTGGCAGGTCTAGCTCTATAATGGCTCAAATTATAATGAGCTCTTATTTGATTCTTGATTGTCGTTTGCAGGTTGGCCAAGTTATTCTCTCAATGCCATACTCATACTCTCAAATGGGACTTGGACTTGGGATCTTTTTCCACCTTCTATATGCAATTGTTGGTATTTGGACCTGCTATATGCTCGCATGCCTATATCTTGAGTACAGATCTCGCAAGGAAAAGGAAGGTGTTGATTTCAAAAGACATGTCATCCAGGTATGTTAAGATCTCTTTGTCTACTTATTTACACTCTCCATTCATATAGGAGATCTGAAAACTTTTAGCCACTGCTACATTTTGTCTGTCAGTTTTACCTCTTTAAACCAGTGTGTGTCCATGATTCGAAACAATGTAAGGTCTGTTACTGCTAGTCAAACATTGCTTATCTGCCAATTGACACGATTTTATAAGTCTCATGACAAAATGGTGTTTAAATGCTTCCACTGCAAGAGTTCCATAAGAAGTAAGTTTGGATGGAAAAAATGCTGTTCTGCTCCGTGTTAAAGGATATAGGATAGTACTACACTGCTTAATGTTTGATATATCTTTTTTTCATCTGAAAAGGGATGTTTCACTTCTGTGAGGATCATCTCAATATAGTGAGTGTTAATTTTGGATCATTATTTTTAATTAAAAACTAATTCCTGTGAACTACTGTTTATGAAATATATATCAATAAATTTAAATCTGAATCGAATTTGGATCTTATACAGTTGAATCTTGATAGCCAAATCATAATAGATCAAAAACTATGTAATTGAATCCTGATAACCATATAAAATTGAACTTTCATAATCAGTGGTATGAGCTAATGCAATATTTTCTTTGTCTTTGCAGTACCATGAAGTGATGGGACATCTTGTGGGAAATTGGCTGAGAAGGGTTTCTCTCTTTTTCAATGTTGTAACAATGGGGTGTGTGGCAGTTGTGCAAATCATTGCATGTGCAAGGTAATTAACACATCAAGTAAAACATAAATCCATTGTCTATATCTTTTATAAGCCTATTAAATATTCATTGAAAAATTCTGCATTTTTAAATGTATTTATATTACTGGATTCCTCAGCAATGCCTATTATTTGAATACAAAGTACAACAAGCGGGACTGGGCAATTCTATTTGGTGCTATATCTATGCTAACATGCCTCCTGCCAAGTTTCCACAATTTTAGAGTGTGGTCTATCATGGGAGTTATAACAACCACTTACACAGCTTGGTACATGGTGGTTGCTGGTCTTATCCATGGCAAGGTATAACTTATCCAACAAAGGAAAAATAACATAATATTAGTAAATACAGTTCTATGTGCATTTTATTTGATATAATCTTTATTGAATTTTCATACTGTCTTTGCTTGAATCAGGTTCCAAACGTGAAGCATTCAGCACCCCAAGATCCTGTGAAGTTCTTCACAGGAACAACCAATATATTGTTTGCATTTGGAGGCCATGCTATTACTGTGTAAGTTGTTTATTCTTCCCCAAGTTAGCCATTAAAAGTTTTTCTTGCATCATTATATTTTCTTCTCAGTTATAAAGCAGTTCCTAGGCAGAACAGGCAGTACCATAAAATCAGCATCGAACAGAACATTTGGATGAAACCAAGAACCACTTATGCTAAGAGAATGTCAAAGATGATCTCCCCTGAAACAGTGTAGCCATACCTTAATTTGATTCAAAGAGAAAAATTACAAGTTCTTTTCTTTTTTTCTAACAAATGAATCTTTGCTAATTTTCTATCTACAAAGAGAGCTCCTCTGACTTTTTCTTTTCCACTTGCAGAGAAATTATGCACGCTATGTGGAGGCCAAAGTCATACAAATACGTGTACTTATATACAGTAGCTTATGTTATGACAATCACTATGCCTCATTGTATTATACTATACAAAAATTTTGGAGACGTGCTTCTGGATCACTCTAATGCCTTGTCTGTGCTTCCAAACACCATTTTCAGAAGCATTGCCTTGTGTTTCATGATTGTCCACCAGGTAAACTAAAAATAACAATCTGACAGTACAGTAAGTAAAACTTTTTTCACACTATTTGTGCATTCACTAGATTGTGAAATTGTGATTGGGGAACCCATCCAGTGAACTGCGTTTTTTCTAATGAAAAATCCATCTGGTGAAGTTTTGATGGGAACATCCTTGTAGTGAAGTTGAACTGAGTCTTATCCAATGAAAAATCCAACCTGTGCTAATTGGGGTGTATGCATGCAGGCAGTAGCTTTTGGATTGTTTGTAATGCCACTGAATTTCATGTGGGAGAAGGTAATCGGAGTGCACAGTTCTAAATACTTGACCAGAGTTATTTGTCGGTTGCCAGTGTCAATTCTGTTATGGTTTTTGGCTTTATTAGTCCCATTTTTTGGACCCTTAAATTCCATGATCGGTTCAGTCATAATGAGCTTCTCTGTATTCATTATTCCTTGTTTTGCCTACATCAAAGTTTTCAGAACCAAGATCTCTAGACAGGTAAAGAAACTTCTGCAAATCTGTTCAATGTTAGTAGCTTTATTAGTGAACAATATTTCAAATTGAGATGGAGTTGAATACTGAAAATCATGTAATTTGGCTATCATTAATGAATTTTAATTTTACGATGATTGCAGGATGCAGCTGAGAAACTAGCATCTTGGCTACCGAGGTGGAATGTAATTCTGACCATAAACATAGGAATAATTGTTTTGATCGGAGTTCTTGGGTTTTGTTTAGGGAGCTGGGCAAGTATTTCTAATCTTGCCCAGCAGGTTAGTTCTTTTGGGTTTTTTGAAAAATGTTACCAGTGCCCAATTATAAAAAAGTAAAGCCTTACTGTGAGTATGAAGGAAGGTAATCTTGTAAATTATGGACCATTCTTCAGGGTGTATTGAGTAGGATCTTAAGTATTATCTGATGATGCTTTCATGTTCATTGAAAACCTTGTGATGATGGTCATTTATGGTACCTGATAATATTGTTGATTTTGGTATCCCTTGGGTGGTGGTTCTATTTTTTTGTTGGAAACTTTTCTAATATATTATATTAATTATGAAATTTTAGAATGTTATTTTAGAAGATTTATGATAAAAAGTGGTTAGTTAGTATGCATTGTAATTTTTTTTTTAGAATATTAAGAATATCAAACAAATTATGTATAAGAAGTAATTTTAATTAGTAGGCTTGTTTATCAAGAAATTCATGCACATCTTAACCATCTTGTTACTCACCAAGGGAATAAGGACACCCCACTTTGGTGGTGGAGTCATAATTGTGGTTTCAGTACCATTGTGTCTTGGCCAAGAAGCTTTCCCATTGTGTCTTGGCCTAGACCAACCCTGCTACTAGGTAAGAAGTAGGGAACAATTGCCTCAAATGCAAGAGGGGCCCCATCTACACAAAGCTAGAGGAGTGATTTGAGTAAAAAATTTAGGAGGAATCTGGCTTATAGTACAAGGGGAACTCCCCCAATGATCAAGCAAAACATGTAAATGTCAGAATTTTAAAGTAACTTTTCAGCCTAAGCTTGTATTTGTAAGTACATTAAGGGAACCACACTCACTTCTTAGTAAGAGATAAATTACAATAAATCTTATCCTTAAAAAAAATCCATGTTTCTAATTTTCCATTGATGAAAAAGAATAAAAGATTTGCAAGTTCCAAAAAGTATAGCAATATAAGCACTAGGGGCTATATTCTCAAAAGAGCGATTCTCAAAGAAAATAATTTTGACAATATGAAGAAAATGGGTCATGGATCCATTTCCAAGCTTGTTGAGTATGACAAAAAGTCTAGAAGATATCTTTGAAAGTCTTAAGGTGTTGACAAGATGGACACTTTGGATACAATATGCAATACTTAGGTAAATTGACCTTTCTCCTAAGGGAAACATTTGATAATATAGGCACAAAAGAAAATAAGCAATATTGGGATCCATTCTTTCCTTCCATATTCATTGAAGTCTAAAGAGGCAAATGTAAACATAAGAATAGATGACTCAACATTGATTCATCTTACTAAAATTCAATGAGAAAGGAATGCGAACTCTATATAGAAGACTTGAGTGACATATAATTCCTAAAAGTGGTATTAGAATTTCATTCCAACTCTTTCAATTAAGCTCTAGGAGGCTAAAGATCCAACTTGTGAAGCATAACATTTGGGATAAACTCTTGTATGTGAAGAATATAAGGTAAGTATGAATCAATAAGATGAAACTTTGATTACATAGTAGGCCACATGGTTTAATATCTAGAAGAGATGAGATCCTTCATGGTGCAAATGCTTGTATGAAATAGTCTAAAATCTTTAATCTCTCAAGAGTCTTTGCCAAAGGCTAGGAGGTGTTGATGATAGGGGACCACCATAAGTTGTGGTTATTGAAGGAAACCCCATTTTTAAAGCCATCCTAAACCCACTTGAGGAATGATTTCTCTATATTAAACACTTTATAGATGCTTTGAGAAACAAATGAACCCTAAAACTTGAGTAAGAAGTTGATGATAAAAATTGTAGATACAAGCCTTAGGGATCACTCTTGTGAGAGGGGGTAGCAACTTAAGGGATGAAAAATGGGAAGGCGGAAGGGATCTAAAAATATCCCTAAAAAAATGTAACTGTTCAAAATTTAAACTAACCATGGGATATATAAGGATTTATGGAAATCCATATCAAAAAGACCCATGGCAAAAGGAGATAACAAAAGGAAAAGAAAAAATATTGAAAGAATTAAATTGGAAATGGAGATGAACACATAAGAAAGAAGGTTGAAACAAACCCAAGATTGACAAGAAAGGTACTGCAAAATGATGGAAGAAGCAGAAAAGAAAGCAAGGGAACAAGCCAAGGAAACATAGGTAGAAATTATGAGGGAAGAGGCAAGTGCTATTGAGCACACCATTGTGGGTGCAATTGAAGATATGAGGAAGGAGATATTGCAAATATAAAGTTTTAATATGGATAGGATAAGCCAAATAATATAAAATATAGGAGAAATCAAGGGTTGTAGAAAATCAAACTAACTTAGAGCAAGAAGTTACAAGAATTATGACATCACCCATAACCAAAACATTGACTACTTACCTAGATTGGACAAACATTCAAGTAAGAATAGACAAGGATTGCTATCAGTGGTTACCACTATATAGAATCTCCAAACAATAATAATTGATTTGGAATACTTAGATGAGTTGGTGAGTAGAATTGTTTAAAAAATATGAGAAAATGTGGTAGGAATTAAATTGGATTTGGAAAGTTTAACAACATATGATGAAGCAAAACCATTAGCTAGCCAAGTTTTACTTACTAACAAAATAATATCTCCAAGTATGAAATGATATTTTGAACAGTTACAACCCTTGGACCAAGAGTCATCCTTAATGCCATTAAATTCAAGAATTTTTTTTGTGGAAGTAGTAGAGCATACATTACATAATCAAGAGATGGTAGAAAGAGAAGTTGAGGAAAATAATGTAGTAACCCTAGGGACACACTAATTTAATATAAATTTGGGAGATACAAATAGCAACTGTAAAGAAAAAGACAATATGAATACCTCGAGGAAGTTACCCATTTTCGAAAAAGACACCAATGAGGCCACAACGCATATCTTTGTCCTAGAATTGATTTGGCAGAGAAAAAATATAACTAGGGATAACACTAAAGTGTTTGATTTCATTGGAACCTTACAAAGTGATACCCTCAAGTGGTACTAGAAGGCATCCCACAAATGACAAAGACTAAGACATAGTACAACAAAAAATTCTGGAAAAATTTGAATGCTTGAAACTACCTATTGAAGAGGTAAGTAAGATAAGAGAACTCACACAAAAGGAATATGGGGCAATAACAACATTTGATAAAATATTCAAAGAAACAACAAGGAGGTTGGAAGAACCCTTAACCCAGAAGAAAAAATTTGAATTTCTTATATACAAAGTGACACTAGAGGTTAGAATGGTCCTAGATGGAAGAAAATTCAATACATACCAAAAATTGGTAACTTTAGCCTGCTAGATAGAAAACTAACCTTGGAGGAAAATTGAGAAAGAAAAAGCAAACAAATAAATATAAATATTAGATTGGAAATTGAAAAAATGATACACATACAAGAGATTATGGAAAAACAAGATACCCTTCCACAAAGACCCAACATATAGTGCACATATTGCTTGAGAAGGCCATTTGTGGAATGAGTTCCCAAAATAAATAGGAGAAAATAAGGAAAATGCATTACCAAAAAATTAATTCTGTCTACTGTGGAGTTTGTGGTGAATGGGATGAACATGAAACAAAAGACTATCTATCACAACTATTTCAGTTAAGAGAGGAGCCAATCCTCATGAACTACAATGAGGAAAGATGAATGGCATATGTAAAAGGATTGGTAGAAAGGAGACTTTATCTACAAGACCATGTATATAGTGTACCAAAGTGTTAAAACTATAAAAATATAAATACCCTGCAAACTAACAAAATCAGGGACAATACGGTGATAAAGGCCAATTCAAAAGAGATAAAGGCCTAGGTAGAGGGAGAATAAGATGAAAAAATGCCACCTACTTTAATTGCTGCAAGAAGGATCACTTCAAAACTAAATATTGGGGAGATAAGAAGAAACAATGTGGATTTGTGAAATTACCGAGCATGATATATTCAATTATGAAAAAGCATAAATATATTATAAGAATACAAAATTGCAATCCAAAAGTGATGATCTATAAAACTTAAATTCATCTAGAGGAGCAAGAATCCTAAGAAGAGTACCAAAAGAACCAACTCAAACAACTAGGAAATGTCAAAAAGTGGAGCGAATTGAATTTGAAACTACTGAGACAAGTAGCTTGGAAGAAGGATATTAGGATATTATAAAATTAAAATATAAATAGAATAATAAAAAAATAGTGGTTATAGAACAAGGAACAAAATAAAAAATTAAAGATACACAACCACTAAGAAATACAACACTATAGATGAAGAAAAGTTCCATCCAACCAAACAACATCATGACTAGATAGTGGAATAAACAAAGAAATTTTTCACTACGTAACAACATAAAAAATTAGAACAAAATGACTACTTCTCTAAGAAAGATGGGCATATTAAAGAAACTTATTAAAATGTCAAAACATTCTAATCTATTAGAAAAAATCAAACAATTCTGCAAATACTGGAACAAACAATAATTTCAATCACTGCAGATAAGAACAACATGAAAGAATAACAAGCAATGGAAAATGTTGACGCCAAAAATTGGAAAGGTAACAACCCTTTGTGGGAAACTCAGTTAAAGGGGGGACCTATTGCGCTAAACTGAGTAACCTCCAGATTTTAAAGAAGCCGAATTCTTCTATAACTGGGGTTTTGAATGGGAAAATGAAGCAAATATAAAATAAAAGGATCTAACTAGGGCGATGTGCCAAGATTTAGATGTAAGGAATGATAAATCTATCTTGTAGATGTGATCTAAGGGCCTGCTCAACTATCTTCTATGTCCCAAAATGACAAAAAATAAGGATAGAAGTCTAAATGATTCACTCAACGACATAAAATAATATTTATGCACATTTACTAAAAGAGGAGTCAAAGACATGATCTAAAATAGCAAGCTTGCATTAAATTTATCAAAGTTCTGCACATGAAACATTTAGTACTGTGGTGGCACAATAAAACTTTATAAAAAAATCCTTAAGAAAATAGAAAGGTTGAACAATGGCATAGTCTGTAAATCTTTACATTGATCTAAAAAGCGGTAAAGGCCTTGTTCTTCTACCAATTTTTTTTATCAAAATCTAAACTCCCGCTTCGAATTAAGAAGCCGTATTTATAATGAAAAACCCAGCTCGGTGAGCCACTCACAGAAAAGATCCTCCAATCATGAGCAATGATGTTTTAGGAATGATTTCCCTTGGCCGTTGCAACGAAAAAGATTTGAGCCATGAACGAGGATGCCTTAGAGCCGAATGCATCCCCTACGAATGATGGTAGTGGTCCCAGCAGACCAAAGTGTCGACATGTGCTATCCACTCATGGTAGCAGTTACAAAACATGGCAGCTGGTGTGAGGTTGTCACCTATAGTTTTCCTTTGTGATGAAGCCTTTTAGAAGATCATGTGGCAAGCGGTTGGGGCCGATGTTCATCCTTCCCTTTATGCGATGAAAAACTTGTGTTGCGAAGACATGTGGAGGTCTCAGAGCATACTATGTAAAAGTTGGGGGCCACCAAGAGATGTGTGCAGATCGATGCTACGTGGCCCATGGTCGGGTACCGAAAGGAGAGCGATGGAAAGAGGCACTGAAGATTGCGAACTGCTAAAATGTGGAAGCATGGTGACAGTTTTTGAAAAGCGAGAGAAGGAAACCTTGTGAGGAGCACTCGACTGACAAGTGGTGGCATTCACATATAGCCTTTGTGAAAGGAGCCCGATATTATCCCTTCAAGGAGGGTGTGGTCGGTACCTAAGAAAAATAAAATAAACCAAAGGGAGCTTGGGAATTTTATATTCACAACTTTTGGTTACTTATCAGGGGCATTTCACCTACGAAACGAGAAACCCAAAATTCTTCTGGTTTACAAACCAAAGCCTGATCCATTGGGTGGCGTAATAAGAGTTTAGAGAGGGAAGTCTATAGGGGTAGCCATTCAGCCTCAGATGGAGTCAATATGTCATGAATACTTTCTTATACTCCATGCAGATTGATCACTTCTTTGTAAGGAAATGTCAATGATATGCCGACCCAAGACTCGAGTTGAAAAAGAAGCCATGCAATCGAATGAGTGATGCCCTCAATATCTCCTGTAGCAAGGGGCTGACTGAAACTCCAAAAGGTAGACGTATCCCGTTGATTTTCCTTGATCTTTGCTGCAATATGCTCCACCATGGCTACTAATTCATCTTAAAGAAATGAAGATGGTAAGCCCATCTGTGTTAGGTGAGAGAACTTGGCCTGCATGCTATTCATGGTTTGATCCAATTTGGTTGCACAGTCATTGACATGAAGGATAGTTGCGTGGGAATGGATGAACCTATTAGCTATTTTAGCAGTGATCTTTCGGTCTTCAATCCCTGCACTTGCCAAGACTTCATCTGGGACCATATATAGTTTTTCCAATAATCTCCTGGCCTCCGGAACTCTCTCTGTGATGGACTGAGGGAATTGCTTGATCGCTTCACAAACCCCTCTACCCAAGCTTGTTTCCTCTGCCATAAATTGGAGCGTTGAGTGTAGAGTTAGGCAGAAAGCCTTCACTCTTTCCCAGTATGAAACATATAATTGCTAGGCTATCTGAAGAAGGTTCGATTGATTGATCGAAGGTAAGGTAGACCTCTTCAATAGGACAATCTCTGCATCATCATGCGTGAGCTTCACAACCTTTTGGTTTTCTACGGTGAGTTGTCCCTGTAGGCTCCATGATTCTATGACCCAGCGAGCCTTGAATCGTTCCTTATTTGTTGCTTCCTCTTCTAAGGAAGACTTTACTTCTGCAATCTCATTCTCCAATTAGACCCGACGGATTTCAAAATCTGCATCTTTTAGCTGCATTTGTTGCTCTAGTTGAGCGTGTTAGTGATGAAACTCCTCATCCTTTTGTCACACTTCCTGCTCCAACCTTGCCAACTAGTCTTGATATTCCTGGTTCTTTTGTTGTAGCTCAATGACCAAGTTAGGGTCGAGGGATTGAAAATTCGCAAGTTCCTCTTGAATCTTTGCTTGCTCCTCCTCCTTTTGTTGGGATAAGCACTTAAATTCAACTTCCATAGCTTTATCCTTGGCGAGTAAGACCTTGACTCTATCCTTTATTCTTTTCAACTCTTCTTCCCTTTCCTTTAGTTGGTGACTAGACTTAAGAAAGCTGGTAGTCACCACCCACTGTGTTTCCTCCATGAGCTGCACCTTGTCCAGAGGCTGGGCTATGCTTAAATTGATCCCCACGGCATACATGTTGTAGTCATCTGGCTGCATTTCTTCTTGTGGCTTGTTGACAGTCGGGTACATAGTCACAAAAAGTAGTGACTGTTGGGCCTCATTAAAAATAGTTTATGCCTTTGGCTCCATCGAAATCTTAGCATTTTTAGCCCTTTTCCTTTGGGCTCTGATTACTCGTGCTTGCTTAGTTTTGTCACCTTCTAATAAGAATTCAGAGGGTGACCTGATGAGTCTGCCTACGAAAGGTGCATCGGGAGGAAGGGAAAAAGGGAATGAAAGGGTGGTAGTCCCGAGAGACTTCTTCTTTGGAACACTAACTGTTTGAGGCAAGAAAGGAGGGATACTCCAATACTCAAACTGCGGACCAGTAGAAGGACTTGAAGCAAATAGAGTCATGGTGGTTTCCATCTGCTGGAAAGAGTGGATTGGTTTTGACATTGCGATGGCAAGAGATGTATCAATGAAGGTAGCAGAGGCAGAGTGTGTGACGCTTTGGGATGCAGAATGGGCCAAGGAAAATGGTGTAAGGGTCCACAAAGGAGTAAGGGAAAATGGGGTCACATGAGAGAATTGTGTGAAACCCACTACGACCATTGAAGCAGAGGCCGAAATGAGTTGGCTGACACATGAAACGAGAGGTGTTGTGGACACAAGGGAAACTAAGGTTTGTGAAATAAGAGAAGAGGGAGAAAAAGATACCTGCGGTGTAGATGATTGTGATCCTTGAACTATTGTTAGCTCTTCACTTGCCTCAGGGTTCTGCAAAAACTCTCTAGAAGATGCTTCGATTCATTGCCACTTTGTTGGTGGCAAGTCATCTACCGCTATGGTTTCATATTATTGCGGTTGGGTTGCCCTGGTCCTCCTTGACATCCAGGTGCACGTTAGTGAAGATCTTGCACACGATATGTTAACTCGTACATTAGAGGAGACCTTGCTAGGTTGTTTCATGACTTTTCCCTTTTGTTGTGCCGAGGTGTTTAGTGCTTTTGTGTCTAGTTCTGCTCCTTCGTCTGACTACGATTCAATCTCTTTTGAGATGGAGTCTTTCTCATCGCTCTCATCGGAATCTGGATGCTCATTGTTCCATAATTTTTTGAGCTTTTCATCCAACTCCTCTCTATCATAAGGGACCTCGGTGTGCCAAGTATCCTAATGATATATCTAGAAATCGTTAACCTTTTCTTCCTTCAAGTTGTAGTTTTTCATCAAATTGTTGCGGAGAGTAGTCCCCATCTACCTGGTCTTATTATACTGCCTAGTCGAGTAGTAGAATATGATCCAGGGACGCTGACCACCTTTGGTAGGGATATAAGCTAGGACGACTATAAATTCATCCACATCTGCCATCATATTTTGATGCTTCTCCCATTAAGGCCGTGGGTAGTGTGTTACTTTGACATATTTATTTGGAAAGTCATCATCGAGGTTGTAATTCCACTTATCGCAAATCCATACCAACCCTAGATGAGCCAGCTTTGTTTCTAGTGAGTCGTGAGCCTTCCTCTTGGCCATGATTACAGTCTTGAAGCTCATCAGGTAGCTGAAAAAATCCCTTCTTCTTTGCTTTTCCACTGCAAAAGGTGACGTCGATAATTAATACCTGGCAGAATACTTCAAGCACCAATATCCGGTCTATAAGACATGCTGAAAGCCAGAAGGGCTCTCTGGTGAAGCCATGCAATCAGACGAACGTGAAGTATTCACACAAGAACCAGTCACACTTTGGAGTGAATTTCTGCATGAAATTAATTTGGTTTGAGTTGACCATAAGACAATGCTATCTCCTCTTAAATCCTGCAAAATCGGATATAAGAAATAATCCAAAAATGCGTAATAATCAAATGTTATAGAGAGGAGGGGAGTCCACGTGGAAACTGAATTCCTCCTCTGGTTTTCATAAAAAATGGAGAGCCTTAGACGCTTCTGGAAAAAGTCAGAATTTTGATGCAAGAACATGTGAGTGAGAAAAGACGGGAACCTGAACCTCCGTTGAAGTTGGTATTCTACTATCTGGCTGAGCATCTCTTGCATGAGAAATTCAATCAAATCATACCAAAAAAGAGAATGTTTCTTGCGTAATTGAAAATCCAAACCTAGTTCAAACTCTTGGACCTCTTTGTCAGTGTCCAATCCGCAAACAAACTCCATTATTGAGAAGGAATCCTTCATATCATCTTTGAAGCTCTTATGTGTTGCTAGGATCTGCATTGGCCTTTCCTGAGCTTTTTTGAGTCTCTGTGTTATAAAAATTCATCGCAAGGTCTTGGGTCCTCCAATAGGTCTCCCCTTTCACTGTAGTGAATGGCTCCATTCGAGGCACTTTGGAGATTCGCTCTAAGATACAAATCATATTCCAAATAGATTCCTTGTAGATAACCTCACTTACCTCCCGACCCTCAATGGTGTTGGTACTCAGGTTGAAGTGTTTGATGGCCTCATCGACCAATTCAGGACAATAGTGCATGACCGAGACCATATATTGTGGAAGCCCACTGAGCCAACATTTCTACGCTAAGGAATCTGGGTCACTATTCCTTTTCATTCTTTCACAAGCCGCCTCCCTAAGTGTCTTAGGGTTCCTTGCAATAATGGGGTCATGAATAATATCCCATTCTTCTTTAATTCATTTCTTATCTTTGGGAGGGCTCTTCTTTTCTGCAACTCGTGTATTCACCCATGTTGGATTTTCTGGTATTCCAGGCGAAGCATAAGAGACATCCTCGAAGATGTAGGTGGCTGGTGTTGCACGCATGATATTAAATAAAATTTGGGCCCCTCCTTCTTGTATCTCTGCTTGAGAAGTTTGAGTAGTTTCCATCCTTCGCAGACCTTCTACCCAAAAAGAACATTGAAGCGATATGAATGGAACCCAAAACACAATGCAAAGCTCTAAATTCAAAACCAGAAAACCTTTCATTTCAAGTTTAATCCACACGAGGGTAGTGAATTCTCCACAATTACCTTTGCCTTCAGCTCCTTTGTTGCTAGATACGCCACACCTGGTTCTCTTGACAATTTTTTTCTTTTAAGTCCCTTTACATTATCAATAATTTGTATGCTCTGTCTAGTTTTTTGCATGCGATACTTAGCTTTTTCTTTGATTTCCTGTCCACAACCGGTAGACAATAGTTGCCTTTCTACATTTAATTCGGCATGTACTACCAGCTCTTCCATCCATGCGAAATGAACTACTTGCCTCTTTTGAAAAGACAAGAATTCATAATTACGTGAGCTATAACGTCCCTTCAACGTAATTTTCATGGGAAATTGAGTCATTGGTGAAATGCTTGCCATCTTCTTGCATGCCTTTGCCATTAGTATCCCTGAAATCATAATTAAGCTGATACCATAATGAGTACCTTTAGAAATATTTGCGCTCAACCTTGGAGCCTAAAATGGCTTGCATCGTGACACCTAAGAACTTGTCCGTATGAGCCATCACTTGAGCTTGCCACCAATTTGCACTAATTGATTATCGCTCCTTAATCTTGCATGCAACAATTTGTCATGTCCCCTTCTAGTTGACATCTCTCGGAGCACTGGATTAGCCTATTATGCGACCCTCATAGGCTGATGGGGATGGATAGAGGGTCTTGATGGAGTTTGGCTTGGCTTCAGTTGTCAGTTTTTACCAGTTGGCTTTCGTTCGGGCTCATTTGGTTACCGTTTACTTGAGTTGCTATTTTTAGCAGTTTCGGCACTCAGAGAGGCACCCCTGCTATTTTTAGCAGTACAGTTTGATCACGTGCAGAATCACTCCCTGGTTTGCCAGCTTCAGACGGTTCGTGCATCGGACGTTTCTTGAGGGAGTTATTAATATTTGATTGATTAATTAAATATTAATTAAATGGAGCATATAATATAAAGTTATAATATTTTAATATTATAACTTAAGTGAAATATTGAAGGGGTCGCCCATCATTGAAGGGGCCATTTTAAATTATAATTTATAATTAAAAATGCGCTTGAAGACTATTGAAAAATTAAACAAGAAAAGTTCGAATTATTTTAATGATGCTTTTTTGAAGGAATTCGCACTTTTCAAAAGATATAAGGGTTTGCTTGGAAATTCGAGCCATTATGTTATTGAGTATTAAAAATTGATCAAGTCTTCAATTAGAGCACAAAAGCCAAGGGTTTCAGTCTCAGAGCATTGGGGAATGAGCCATCTCCAGTGAAAGCAATTCAGAGGGTGTGAAATATCATCCGATTTATTGCCAGGCAGAGAGATTTCTTCATCCAGGAGAGATCACAGAGCTTCACAGTTGAAATACATTCCGGGGTTTCAGAGTATACATCCAGAGGAGTTTATTATTTACAGGCGCCTAACCTCTGAAGATCTGAAGACATTAATAAGGGCCGTACTTTTCAGTTATTGGTTGCTGTGTAAAAGCTGTACCATTGATGCTACAGGCTGTACCATCATTAAAAGGGGCGTACTTTCTTGTTTTAGTAAATTGCCTTCTTTCTGGCCAGTTTGCTTTCACCAACTGGGGCGCCTATGCTTCTGGTATCTTTCTACATCAACAGATAGAGGGAGAAGCTGAGATTATTGAAAGCCATACCATGCAAGCATTAAATTAGTCCGCTGCAATCAGGTTCATTTGATTAATATTTTATCTTATCTATCCTTTAGATCTGAGTTTCTTATTTGTAATGGCAATGGAAAAATAATACAAATAATAGTTATCGATTTATGAGTTCATTTATGCTAGATCTGGAAGCTTTGTATTTGTTTAAGATTTTTATATCATTTCTTTCAAGGAATCGCATTATTTCTTTATTCATGCAAAAATAAGAAAAAAATCAAAATACAAACAAAACTATCAAAAAAACAGTCAGATTCAGAAAATGGGGAAACAAGGGTTTCTACAGTGGTATCAGAGCGGTTTCTTGCCATCCTTGTTGGGTTTGAAAAAAATATTTTGTTCATGCACCAGAGTGATAGAGAGAAGAGATATTATCAGAGGGAAAACAGAAAAACTTGGCAGCCACCACTTATTCCGGCAGGTGAGACGGCTACAGGTTTGTTAGGTGTTCAGTCTGGTTCTTCGTCTAGAGCGTCTATACAGGATACAGGCATGGGTGATAGAACAGAGATTCCTCGAGATCCTCAGGAGGAAGATGCAGAGGTTAGACAGACTCTTAGAGATTTGTGAACAGGTTAGCAGCAGGTAACTGATGTATTACAACAGTTGACCATGGCTATACAGAGGATAGGTACGCCAAGGAGACCATCACCACATTGTGATGAGGACAGGAGTGATGCAGGTTCACAGGGGGTACCCAGGACTATTTCACGAACAACAAATAGACCTACCAGACCCACTTTCCTAAGAGGAGAACAGGTTGAGGAGAATGTTGAAGAGGTTGGGAACATATTATATGCTGATGCAGTTATGGCAGCCAATGAGGAGTGGGATATATTGATACCGCAAGTGCGCGAGCACATGCATTTTGATCGATTTGTGAATTCGAGAGTTGAATATTATAGGTCTTGACAGGGGAATAGGCCTCGAAACCAAAATAATAATCTGAAGCATGCAACAAACAGGCTCAATCTAGCGATGTTCGATGGTAGTGGTAAGGTCACAGCTCAGGCCTGGATTAGTAAGCTAGATACATTCCTCACATTGCATCCGATGGCTGAGAGAGATGCTATCCGATATGCGACATTGCATCTCGAGGGGGTGGCTTATGACTGGTGGCACCACGGGATGGTGACACTACAGCATGATCGGATCACATCATATCAGGAGTTTGTTGACAGGTTGGTGGAGCGGTTTGACAGGAAGGATCCAGAATCCTACTTCAAAGACTTGGCTCAGTTATGACAGAGTGGCAGTTTGGAGTCTTATATTGGTGACTTTCAGAAGTTATCAGTTATGGTTCCGAATATTTCAGAGAGGCGACTTGTAGTGCTCTTCATGGAGGGATTGACGAAACCATTGAGAGGTTGGATCAAAGCCTTTGATCCTCCTTCATTACAGGAAGCAATGAAGAAAGCTCGTAGTATGGAGTTGGCAGCACCATCCAATAGATTCAACTCCAGAAACAATTCTTCTTTCAGGGACAATAAGGGCTTTAACAAAAACAGAGAGAAGTCTGATTTTAACAAAGAAAAATCAGATTTTAAGAATGATTCAAAGGGTAAATCAGCAGCACCACCTTTGGATCGAGAGGCTCTTAATGATCTACACAGGAAGAAGCTTTGCTTCTATTGCAAAGGTCCCTATGACGCCGATCACGATTGTCCTTTGAGGCCTAAGGGCAAGGCGAATCAAGTGATGTGGGCTTACTATGAGGATTCAAAATCTAAAAATTCCGAATAGTAGGAGAGTTTTGAGGAGTCAGGGTCAGAGGCTACAGAGCTTCAGATACAGGAGGCACGCCTATCTAGCATTCAGCAGGATGGCTCATTTAGGATTCATGGAGTGTTGGCAGGACAGAGGGTCATTACCCTTCTTGATACAGAAGCCACACACAATTTCATCGATGCTAGATTTGTTGAGAAACGCGGACTCATCACTGAGGAGTTCGAAGGCATTAGGGTTAAGGTGGCTGACGGTTACACTCTTAGGTGTGAATGCATGATCAAGGATCTCCCCTTACGCTTGAACAATTATGAGTTCAAGGCTGATTACTATGTAGTGAACATGGGAGATATCGATTTGGTCTTGGGTATGAAGTGGCTTCATTCACTTGAGGAAGTCACTCTTTGCCTTAAGGACATGGAGATCCGTTTTGATGTTGATGGGAAGACACACATTCTAAAGGCAATTCGGGACAGCAACATCAAAACAATTTCTTTTCGTCGGATGGAGAGACTCATGCGACACGACATGGTAGAGTGGACTGCCGAGTGCACATTGGCACCTATACAGGAGGGACAGTAGAAGACTGAATATCATCTCGACATATAGCAGTTGAGAATCAAGCATGATAAGGTATTCAGTGATATTCCACCAGGGAGACCTCCAGACAGGGGCATTGAGCATATTATTGAGCTTGAGGAGGGTGCTAAGCCCGTTATGATTATGCCCTATAGACATCCCAAGCGACTGAAAGATAAGATCGAGAAAATGATCAAGGAGTTACTTGCTATGGGTCACATTCGACCTAGCAAATCACCATTCGCTTCTTCAGTTGTTTTGGTAAAGAAGAAGGATGGCACCTTATGCATGTGCATAGACTACAGAGTTCTGAATAAGAGGACTATCAAAAATAGGTATCCAATACCTTGTATAAATGAGCTTATTGATGAGCTCCATGGTGCATGCTACTTCACTAAAATTGACTTAAGGTCGGGATATCATCAGATCAGGGTTCATGAGTAGGACATCGAGAAGACTGCCTTCCATTGTCATTGTGGGCACTTCGAGTTTGTGGTGATGCCATTTGGGCTCACTAATGCGCCAGCTACTTTTCAGTCCACCATGAACAGGGTTTTTCATTCACTACTGAGGAGATTTGCGTTGGTCTTTTTTGATGATCTCCTTATTTACAGTAGGACTTGGCAGGAGCATTTGGCTCATTTGGAGACTGTGCTCAGTATTCTGGAGAGGGAGTCCTTGTACGCCAAGGAATCCAAATGTGATTTGGGGATGACCGAATTGTTATACTTAGGTCATATTATCAGTGCAGAGGGAGTGCGAATGGATTCTGAAAAGATCTGCGCTATTATTGACTGGCCTACACCGACAAACCTTACACAGTTGCGAGGATTTCTAGGTTTGTGTGGGTTCTATCATAGATTCGTGAATGGTTATTCATGTCATGCAACCCCTATGACAGATTTGCTGAAAAAGGGTGCATTTTGTTGGACTCCTGAGGCACAGGAGTGTTTTGTGAGATTTAAGGAGTTGATGACTACGTGCCCGGTGTTGGCACTACCAGACTTTTCAAAGCCTTTTGAGCTTCAATGCAATGCATTAGGTGAGGGCATTGGAGCGGTGCTTATGCAGGACAAGCACCCTATTGTGTATGAGAGTCGTAAACTCAGAGGGCCAGAGAGACTCTACAACATTTATGATAAGGAGATGCTCGCTATAATGCATGCCTTAGCAAAATTTAGACAATATCTTGTTGGCAGCAAATTTTGCATAAAAACTGACCACAACAGTTTGAGACACTTCTTAGGGCAGCGAGACCTCAATGATCGTCAGCAGAAATGGGTAAGTAAATTGTAGGCCTATGACTTTGATATATCGTATATCAAAGGTACACAGAATGTAGTAGCTGATGCTCTTTCATGCAGGCCTTATCTGAGCTCTATGGTTCATATTTTTGAGGATTGGAGGCATATGATTGTGGCAGAATATGCCAAGGATACATGGGCATCCAACATAGTAGAGGGATCGATGATTGAAACTAGATATACACTTGTGAATGACTTGATCATTTACAAGAACAGGATTTATTTGATCCCAGGATCAGAGGTGAAGAACATTATCATGCGAACCTTTCATGACGTACCTACAACAGGACATCCTGGGTATTTCAAAACCTATAGACAGATTCGGGAGAGATTCACATGGAAAGGACTTAAGGCAGATGTTCTTCAGTATGTGTGTGAGTGCCCTGTTTGTCAGCATAACAAGCAGGAGAACACTTACCCGGCAGGATTATTGCAGCCACTTCCGATTCCTGACAGGAAGTGGGAATGCCTATCGATGGACTTCATTACGGGCTTGCCTAAAGCCCAGGGGCGAGATTGCATATATGTAGTTGTGGATCGACTAACAAAGTATGCCCACTTCTTTCCGATTACCACTACCTACACAGCTACACAGGTGGTAGAGGTCTTTTTCCGTGAGGTATTTAGACTACATGGGTTGCCTCGGAGCATAGTGAGCGACAGAGATAGTTGGTTCTTGAGTCACTTCTGGCAGGAGGTGTTCAGACTCTGTGGGACCGAGCTTACACTGAGCACCAGTTACCACCCGCAGACCGATGGGCAGACGGAGATAGTGAATAAATGGGTGGAAGGTTACCTCAGGAACTATATTGCAAGGCAGCAGAAGGCATGGGTCAAATGGATTCATTTGTGTGAGTATTGCTACAACACGACATTCCATATGACCATTCAGATGTCCCCTTTCATGGCGTTGTACGGTTATGAGGCATCGAGTTTTTTGGATTTGCTACTGAGTGACAATAGAGTGTCGAGTGCTGGAGACTTGTTGCAGGAGAGTCAGGACACTATGAGGGCTCTCAAGGAAAATATTGCCAAGGCACAAAATCAACAAAAGCAGTACACAGATCAGAAGAGAACAGAGAGGCATTTTGAGGTGGGTGACATTGTTTACCTTATGCTGCAGCCCTTACCGTCAGTCTACTCTGAGGAAGAGTGGGTCAAAGAAGCTTAAGCCATGATATTACGGTCCTTTCAGGATCCTGAGGCATGGTGGAGAGGTGTCTTATGAGCTTGAGCTTCCGGCAGAGAGCAGGGTACACAATGTTTTTCATGTGTCACGTCTCAAGAAGGCGTTAGGACACCGTGTGGTACCTTCTGCAATTTTACCTCCCTTAGATGACGAGGGAAAGTTGATTTTAGTACCTGAGTCTATCCTGGAGTATAGAGAGAGACAGTTGCGTAGGAGAACTATCAGGGAATATCTAGTGAAATGGAGAGATTTGCCAGTGGAGGATGCTACATGGGAGAGCGAGGATATTCTACAGCATCCGGAGTTGACATTGCTTGAGGACAAGCAATTTCAGGAGGGGTGGACTGTCATGTCCCCTTCTAGTTGACATCTCTCAGAGCACTGGATTAGCCTATTATGTGACCCTCGTAGGTTGATGGGGATGGATAGAGGGTCTTGATGGAGTTTGGCTTGGCTTCAGTTGTCAGTTTTTACTAGTTGGCTTTCGTTTGGGCTCATTTGGTTACCATTTACTTGAGTTGCTATTTTTAGCAGTTTTGGCACTCAAAGAGGCACCCCTGCTATTTTTAGCAGTATAGTTTGATCACATGCAGAATCACTCCCTGGTTTGCTAGCTTCAGACGATTCGTGCATCGGACGTTTCTTGAGGGAGTTATTAATATTTGATTGATTAATTAAATATTAATTAAATGGAGCATATAATATAAAGTCATAATATTTTAATATTATAGCTTAAGTGAAATATTGAAGGGGTCGCCCATCATTGAAGGGGCCATTTTTAATTGTAATTTATAATTAAAAATGCGCTTGAAGACTATTGAAAAATTAAACAAGAAAAGTTCAAATTATTTTAATGATGCTTTTTTGAAGGAATTCACACTTTTCAAAAGATATAAGGGTTTGCTTGGAAATTCGAGCCATTATGTTATTGAGTATTAAAAATTGATCAAGTCTTCAACCAGAGCATGGAAGCCAAGGGTTTCAGTCTCAGAGCATTGGGGAACGAGCCATCTCCAGTGAAAGCAATTCAGAGGGTGTGAAATATCATCCGATTTATTTCCATGCAGAGAGATTTCTTCATCCAGGAGAGATCACAGAGCTTCACAGTTGAAATACATTCCGGGGTTTCAGAGTATACATCCAGAGGAGTTTATTATTTACAGGTGCCTAACCTCTGGAGATTTGAAGACATTAATAAGGGCCATACTTTTCAGTTATTGGCTGCTGTGTAAAAGCCATACCATTGATGCTGCAGGCCGTACCATCATAAAAAGGGGTGTACTTTCTTGTTTTAGTAAATCACCTTCTTTCTGGCCAGTTTGCTTTCACCAACTGGGGTGCCTATGCTTCTGGTATCTTTCCGCATCAACAGATAGAGGGAGAAGCTAAGATTATTGAAAGCCGTACCATGTAAGCATTAAATCAGTTTACTGCAATCAGGTTCATTTGATTAATATTTTATATTATCTATCCTATAGATCTGAGTTTCTTATTTGTAATGGCAGTGGAAAAATAATACAAATAATAGTTATCGATTTCTGAGTTCATTTATGCTAGATCTGGAAGCATTGTATTTGTTTAAGATTTTTATATAATTTCTTTCAAGGAATCGCATTATTTCTTTATTCATGCAAAAACCACAAAAAAATCAAAATACAAACAAAACTATAAAAAAAACAGTCAGATTCAGAAAACGGGGAAACAAGGGTTTCTACACAATTCATACCTATGAATGCAACCAGGTTGGAAGATCGAGCTAGCCTTTTGGTGGGATTTTCGAGTTAAACTTGATTATCACCATGCTTGGGTTGTAGGCTACCTCAGATATTTCTATAAAAGGAGTCTTAATATAGTAGTGGGATTATGCTTAGCGATTAGCAATAGTAGCACTTGGCAATTATATAACATTATTGCTTAGGTGGTTGAGTAGGCTTTAAATTTGCATAGCGCTAGACTTAGGTGTTTTGAGCAGAGGTTGACACAATGAATACTGCAATTAGGCTAGTGTGCAACAAGTCTCAAATGAATTTTGTGGGAGAGATCTCCAATAGGTGCCTAGAACGTATGACCAAAAATAAACACTCACTGGCTATTATAGCCATGAAATAGGCTTTGGGTAGGGATTTGATTGAGCATGAAGATAAGTATCGGGTGACATCGATATATGCTCCCATTTTTTCACCTCATTGCTTGATATTCAGGCTCCAAAGGCCATGATTTTTTGTTTGACGCTTCATATTTTTCTGAAGAGGTACCTTAGAGGCCTTGGCGAGGCAGTGAGCAACATAGTATATGGTTTAGGCCTTCCTGTCATGAGTGACCTACAAAAGCATGTTGAAGAAGATGCAGTGGTACCATGGGTACCATTCTTGAGCGGGTTCTGGCTTCAATCGCTCACTAAGCATCATGAGAAATCCACCTGTGTATACCACTTTGTGTTGTGCTGCTATAATGTAGTGCTATTCTATGCCGTGGATTGGTATACCGAATTTAGGAACCTTGTGTTCCCTCTGTTGCTACTTCTGGGTGTTGATGTTGCTGCTTTGTGTCCCGTTGTTGCTGGTGATAACCCTCCTATTGCTCCTAACAATTTTCCTGTTGATGGAGAAAATTCTCACGTTGATGAAGAAAACTCCCATGTTCCAACAAGTTGAAGATTAACACACCTTTTTTCCTTTTGTATATATCTACCTAAGAGAGGGATTTCATATACATATATATAAGGAAGCCACACCTATAGTCATACTTTTGAGCGCATGGCCACAGAGCCATTTTGTCAATGTTTCTATCAAAGTATATATATATATATATATATATAGAATATACTTTCTTATCTTCAACTCTTTGTCTTCATTCTTGTGCTCTCTGCAACTTTTATTGAATTCCTCACATATGAACTTAATTTTTGCAATATGAGTAGTATAGTCTTTCTCTGTTCTTGTAATAATGGGTCTCATGAATTTTCTTGCTTCCTGTATTTGTGAAAATGTTGGAAAGAATTGACCAAAAAAACATGAAAGGGAAAATAATTACATTAATCACATATTTACACTTGTATGAAGTAACTGAAGCTTAATTCAACAATTTTAAATGAGTCTCATTAATTGGAATTCCTAATGGCTTTTGTTCCATTTTCTCTAATTCAGATGCATTATTTTTTTTGCACTGAATTATTTTGAAAGGACCCTCCTAGAGTTTGTCGAATTTCCCATGTTGGTCGGGCCTCGAGGCTCTTTCATTGAATTTTAGTACCAGGTCTCCGCATTTTAGACCTTGGTTTGAAGCTTTCTTGTCGAACCACCTCTTAACCACCTACTGGCGGTTAGTCATGGCTATTAGGGATTTCTCCCTTTTTTCTTGTACCTCCAACAATTCGACCAACCGAACTTCCATAGCTCCATTCACTTCAATCTCTAGAGACTTGAGTAACACAGGTATCTCTATAGAGATAGGTAGCAATGCCTCCTTCCCATATACTAGCCCATATGGCCAATTCTTTGGGGCTTGCTTAGGAGTTATGTGGTCTTCCCATAACGTTGTTCGAAGATTCTTATGCCATTCCTTCTCATGATTAGACTCAATCCTTTTAATGAGTTGAACCAGATTCTTGTTAGTTGACTCAACCAGGCCGTTTCCTTGCAGGTAGTAGTTTGAGGATTTTTTCAAGAATATGTCATGTTCTAGTGTGAGATAACATACCTTGGAACCTAAGAAAGCTTTGGTTTTGTCCAAGATGATAGTCTTTGGTGCACCGAATCTCATTACTAGTCCCTCGAGAAAGTCCACTATTTTTGCCTTTATCGCATTTTTAGTGGTAGGGCTTTGGTACACCTTGTGAAGTAGTTCGTGGTTGTGAGGATCCAATTGTCACCAACACTAGAGGCAGGGTTGATCATTCCGATGAAGTCTAGCCCCCATTGTGCAAATGGTTCATCTGCTACTATTAGATTGAGACGCATGGTGGAATTTTTTCTTCTCCTTGCATAGAATTGACATTCCTTGTAGGATTTTATCATGTTGTAGGAATCATTGAATAATGTAGGCCATAAGTACCCAACACACAAAATTTTGATGGTGGTGGTCTTCATAGAGAAGTGTTCGTCTTCCGGGCTGCTGTGAAAAGTGTCGAGAATTCTCTTTGGTTGCTCCATGGGGGTGCATCATAGTAACACGTCGTTGAAATTCCTTTTAAAGAGGATCCCTTCAATAAGTGAGTATCCATTGTTTTGTAGTTGGTAGAATCTTCATCTTTGAGAAAGAAGTTCTGATGGATACTTTCTGATGTGCATAAATCTTACCCTATCTGCTAGCCAACAACCTTCAGGTTCAGACTTATTTATTAAGACTATCTTTGCTTACTCTTCCTCAACTTCCATTTCATCATCGTGCACCAAATATTCACACAAACCTCTTCCTTTGACAGTCTTTGTAGGCTTGACCTCAATTTCATATTCTAGGATCTTAGTGATCCAACTAGCCCGTTTGTCGATGATTTCTCCTTCCATGATGTACTCACACACACTGGAATGTGCAACATAAATGATCACCTTAGTGCAAGCTATAAGATGTCAAAAATTTTGAGTCCCTTTACAATTGTGCAAGATTTCCTTTTGACGAAGTTATAGTTTGTCTTGTACTCCTTCAAGGTTTGAGAATGGAATGCTATAGGATGCTCTCGCTTTCCTTCATCATCTTTCTGAATCAAAACAATGGCGACTTCTTGCTAAAAACATACAGTATGAAGTCTTTTGACAAGTCTGGATTTTCCAACATAGGATTTGAGGAAATAGTAGCCTTCACCCTTTCAAAGGCTTCTCTTGCTTCTTTTGTCCATTTGAACAATTGGTCCTTTTTCAGCATTAGGGTGATTGGCCTAATTATTCCTGCAAAATGAGAATTAAACTTGGTTACAAAGTTAACCTTCCCCAAAAAATATTGGACTCCTTTCTTGTTTACCAGAATAGGAATTTCTTTGATTGCTTTTACCCTTTCGAGATCAATAGTGATTCCTTCTTGGGACACTACATGCCCCAACAATTTGCCTTGTGGTACTCCAAAAACACATCTTTTCGGGTTCAGGGATACCCCAAAATCTTGGAATTTTTTGAAAACCATTTCTAGATGATCAAAATGGTCATCTTTAGATTTGGAAAATATGGTCAGATCATCTAAATAGACGAGGATGATTTTGTTGATCAGTTCGTTGAAGGCGATGTCCATTTCCCGCTGGAAAGTGCCCCTCGCATTTGATAGGCTGAAAGGAATTTTGGCATATGCAAATGTTCCCCACTTGGTGGTGAACGTGGTCTTGTGCTGATCTTATTTAACCCAAACTTGATTGTAGCTCGAGAAACCATCTAATAGAGAAAACATCTCCGAACCTACCACAGTTTTCAAGATTGATTCCATGGAAGGCAGTGGGTAATGATCCTTCAGTGATGATTTGTTTAGGTCATGGAAGTCAACACAAAGACAAATGTCTCTATTTTTCTTTCAAACCAGAATAAGGTTAGATAGCCATGTACTGTGCTTGATTGGAAAGATAATCTTGGACTGGATCAACTTCTCTAGGTCTTGTGCCATTAAGGCTTCAATCTTTGGATTGACATGCCTTTGTTTTTTCCAGATAGGTTTAGCACCTTTTGTTAGTTTGATGGTGTGCTAGATGATGTTAGGATTATATCCCCTGAGGTCATCATAAGACCAAGCCACAACCCCTTCATATTTTTCACAGAAGCATATAAGCCTATCTTTATCACACTGTGGGACTTATTTCCTGACCTTCAATTTTCTTCCATTCCTTACCTTAAGGGCAGTGAAGTCTTCCTTGTCTTCTACAAATTTCATCCTATCATTCCTTACATCATCATAGTCGAACAAATTTTTGAGAGTGACCAACCCTTTCAAAATCTTGTTTGATTTCAACTGGATGATCTGTCCTTCGTACACTTGTTCAATTTTAGGTTGAAACTGGTCAATGAACTCTCCCAACTATTGAATAAACGAGGTGATGTGTTCATCGCTTTCAAATACTTGCCAAATCTGATCATTATCAGGAATGGAGGGTTAGACGATTACTCACACAAAGTGTACATTGTCAATCAAGTCGAAGATAGGATCGAATTGAGATCCTGTCGTTGTCATGTGATCCACATCTGAATTATACTCCCTACGTACCGCGTGGATATTAAAAGCTTTGAAACCTTTGATGAGGTCCCATACCCTGTGCCTATAAGACCACATACAAACATTATTTTGTAGTGAAGATATTTATGACTTGATTGATTACGAGTTTAAAATCTTCGAACACCACTAATTTTTTGATACCGATGCGCTCTATGAGGCTTAGTCCTTGCACAAGACCCTCATATTTAGATTCATTGTTTAAGAAAGCAAACTGGAAGCAGAAAGACCTGAAGATATTCTCATTGGATGGAGACATTAGGTGTATCCTAACACTAGCGCCAACCTTGCATCTCGCACCGTCGAAGTGAAATGTCCAAAGCTCCGAGACTTGTTGGGCCATGGAGTCGTTCAATACCCTCATGAACTCTTGATCCTCATCATAGATGACATAGGTGCCCAAAACTGTAGCATGATAATTTTTGAAAGGATTGGCGCCTACATACTCGGTTAATAAGACTTCTTCTCAACCAGCTTTGTCTTCATTCATCTTCTCATCTCCTAGTAGCTTGCTATCACTAGCTTCTTCTTCAGTGATAGAGGTATGAGTGTCTTCAAAATTGATCATGGCTTCATCAAATACATGTTTTGCATGCAAAGGTTCTGATATTATCTTCGTTTTATCCCCGTGCTTAGTTTTGAGAATTAGGTGGGACCAATCCAAAGAAAGGTATCTTCCTATTTTTGAGGTGAATTCCCTAGATAGGTAGAGGCCGAACATGGGAGGGATGTCAATGATCAGTGTGTATTACGAAACTGTGATGCTAGGACAAGAAAACAAAGTTAAGGGGAGGTCTTTAATGTGGCCTACAGTTTCAACCTTGTTCCCACCCAGCTGCATAACTCCTCTTTTCAAGGGCTCATAGCTAAGCCCTAAGGCACAACTATCTGCTTGGGAATGATTGTGGTGTTGGCACCAGAGTCGATCATGGAGTTGTGTAGCAGTTTCTTCCCCATAGTGAGAGTTAAGAAAAAGGGTTTAGGTTTTGGTTTCTCCTCTTTTGCTTCAGGTGAAGCCTCCTCTGTAGTATTCACAAGGACTTTGGCTGGAGGCGATGAGTTGGTAGTGTTTTTAGAAGCTTGTCCGATTGACTGCACAACTGTATCTTTTTGCAGGGCCTTCTATAGTAATGAATTCTGCTCTGGAATGGCCAAGATATCCCAAAGGAATACATTAGCAGAAGATTTATTCAATTTTTCCACCATGTAGAAGGGTGGTAGATTTGGAGGCTTTTGTTCCTTAGATTTGGTGATGATAATCTCCTTGTGCAGATGTGGTTGTGGAACAATTGTGGATGGGCGAGGGGGTTGATCTAGGCTACTTCTGGGCTGCAGAGTGATTGGTTCGCTTGTGAATCTCCTCTTTGATCGAGTGTTGTAGTCAGACTATACTTGTGGAGTTGCTGATGTGGATGCTTCATAAGTGAACACTGCTTCCTCTCCTCCCATCCATGAGAGGAGGGCATGGTCATGAGCTATGTCATTTTATTGCCCCAAGGGCATTCCCTACATATGTATGGTTAGAATCGCATTCTCCATTAGGGGAGAGGTGTATGTATGTCCTGAATTTGTTGCCACACCTTGGTTGCACTGCTTTGCAACATTTTTCTGCAAAGTACCATGCGGACAATTTTGAGGCATATGCATGTCGCTGGAGGGATAACACCAAGGATAGAAATCTTTGGTGATATTGTTTTGCCCTGGGGTCAGCTCTTTGCTTGTACTAGTTTGAGCAACCCCCAACAAATTCGGTACCGACACTATCTAGTTATTTGTCTGGGTTGACGGATTTGTGCGTGTGACTCCTTGATATTGGTTCTGTTGGTAGGAGGGTCTGCCACTTTGATAGCTTTGGTAGGATGGTCTTAGAGGAGCAACGTGGTTGTGCTTGATAGTGGTTACTTCATTTGTTAAGTTCCATAACATCTCCCTTATGTTTCTCATCTCATCCTTCGAAGCACTAGATGTAGAAGCAACATTCTGTGACATACTCAGATATGTGTACATAGATGGGGGTGGCGCAGGTGTGCTAGTAGATGGCATCTCCTGAGTAGAGGCTGATATTTCAGGGAATATTGGCATAATGGGCCAAGGTGGCAACTTATCGATGTCGATTAGGTTGTTCTCTGCCTTGATTGCTATGTTGTATGCATTTGGTAATGTGGTTCTGCCAAGTGACTGGATCATCATGGAGATGTCAGCGTTGATGGACTTTAAGTAGAACATAAATACTAACTTAGGCAGTGGTTGGATGACATTCTAGATTCTCTATTAGGTTGTATGGAACCGAGCATTGAAATCGGTCATGGCTTCAGATGGGGACCACTTGATTGTGGATAGCTAGAGATATAGCGAAGACCTATCTCCATCATTAGAGAATATTTCATAAAAAATCCTTAAGAAAATAGAAAGGTCAAACAATGGCACAGTCTCTAAATACTTACAATGATCTAAAAAGTGGTAAAGTTCTGGTTCTTCTACCAATTTTTTTAATCAAAATTTGAACTCCTGCTTCGAAAGAAGTAGTATTTATAATGAAAAACCCAAATTTGTTAACCAGTGACAGAAATATCCTCCAATCATGAGCAATGATGTTTTAGCAATGATTTCCCCTAGCCGTTGCAACAAAAAATATTCGAGTCATGAATGAGGATGCCTTAGATTTAGATGCATCCCTTGTGAATGATGGTAGTGGTCCCAGTAGACCAGAGCATCGACATGTGCTATCCACTCATGGTGGTAGTTACAAAATGTGGCAGTTGGTGTGAGGTTGTCGCCTGTAGTTTTCCTTTGTGATGAAGCCTTTTAGAAGATAACGTGGCGAGTGGTCGGGGCCAACATTCATCCTTCCCTTTATGCAATGAAAAAATTGTGCTGTGAAGACACGTGGTCTCCAAGAATATTGTGCAAAAGGTGGGGGCTGCCAAGAAATGTGTGCGGATCGATGGTACATGGCCCGTGGTCGGGTATCAAAAGGAGAACGATGGAAAGAGGCATTGAAAATTGTGAATTGTTGACACGTGGAAGCATAACGACAGTTTTTGAAAAGCGAGAGGAGAATTCAACTGACAAGTGGTGGCATTCACATATAGCCTTTGTGAAAGGAGCTTGATATTGTCCCTTCAAGGAGGGCATGGTTGGTACCTAAGCAAAATAAAACAACCTGAAGGGAGCTTGGGAATTTTATATTCACAGAAAAATAGACCCATCATGATTATTGTTAGCGTAAACCATAAGAAAATTAAAAATGTGATGGTAGACTTAAGAGATGACATAAACATGCTCCCTAAAAGAGTCGGGGAACAATTAGGCAATCCAAAACTTGAACAAACACCCTATAACTTTAGACTAGCAGATGGTACCAAGATGAAAACATTAGGGACTTGGGGACATGTAGAAGTGTTATGGGAGTAAAATAAATCATAAAATTTGGAGTATTTTTCATCAAAAAAATATTTGCTTCATTTAATATACTACTTGGACTAAAGTGGTTTGTCAACACAAATGACATTATCGACTCACTAAAAGAAGAAACATATTTTGTCGATGAAGATAAAATAGTCCATATTCCCCTAGGGAATATTCCAAATGTATCTCACATAGAGGAAGTAAATGTAGAAGAATATCACAACTTTGACAATAAAAACACTTATAAAATATTAAAATTACCCACAAACAATTTTTTTGAAGAACCAAACTTGGAAAGGGGAAGTAGAAAGAGAAAGGAATTCTTACAACACACAATGACAAAGTATTGGGTGCATAGATTTAAGAAGAATCAAAACCACACTTTCAAAGGATTACTTATTTCAAAGGAAATTTATGATAAGAAGGATACTAGAGGATGTTAAATTTATTCTATATAAAGTATACATAATTAATCGCAAAAAGATTGTTGAATCATAGGAGATTATGAGGATAACATAATTGGAAGATCCTATCACATAAACTGTATATCACACAATTTTTATTAAATTACGTAAATATTTAGGCGTAGGACACCTGTTATGATACATTACACAAATAGAACAAATATTTAATATTGAGGTTCACTAGGCAAGTGACATATTACAACACACACTTATTTGCAACATCACAAGTTGGTATAATACACATAAAGATAGGCTCACCAAATGGGAGATATTTAAAATCTCAATAAAAACAAGATACCTGTCGAAAAAAGGGGAACATATGGATATATTAAAGTATGATGGTAAGATCTTGTTGAAAGATCACTTAAACAATTGTATTGAAAGGTGGGTGGCAAGGAATGATTATTATGAAAGATAAGACATGTCCAAATATTCTATTGAACACTAACACTAGTTGCCTAGACTTGGTAAATAAACCAAGAAAGACAAGGAGAAACTAAATCTTGGACGAAGCTTAAAATGGATTTCCTACACACCTTTTCTTTTTTACAATCAAAATAATACATATTACATTTCTTAAGATGAAAGAAATGAAATTTATACTAGACACAAATAATGAAGTAGTGGTACTGCAACCTATTTCCCCACCTCCACAGATAGAGTGGATATGGAAGTATAGTGAATGGCTGGACAAGGAATCAACTTACACTAAAAGAATATGATGTTTAACATAAAAAATAAGATGATGATAAACATAACATGGATATATAATTTGATGAAGGAGAAAGGGAACTAGAATCCCCTATTGAATCCAAGCAAAAGTATTATAACCAATCGATCAATCTTAGAGAATAAAATATTGCCAAGGAATGGGACCCTAAATGTCAGAGTTGATAGTAAATCCCATAACTCCCATAAATCACCTACAACCAAAACACCTATCACAAATGAGAGGTCAAAGCAACCAATATTCTATGTAAGCAAGAGAAAGAATTGATCTACACAAGCATCTGATATGTCTTTTGTTTTAAATAATGAATACCTGGATGAATGATTACAATGAAGGATCAATCCTTATAAAAGGAAAAATAAAACCCTAGATTATGATTAAATTAGGTTGTGACAAGTTTCATCATCTCATACAATAAGACAACTTAACCTATTAATAACCCAAATAAAAAAAATACTCCTAAGTTTAGCTTAAGTGAATAAAGTAATAAGGGACCTAATAATTATTAATGATTAATTAATTTTCAAGTGATGTCCTAAGTACTCCAACAGCCCACCCTTAAGATCAACTTAGGGAGAAAATAAACAACCCAATGCAAAATGAAATGATGGATGCATGGATGGGTCTTGACTACAAGGCCTAATGAGGTACCCATGTACAAACAAATAAATCTCTCATAACCAAAGAAAAGGAGAAAACCACATGGGAAAAAATCCTCTCCAAAAGAGAAAAATAAATAACTGATAGTGAAAGAAGGGTAGAAGGAGGACCCAAAGTGACCCCCAAAAGACTTATTTTTTCACATAAGTAAAATAGATTCCCCCCCAATAGGAGAGATAAAATGAGGATGTGAATCCCCGCATAAAGAAAGATCTCATATGAAAATTATGAATGCATGAAGATAGAATACCATACACTACTTGCGAGCAAATTTATCCCCCTAGGAAGAAACAAATCCACTAGTGATTGGAGAAGCCAATCCAAAAATATGGGTGAATCAAGAATCCAAATCCAAATGATGTGTACGTTTGGAAAGTGCTCAAGTGTCCACATGTCGAAAAGAGATGATGTCAATATAGAAACATGTGAAGACTGATGTAGAACAAGATCCAAAGATGATGAATATGGTGGGACATCAATGATGATATGACTATCAACAAAGAGGAAATGAATGTCCTTAAATTAATCCTCCAAATCTATAATCTGAGACTGTACAAATAAGTATGATATTTCTATAAGATACAAATCCTAAGTAGTTGTGTCTACAAGATGATGAATGCCATGTTGCGCTAAACCAATAGGGGCCAGATATGTGGTGATGCCAAGTTGATCAAGAAAAATAGGAGATGGTGATAAAGTATTTATTTGAAGAGTGAGAACATGAAGATAAGTCTCTGAATCATCAGGACATGCAATACCTAAGATATACTCAAGCTCCTCTAAAGTATCATCATCAAAGGGTATGAAATTTTTCTATAAGATGAATGAGACAATTTGTAATAGGATCCTCTGAGTATAGAGAGATATGAGGGCCTCCATGGATCTCCCAAATTTGATTTCAAAGTGTGTGAGGACAATCAATGTGTGATACAATACACATAGTGCCAACATCAACACTACAATAAATCACTCCTATAACATATCATTGACAATACCCCATTTTGAATAATTCCTGAGTGTGTCTAGTGTAGGTATGATTCCATAAAGATAAGGTAAAATATCAATCCACTTGAGATGTGTCAGGATGTTGTCACTAGGACTCATAGTTATCCTTTGCTAGGATGACCACAAAAGGATGAACATAAAAACCCATGATACTTTCTCAAATGAAAAAATTAGAGACTGAAAACCTTAATGCATGTAAAGTAGATCAAATGAAGTCATCTCACGCAAAGAAATTCCTCTCTAGGTGCCACGACATCCAATAAATTGAAAGAAATTGGAAATAAAAACTAAATAAAATGTACTTGGCATAGATTCTAAAAAAAGTGCATGAGTAGAGCGAGAGAGCTCTAAAATACCTTTCAACACCACTTGAATCACAAAAATTGAAGATACAAACAAAAAGTTATGATCTCAAAATTAAAAAATGAAGATGTGAATTTGACTAAGAATAAAAAAAATCCACAAAAAAATCTAGACCTACACTACTAGAAAGTGCTTGGAATTGTCTTTCCAACGATATCTTGTTTTCCTGATTTCAACATTGTATGCCTGAATTATGCCAAAAAAATAGCTCCTTTAAGGGAAAAGAGGGCTTGGAGGGGAGGCTTGGAGAATTTATGGTATGAATAACATCATGTTGACATCATCATGATGTTAGTAAGAATATTCCTTCAGGTTGGAAAAATGTCAATGATAGGTAAAATTCCACAACGTAGGAATATTCACAATGATGCTTCATAATATATCTAAGATTTTATCAGTCAGGGGGTGGAATATTCTATGATGCACAATATTTTGTTGAATTGATGGCCATATAGAATTTAAATTGGATTTTGTAGTTGCTGCAAAGAAATTTTTTAGGGAGCTAGTTTTGATTTTGCATCTATCCAAAAATAATGATGACCACTACATATAAGAGAGGGTTGGTAGGAAAATAAGTAGCCAATCTATTTATTTTCCTAGGTGACAATTCCAAGGTATTTTGGTCAGTGTATATACCTACTGTCAATCCACGAAGGGCCCAATTGGATGGCATATGCTATGGTAGGGGACAAAATGTACCCTGCACAAATTTCTTTTAAACTTTTCTTTTTCAAAAAAAATGAAAACTTGATTTTTCAATTTCTTTTGGGAAAACTCGATTTTTCAAAAAAATAATGCCAAATTTTTGTATGAAACTTGTGAATTTATTACCAATTGAGGATCTGTATATACCTATGATACGACCATATAGATCCATACAAGTTTATAAATTTTAGGATCTGTTCAACCCGTAGAATTCTTTTTTTTTTTTTTGCAACTACTCAAATTTGAGTGATTCAACAGGCGTTCCTTAGGTTTTTGACCATTTTGGACTCAACGGTGATGCTTGTTTCACTCCAAAAGGAGGCATTTTTTCCCTCAAGGATGGATCTCTCAAAATTCAAACAAAATATCATAGATTTGGTGCTTTGATACCATGTTGGAGTTGGAAATAAACCCCACAACTCCCAAAAATCACTTGTAGTTAAAATGCCTATCACAAACAAAAGATCAAAGAATCTAATTTTCTATGTAATTGTGAAATAAATATTTCATCCACACAAGCATATAATATTCCTTCTATATTAAATAATAAATAATTAGACGAATGATTACAATTAAGGATCAATCCTTATAAAAGGAAAAAGTAAACCCTAGATGAGGATTTGATTAGATTGTGGCAAATGTCATCATCTAATGCAATGAAGGAAATTAACCTATTAATAGTCCACTCTAATAAATTAAAAAAATCCTTGTGCCATATTGGAGTTGATAGTGAACCCCACAACTCCTAGAAATCACTTGCAACCAAAACGTCTATCACAAATGAGAGATAAAAGCATTTGATTTGCTTTGCAACAAAGATATAAAGAATTGATCCACACAAGCATATGGTATGAATTCTATATTGAATAATTAATACCTAGATGAATGATTACAATGATGGATCATTCCTGATTAAAGGAAAAATCAAACCCTAGATGAGGATTTGATTAGATTGTGACAAGTTTCCACATCTCATGCAATGAGATAGCTTAGCCTATTAATAGACCAATGTAATATATACAAAATTACTACTAAGTTTATCTTAAGTGAATAAAGTAATAAGGGACCTCATAATTAATTAATGATTAATTAATTATCAAGTGATGTCCTAATTACTCAAACACTAAACTCACAAAGATAAGGGATTAAATTAGGATGATAAGATAATAGCACAAATTACAGAGATCCAATCCACATTTTAAAAATTATTCCCTAGAACATTTATAGACTTAAAAGGAATAAAAGAAGAGGAAGGTGTAATGAAGATAAAATTAAAAGAAGGGACTAAACAAGAAAGAAAGAGGCCATATATACTTAATCCAAACATGAAAAATAAAGTTAAAGCTAAGTTAGATAAATTTATTGATGCAATAATTATCAAACCAATGGACGATGCAGAATGGATAAGTCATATGGTTGTACAAAATAAAAAGACAAGGGGAGTAAGAATATGTGTAGATATTAGGGAACTCAATAAATATTGCATACATGACCCCTTCCATACACCTTTTATCGAAGAAATACTAGAATTAGTTGCCAGAAGATAGATCTATTCATTTACTAATGGATTATTCGACTATCACCAAGTGAATATAAGGGAAGAAGATTAAAAAAAACCTACATTTGCAACATGATGGGGTTCATACATGTATATAGTAATGTTATTTGGCCTAAAAAAACTACCTAGGGAATTTAGTATAATGATAAATGCATTCAAAGACTTCATACATGAATTTTTAGAAGTATACTTGGATGACTGGATAGTGTATGGACTAGTAAAAGACCATAGGCAAGTGCTTAGGATGATGTTAAACAAATGTCAGAGTATGCAGATAGAAATAAATTTGAAAAAAAATGCATGTTTGTGGTACCTTATGGCACACTATTAGGGCACATAATTTATAAAGAAAGCTTGATGGTAGATCCCATGAAAGTTACACTAATTATGACACTACCACCTCTAAAAACTGCTCCAAAAGTTAAAACCTTCTTAGGTTACATCAATTATCACTGCAATTTTATAAGAGGCCATGTTGATATTTCTACAACATTGGAGGAACTATTAAAAATATATCTGGAAGGAACATTGAATGTAATGAAGAATGTCAAATTGCATTTGATACACTAAAATAGAAAATTGCAAAGGAACCCACCTTAATCTTTCTAGATTGGAGTATACCATTTCATATGCATGTGGATGTATCCAAAATAATAATAGGAGAAATATTATCTCAACCCAAAGAAAACAAGGACCATTCTATCATATTTTCTAGTAGAAAATTATCAAAATTAGAGAAAAACTACACTACAACAGAGTGAGAGGCATTAGCCATGGTTTATGCACTCTAAAATTTAGACATTATCAACTGTCCATACCCTAAATACTTTCTTTACAAATCATGAGCCACTAAAATTCCTACTAAAAATACCTATTATACAAGGACATATATGCAAATGGCTACTCTTGTTTCAAGAATTTGATTTTAAAATAATGGTGAAATTGGGGAAGAACAACTAAGGACCCTAATATTTATCCATAATAGAAATAGGTGAACAATCAGAGTATTAGACAAAGGATATCCCTAGTGTACACATATTTAGAATAAATGTGGTACTAGAAGAATTACATGACATTGTCATACTTTTATCAATAGGAAATATTTTTAGAGATATTTCACTGCAAGACAAACAATCTCTAATATGGAAGTCAATTCCCTATACATTAATAGAAGGATAACTACACCACATGGGACAAGATGATATTATGAGAATATTTGTCATGAGTATGAAAGAGAATCAATTTTAAGAGAGGCACATGAGGGTATATCTAGAGGAAATAATTGTGCTGACACAAAAACAAAGAGAGCTAAACTAGCTAGACTTTGGTGGCCAACTCTTCACACAGATACAAATAATTGCACAAAGAGTTGTGATATTTTTCAAAGAGTAGGGAAACCTACCACCAAATATGATATTCCCCTAAAACTAGTACTAGCGCAAAATCATTTTGGAAAATGGGCAATAGAATTTATTTTCCCCATTAATCCCCTCGCCAAACATTCAAAAGAAATATTTATAATAATAGGAGTAGAATATCTAACAAAATGGGTAGAAGTAGAACCTACAAAGGATTGTATCATGAATATTTCTTCAAAGTTATTTTATGAAAATATAATTACTAGATATGGATGCTTTTTTTTTATATGATAAGCATCATTTACAGGGTGCCATACCCTTTACACATCAAGCCTCAAGGGCCAAAAAAGGTCAAGTCACAAAAAAACAAAAAACCACTAACCAAAAAAAACCACAGACACAATAGACTAACAACCGACATAAATAATAACTAGAACTCTCCTAGTTCTGAGAGAGGAGGTTAACAACATCCTCCTCAACCCATTCAATACCATCATCCACATCATTTTCCATCTCATCCTTAAGCACAATAGAGAGCCTGTGCTAGTCACACAATGGACCAACTTGACAGTGAACCAGGTCAAGCCACTAAAATTCTTCTCAAGCTTCACCATTCACTCCAGTAGCAAACTATGATCAACCTCTTTATCCACCATCTTTGCAATGTTAGCACACTCCACATCTTGAGGGTCAGAGGATTGGGACACTGAGTTCTAATTAAGCATTATATTGAAATTCAAAAAGTTGCTAGGCCCTTCAACAAGCTCCTCCTCTTCCTCAGAATCTTCCTCATTCCTATTAAATTTGATGTCAAACCGCTCCTCATTAGAATAAGTTTCCCTATTCTGCACTTTCTTATTATTTATTCCAACCTACCAGGTCTCTTAATTTTGGTATTTTCGACACCAGTCTCCACTGTAGCAACAACCATGGTATCCCCCTTGGAATATTTTCCCACCACATTCTTCCCTCTACTGCTAGTGGCCAATGGCTCCACCAAACCCTTCCCCTCATCCTTCACTTTCTTATTTGTAGTGGGTTTGTTGTCAGTCTTGGCAGGGGCAGACTTAATCCCGTAAAGACCAACCGCAACATTAGACTGGGCAATCCTTGCATTCCCCTTCAAATTTTTGGCGGTCAGTTTAGGCTTAGGGGTATCAATATTCATAATAATATGGATGCTTTTTAAGTATTGTAACTGATCAGGGTAAACACTTTGTAAATAAAATAATTATAGAACTATTACAAAACTTTATGATCACATGCAATAAGAGTTCACCCTATCATCTTCAAGAAAATGGAGCAAGTGAAGCTCTAAAAAATATAATTGGGACAACACTAACAATTAGTAGTTGGAGCACAAAAGAAAAAAGCATGGAATTATAGAAACCTTTGGATCAAGTCTTTCAAAATAGGTGATTTAGTCCTACTATATGACATAAAATTTAAAAATAAGGGAAACTAAAGGTAAGGTGGCTAGGATGCATTACTAAATACATGACATTACAAAATTTGAAGAAGTAAGACTAAGGATACTAAACAAAAATCACATCATAAGTTATGTGAATGGAGAAATACTTAAATACTATCATTAACTAGAAGGCTAAATAACATAAAGAAAAATATACACATATTGCATTATGTATTATAAACCAATAAAAAATAAAATCAAAACGTTAATAGTCAAGGATTATAAATGACTAGAAAGCCCATGAAACTTAATGAGAAAAATCAATTAATCACTAAATAAATAACCCTAAACTTATTTAATACCTATTTCATTCACTAGACTCTTAATTTACACTCAAACACTTCAATGAAAGAATCAAACTAAGCTCTACAAATTTTAAACCCTACAAATCTACAAATAAAATATGTAAACACCAACCCATGTAAACATTTCTAAGAAGCCATGCCCAAAATACAAGAAGTAACTATTTAATGCAATGGAAGCGGATGAAGACAAATTCTTGAGAATTCTAGTAGATGTGGTATACACAAAATATGTTAGGAAGTATATCCACAAGCCGAAAGCTAAAATTGATCACACTAAATTTGAGGAACTTTTCCTAACAATGCTAAGTATAGACTAGAGTACATATCAACCATAATACCAAGAGTATATTGGTGTTTCTAACTGATTATCTAGGTTTTCCTAAAGGTTATCCAAACATCATAATCAAAAACCTTAGGTCATTGGCCAATGAACAAGAGACTAATCTTATATTTTCTCCTCTACACTTTAGGCTTTGCAAAACCAAGGTGGGTACTACCCCTACAACATCATTCAAAATACAAAAAAATATTAATAATGATGCCTTTGATAAAAAATTCTTCACACTAGTACTTAGAAGGCAGTATGACTATCTAAGTCACTCATAAGACCCCCTATATTCTCTTTGTTACCTTGCTAGTGTGGATTCAAGCACAAAACATAAAATTTGCAATAAAGTAAAATTTTATTTTTTAGATTTAAAGTGTGATTCGACTTCAATATTAAGCTTTGTAAATAATTTTGGCTAGTGCCTTATCCACAACAAAGTTAGAAAATGAAGTAAAATTCTACAACATACCAACTCTTGACTTCTTATAACCTCATTGCCTTACAATGAGAAAACAACACAATAAAAATACTATCATACTACTTACAAATCCCTATTACATTCACATAGTCTCAGAAGAATAAACTGAAAGAAAAATTACTCCATTCCTTGAATAGAAGCTATCAATTGAAACATCCAAAACATAACACATGACATGAGAACCATAGATAATCTTTGATTACTTTGATTCAAAAGATAGTGCATACAATATTGGAGAGCATGATAGGTTGATATTCAATTTGGTAAAATATGCAGAGTATTGGAGTCATTTGCTGTTATTTTTAAAAAATAAAAGGTATTAAGCCGACTATATATATTATATAATAGAAAGATTACATCTTAAAGTAATTGTAGTTGTTCCAAGATTTGGAAATAGATTAAGTGACTAAATTGTATAAATTTATTCTAAGAAAATACTTACAAAGATTAAAATATCAAAACGCCTTGAATGAGGCTCGAAATTCCCTTTTATAACACAAGGGAAGTAACAAGCAAAAACCTTATTCACCGCTTGGGTTTGCAAAGGACAAAAAGAAAAATGGTGGCATTAAAACTTTGGCCTAAGAAATTGTAGAGAGATTTGAAAAAGATGATGAAAATTATTTGAAATATACATATACGTGTTGTCGTTGCTTCCTTCAAGGTAATCCCTGCAACTAGTGGGATATTTTCAACATTTCTTTTCTAGTAGACCCGTATTGCAATTATGTCCAGTTGGTAAGATCCGATTGAAATGAAACTCAAATCTCCCAATCTATTCTTTGTTAACCACTTCCTTTGATGATGTGAAAACCTTCCATAGAGAATACCAACTACTCCTATGTTGGAACTGTGGGAAACTGAGACATATAAAGAAGGATTGTAAGAACAAGAAAATGAGTTTTGATGCTTATATAGAGAAATCCTCAGATGATGGTAATGATGCATTGATCATTTCATGTAAAAATGTTACTAATGACTCTTGGATTATTGATTTAGGTTGCTCCTATAATATGACTTCTAACAAGGAGTGGTTCACTAAGTATAGGGTGATCCCACGATAGTGGTTTACAATTTTTGGCCAAACTGGACACTGAAATTATTATTTTTAACTAAATCTTCACATTCAGACACCTATAGCAGCTAAACCGTGAGAAGTTTGAAGATGATGAAAACTAGAGTCTCATCACATTTTGTTTATAGATTCTAGAAATATTTTTTTCAATTTTTTTGGAATAAGATTGCACTTTTTTTTCCATCTCCCACGAAAAACTGGTTTTTTTAGAAAACAACATTTTAAAAAAAGTGACACTCACCGTATACAACATAAATTTTTTTGTATGAAAGATAAAATTCTAATTTTTTCAAATTTATATTTTTTACTATGATATCTAGCACTTTAATTTGGTCTCATAGTTTTTAATTGAATATTTTTTCCTTAATAGAGTTTCGAAGTCAAACCAGTTGCAATTCAAACATAGGTGGACTGTATACAACATAATTTTTTCTATATGTATCGAAATTAAATTTTTATTTTTTTAATGGATCAACGAAATCAATACCTAGAACAAACATTTTTTTTTTTTTTAAAATTGATAATTTTCTATTTTTCCACATGTGCAAAACAAAGATCTTGATTTTTCAGTGAAAAACCTTTATTTAATAAAACTATAAAAACACCTACATAATAAAACCAAAACATATTAAAATTATATTAGTGGGATAGATCATTTTGAGGACTTCCATAATGATTTCAAATAAATTTTAAATGAATTCATTTGATCCCCCAAAAGGTAAATTGAAAGTGATTTTTTATGAGCATTTTGATAGGTGTAAAGGAGACTCATTTATAGGTATGGTTTAAGACTAGCGAGGTTCTATCCAAGGGGGTTTGATCTAATGTGGTTTGATCAAAACCTATTAAATGGAATCCTTAAAATGGAACTTTTAAAGGCTTAAATCATTATATTTTCTAAAAATATGTGATTTCAGCAAAAATCAGTTCCTCTCATAAATTGTAAACCAGCTTTGTGGGATCACCCTATACTGATTATGATGGATGCAATGTCTTCTTTGGAGATAATAGCACAACAAAGATTATGGGAAAAGGAGAGGTAAAGTTATGTTTCAGTGATGGTAGGGTTAATACCCTTAATGATGTCTTACATATTCCAAGACTTGCTAGAAATCTACTTTCTATATCTAAGTTCAATGATTCTGGAATTCATGTGATATTTGACAAAGGTGGTTGTAGATTGGTGAAAGGGAATATGGTGATTGCTAAAGGATCTCAAATTGGGACTTTGTTTAAGCTTAATACCTTCAATTTGAATAAATCAACTAATGTAATTGAAGCTCAAAATACATGTATGTTGTGGCACCATAGTTTGGGCCACATTGGTGAAAAAGGTCTTAGGACCATTCTTAATAAGAAATTGGTTGACGATATTCCTGATTATAATATTGGAAAAAATATTTTTTGTGAACATTATGTGTTTGGAAAGCAGTCTAGATCTTCATTTCCTAATGGAAAAAATAAATAAAAAATATTATTAGAGATTATTCACTCAGATGTTATGGGTCTTGTGGATACTGACTCTATTGGAAAATCTAGATATTATGTCACATTTATTGATGATGTCTCAAGATACACTTGGATCTATTTTATGCATAAAAAATATGATGTGTTCAATAAGTTTAAATAATTTAAGGCTTTAGTTGAGAAACAATCAGATCATAAGATAAAAGTGTTGAGATTGAATAATGGTGGTGAATATTGTTTTAAGGAATTTGATGATTATTGTAAAGATGCACGAATTATGAGGCAGAAAAATACTCCATATACACCTCAAAAAAATGGAGTAGCAAAAAGGATGAACTAAAACTTAATGGAAAGAGCTAGGAGTATGTTAAGTAGTGCTAAGCTAGATCGGTACCTTTGGGCCGAGGTGGTAATTACTTCTTGTTATTTAATCAATAGATCTCCTAGTTCATCTATTGAAGATAAAACCCCTTATGAAATGTGATTAGGTAGGAAACTTAGTGTTACACATTTAAGGATCTTTGGTTGTGAGGCTTTTGTTCATGTTCCTAAAGAAAAGCGATCTAAGTTGGATCCAAAAGCATAAAAATTCATATTCATAGGTTATGGTGAAAATGTAAAAGGTTACAAGTTTTGGAATCCTCTAAACCGAAAAAATTACTTTATCAAGAGATGTGATTTTCAGGGAATTTAGATCTTATTCAAGAGAAGAACAACCAATGGAGAAGGATACTTCTCGAACAGTGCATTTTGAGACAAAAACTAAGAAGCATGAAGAAATACTTAATTATATCTACAATCACATAGTTTTACAAGTTTTAAGCTATAAATTTACCTTCATTTTCAACATCCTGAAATGAATTTCCTTTGAAAAAACACTCAAGAATTATTAGGTACCATGTCTGATCAAGCCCTTCTCTATCAACCAAAATTTTAGAAAATTGATACATAGAAAAACTCATAGGCGAGGTAAATAATTGTATTTGTCATCCCATACTTTGTACAAGTTTTCTAAAGGCCAATCATGAGCTAAAATAAAATTCACATTTTGTAAATATTGATGATATTTAGCATCAAGTATTGCACTAGTTTCTCTGTAGAAAATCTCTATGTTGTGGTTTACATTAGCCAATATTTCTATGTAAGAGTTAAGTTCATTTGTATCAAATTTATTGGCTTTGCAAATTATGAGGAACAGGGTAGGGATTATGACATTAAAACTTTCCTTCCATTCACCTAAGGTTTTGAATTCCCCGCCATCCTCTAACAATTGAGGGGCAACCGTATTGTCAATATTCAAGAAATAAGTGACCTTTGATTATGCACCCTCAATCATACTTTCCATGTATCCTTACATGTTCCATGTCACCTTGACTAAGTAGAAAGTAGAAAGAATACCTACTGTAGCATTGGTTGTATTAGCATATCCTTTATACATACCTTCTAAAGTTGTAGTTCTAGGGATCCATTTAGTAAAATTCCTTTTCAACCTATCTTGATCCTCATTTACTTTGGCAATAACACCGCTCAAATTTATATATGACACATAGGTGTTTTCTAACCTTATCAAGATCTTGGACAATCCGTGTTCCAAGATGCATGTTTATATGTGCACATTCTCTTTATGTTGGGTCTCCTGAGCATTTTTGATGTGCTCTTCCATCATTTGAACTCTTTATTTAAGCTCTTCATTCTCAATTAATAAAGTATTAGGAGAGACTACAGAGCAAGAACCTACTTCCTGTGTAGTCATGGGAGGGATGCTGCTTGAGCCACTAGTTTTTGTTGTTGTTGATTATATGCTTCAGTGAGGGCTACATTCTCCTTTAGTAATGCATTATGGTCATCCTACAGTCTCTGATTAGTTTCCTCATTGAATTTAGAACATCCACCACCAATGAAGCTGCTTTAGGAGTAGAAGTGTCATAAACCCTCTTTACAATCAAACTTCCCATTATGCCCTTTGATGCCTCAACAATCACAAGATTATTTGTATTTGGGGATAAAGCCCATATTGCAAGGGCTTCCCATTATGGGTTGAACCCTCAACCTAATAGTGTCAATTATTCTTCTTCCCTAGAGGAGAAAACTTCTCCATCCTATCTTTTAATGGTGTCAAAAATAATAGTTGAAGAAATATCCCAATCTAGGAGAAATAGAAATCAAGTATCTTTTACTATTTTCCTTCCTTCCTTGGGAATAATATTCTTAGATTCAAATTTCATTTCTTCCCTCACTTGCTTGGAATTTTTTTCCTATTTTTCCATGGGTACTCTTGCTTGTGTTGTTTTAAGTCTTTTGTGATATTCTTCTCTCTTTTCTCTTAGGACAAAGTCCTTAAATTCTTGGGACTTTATAAATTCATCATCAAATATGAATTTTGTACATGCCAACTCTCTCACATCATTGAGGCTATCTCTCCCCATAGCTACATCTAATATAAACCTTTTATAGAGGAGTCCAACAACACTTGGTCTTGGAGGAGAGGGTATTTACTGTTGAACTTCATCATTGGTGATATGGGCATCTTCACTCTTATCCTGACTAAAGGAGTAATCAACCAATGGTGGTTGCTCAATCCTCATCCTTTTCTATGGTTGTTCCTATGGAGGAGAGTCTACATTGATTATTTGAGGAAGAGGAGGGAGAGAAGTTTGTGGTGGGCTTGATGGTACATTTTCTTTGATAACATGCCCTTGGGGCCTTTTAATAGAAGGATCAGGTCTAGGTTGCTATGTTGATTTTTACTCAAAGGGTAGGGGTTTTACCAACAACTTTATCAAATTTTCTCAAATTTCCCTTAATCTTGGCAATTAGATTATCAATTTCAAGGAATGACCCAAGATAATATTTATTTACTTTTGTTTTGGCACCTTCCACCTTAGTGAATGCAGACCACTTTATTCTTCTGCTAATTGCTTCGTGATCATCCTTACAATTTATCATGACATCTTTACTCTCATAGGTTTGATGAATAAAAGCTGACCTCTCGATTCTTGTCCTAACCATATGTATGAATCCTTCGAGGTCAAAATCCTTGGCCCTCTCTTGACGTAACCTATAATATTTGAGCATTTTCTTCAGTCTATCTAGATCATCTCTAGTTGAAATAAAATCAATAAAGGCAATAATATAAGGGAAGAATGATCCTTCTTTTTGTTTTCTCAAATGAAACTTATCAATTTCATTCAATTTCCACATAATTTCCATAATTTCCAATCTAAGTGGCACACATCTAGGTAGCACATGGGGGCCCTTAGGGAATCCATATATTCTAATAAAAATATAGCTACTGTAGAAGTAGTAGTCCCCCCAATTGGTTACACTCTCAATTCTGGCCTAAGGAAATCCAAAATCGCCTTTTAAAATATTGTCTCAAGTACACCAAGTCTTATCAAAATTTCTCCCACAAAACGGTTTTCAAAGATGACATAGTTGGAGTCACCATAATCCCTATCCCAATTGTGGGTCCAACATTGTACAAGGAGAAGATCTCCATTCTATCTCTTGTGCTAATGTGCAAGGCCTTACCCCAATTAAATTTTTCCTTATATAAAAACATGTGACATAGGAGAGAATACCATATGAAGTTTACCTCCCTGATATCTCTTTTGATTTCCACAAGCTATTTGTGGATGGCCCCGACTATGAAACTGGCATAATCAAAATCATTATTGATCAAAGGATTTTGTATATCAACTGTTATGTACATAAGATGTACTAACATTTTTGGTTGTGCATCTCCTCCTACTACTTGGCATAATGTAAAGTATGTTTTAGTGAAGTCCTCAAAATACTCAAAATCAAAAGGTTCAAATTCACTATCAGGAATCCTAACTGATTTTCTATTGAAACCCTTCTTTCTGAACCTAGGGAGTCACTACACCCTGAAACTGTTCCTATCTTGTTTGTACTTTTGTCTACAGGAATTGAGGTTCAGAGCCTTATTTGAATCCATATGGAGTTGGAAGAGCTCATAAATAAATTCCTTATTTATCTCTATTAACACAATTCCATTCGATGCCATAATAACTCTTAATATTTTCATCATATTTGGAAACGACTTGTTTGATGAGATTCACATTTATAAAGACTTTTGGGACAACCAACTTTCCCAAATCATAAGTCCAAACATTGGAGATAGTGGCACATTTATTTCTTTTCCCATACCAATGCAAAAATAATTCCCACTCTGTAATTTATCATCCTAGTCCTTTAACTCAACATTTACATTCTTTGTCTTTGTCTATCATTCCACTGACTGCACTTGGCCCATGAGAACAAATAGGTTGTTTTGAGGAGCCTAGTAGTTGGGCCAAAATATCCTCTTCAAGGGATCTTTTGGATGCAGAGGGTTATGCACTTGACCAAATCATAATTCTACTTTAATTTTGATTTTAAGTATGAATTTTCATGTAAAATTTTAAGATTCTACAATCCTTTGAATGAAACCAACTACACATAATTTTGATTAAAGTTTCAAGCTTTCAATAATGGTGAATTTTTATGAGGAATGCATACCTGTATTTATTCTTAAGAACTCAAGTTGATGCAAAATGCACACACCTCTATGGATTTTTCTATTATGTCGAACAAAAAAGCAAAAAGATGACCCTTTACATTGAACTGAAATATTTATGAAGGTAATTAACTCCAAAAATAATGTTGTCATCTGTCACATCTACCATTACTCCTTGTTCACATGAGAGTAGTTCATTCATCTACCTATTTATCAACTTTGAATGGAGGTCGTCCATCTGGAGGGGAAGTACAAATCTCAATGATGAATAAAACCTTGATTCACCTAGAGAGTACACAACCATCACTTCACCCAATAGAATCCATCCACACTAGATTTCCACCACTATGTCCTTCTGTGGCTCCATAGCTGAGAAAAGGGTGTGCCATGATGCTTTTATGAAACACCCTTCAAGAGACTTCATATCCTAGAATTTGTCTCTGCTTGTGGCACTTGTCAATCTTCCACAATTCTGCAAACTTTTTCTTTTTAGCAGAATTCTTAATGCGGAAGTGCAAAAATTAGTAGGGACCACTTCTTTATAGGAAACTTAAGTAACCTCAATACAACATGTGCAAAATTTATCTTTTAATGTGACTATCTAAGCCAAAGGGGCAAGGCAAGGCACACAAAATGTAATTCAATCAACGACCAAGCCAATTAGGTAATAGGATAGGTGGGGTCGGTAATGCATGAGAAAAATACAAAGGGTGACTTGGGTAATCAATCAACAACAAAATACAAAAAGAGTGTGAGGGTTTATGAAATATCGAGGGTTTAATGCAAAGAAAAAGGTTTTAGTAGCCTTCAACAATCAAATTTTACACCCCATCTCGCACAATTGAGTAATTTCAAAATTTCAAGGGACAAGGGGACGACATAACTACCAAATTTTATAAGTACCACCAATGGGGTGGAAGCACTTATGCATATGGAAAGACTACCTATAATTCTATGATGAACATGAATGGGTTAGGTTAATCATGAGTAGGGTACATGATGAATTCATCTATTTGGACAAACCCTACCAGATTACGAAGGAAACAATTCATGCCCTCACAAAATTAAGGTAGGGGAAATACCACAAAGAAAACAGTAAAAAATGATAGGGTAACATAGAAAGTTGGAGCTACATCGGATGGCCACAACTTGAGTGTGAAAGAAATTACAAACCCTATCATGCAGTACACTGCCATGGGTGTCGCTTACAAAATATATTATGCAAACTAAGAAGACTCATCCACAACAAATATATTTTGGGATCAAGTAAGCAATTTAGGGGTTTAGTTGTTATTTTAGTGATTTATTTTTATTGAATCAAATACTTGTTAAGGTATACCCCTAGGAACAACCCCTTCAGTTGAAGCTAAGATTGAGGTGTAGGAGATATAACCCACTCTCATCAGTTGGACTTTAACCCTTCATTATCTATGGATCTAAGCTTTGTTCTTACTTTTATGATGACAATGCCAACCTTGGAAGTAGAATTATGTTCTAAGATTTGGAGTACTAGTTCTAGGAACTAACAAAATGGTACTATTATTGGGATTAAACTAATTCAATTTTCTATTTCAATAATCCTAGTAATACAAACACAAGAAGATGTTCAAATTTTATGGTGTGTTTAAGTTTTCATCCTATCAACTTATGTCAATAGAATGACATCATTTCTGGAGAAAAAATTTGTTGGGTTGAAAATAAATTGAGGACTCTAGTGGTGGATGAATCTAGAGGTTATCTTTTTCATTGAAGGTTAGTTTAATTCAAGTATTTTCTCTTTTGAAGAGGTGGTGAATCTATTGTCTAGAAACAAGTGCATTGATACCTTTTTTCATGTTTCATGAATAAAAATTGTTACAACACCTAGTTTTAAGATGCATGTTCTTGTCCCAACTTTAAAGCATGAGTTCTTTCATAGTAAAGAAAGAAATAATTCGTAATCTTCTCTTTCCTACCCTACACAATGGTTTTTGATAAGCCATAATTGTTTGCAATTGACTCATTTATCCTAGGGATGCCTCATCATATGTGTCAATGTTTCAAACCCTACATGTTATGATAGATCAAATTTTTATATATATTATGAAGATGATTACCCATGCTATCAAAATAACCCTATAACAACAAGTATAAGTTCATATATATAGACATACAACATTCATACTTGAAAGAAAGTTAAGTATTGATGAGCTTAATAAGCTCAAAATACAATATAAAGAAAGCATCAAGGCCCTTCAATTAAAATATTACCATGCTACTATACAAAAATAGTACTATCCATCCCTTAATACCTCATTAGAAACAACTTGGCCTCTCTTGAGTCAATTATGAAAGGCAAGCAATAAAATTGGGAATACAAATATTTATACTAAAGTTTGATGGGTATGACATTCATGAGGGGGATGCACATGTTGGAGCATTTGTAAAATTCATGAAAAAATTAGTTTTATGATGAAGACATGTGGATGAGATTTTTTGTTAGGTTGTTATGTAGAAAGGAAATAAATTGTTATGCAAGTTTTCATAAGCATTCTTTTTTATTTGTGGAATGATCTTGTAGTTGCATTTGAAGAAGAGTTTGCATTGAATATTAACCTTACTATTCTTGTTCAAGATTTAGAAAACATCAAATGGTGAGAGGGGGAGTCTATCACATGGACTTCATTCATAGGTTTGTGGTTTCTCTTTCCATGGTTACATAATATTACAAACCTAACAAACTTATTATTATTGATATGTTTCTTAGGGCCTACATTGTTAGTCTAGGTTAAAAATACAAAAAAAATTAATTTATTAAATATACATAAAGAATAAGTATGACTTGATTACGTTAAAAATTTGAAAATGTATATGATTATAAAGTAAATTCCCTTGGTTGTGGGTATTTCTAGTAATGAAAAATTTATTGGGGACACTGATAAAATAGATATAGCATATGCTTTGGACACAATGCTAAGTATTGATCGTGTTTGTACGAAAGTAGAGGAAAGTGTTGGTGCATGGTGTGGTATCATTATACATGATTGAAACATAGAAAATTGGGGCAGGGTTTGAACACAAGGTTTTCTACCAAATTTGGGAATGTTTCACCAAACTTACTATACATAGAAATGAAAAAATGGGGTGAATGAACCTACCTATTCTTCTATTTAATTCGAGAAATGAGATCCCTCAAGTTAAAATCCACTTTCAACCCTTAGGTGAGTGAATTCTTTGAGGAATCTTGTAATTTTCCTTTTTGTGTTAGGACATGGGTCTTGATTAAACACCACTTTGGGGAGAAAAAATAAAAATAGTAAACTAACTCCAAAATGCAATCTACAACTTGGATCTAATAGATTAAGCTCAATATTGATGGAACCAAAAATTAGATCACATATTAGAGAGAGGTAAGATGATATGTACTAGTCACCAAAAGTGCTTTGTTGAAGCTGACCTGGGACTTATTCACCCTGGGGCGAATGGGTCCTAGGTTAGGGTTTGTTTGTAAATTTCAAGAGCCTCTGCTATAGATTTGAATCTCTCAATTTTCCCAAGTTTTAGGTTCAGAAAGTCAGAAATAAATTCTATAATTGAGTTTTTGTAAGATGACAAATTTTATGACAACTTTTACAACTTTGACAACTTCTCCAATTTTTCTCTTCAAGAGATCAAGATTTCTTTCACCTAAATCTACAAACACAAATCAAGAGGGGAAAATATTTTATTTTTGATGAATGGGGGTTTGCATTGGTCAAACCCTGTTTTGGTAATCAAACCTTGAAATGAAATGAAATAACATGAAAGGAATGATGAATGAACAACTCTATGCCACAACTCACCAAACCCTTGAATGAACCTTGGAATGCAGGTCTACAACTTGCATGAAATGACTTCAATGGATGTGGATCTTGATCTTGAATCTTGATTTGAAATAATGCTTTGAATGCTTGAATGGATCATGAAACTTACATCACCATATTAGCTCAATAAACATGCATGTTGCAAGAAGACTTTGACATGACAATTGGTTCTTGACTGCTGCAATAATTCTTCAATAAATCTACTCTTAAATGCCTTGAGTTTCTCTTGAAATGCTCTTGCAAGTTCTCTCTTGATCTCATGAAAAATTGCTTAGATGAAACTTAGTGAAATGACCTTATATTTATAGTTATGTAACATTAATTTCCCAAAATTCAAATAACACAACCTGACATTTGAATATAGATTTGAAATTGTTAAAATACTGCCAAAAACATAATTTAAATTAGGGTCCTAGGTCTAAGTGAGGATCCATTTTCCCATGGGAAAATGGGTCTTAGGCCACTCACCTAGGACACACATTGCTCAATGAAAAGTTTTATGTTAAGGAATTAATGAATCTTGGGTTTCCTCTTCAGAAAATGTAATTAAATAGGCTCAGATTTGAATTAAAGTGGCAAATTAAGAAAAATTACGCTCAATTAATTAAAGGATCCCTAAATAAGTGTTAAAGTGTAAAGAGGTACACTTTACAACACTAAAAATAAGGCACAATTAAGTTCATTTTAATTAATAGGGACCTAAAATTAATGTGAATATGTAAAATACATATTACAACACTAAATTAAGGCATAATTAAGTTCATTTTAATATTAATTCCAAATTAGGTTTGAAAATGTAAAGGGATACATTTTTCTACACTACAATGATAATGATCGTGTTTACACCTGCCTTTATCTAGAATCTAGATTGATCATTTTATAGTGGTTTAATGAAGAAATGAATGGTGAATGTTAGTAAATAAAAAATATGACCCTATTATTTATAGTAGCCATGTAGAGAATGGGGAAGGTGTATACACAATTAAAAAAATGAATGAATTAGTTCATGGGGATGATTATATAGAGTAATGTTGATGATACAAATGGTGAACAAAAAATATTTTCTTTTTTGATGTCTTGCCTTCTTCTAGCCCTGTTTATGATGTTGAGGTTTATAGTGACATTTTTCTCAAGGATAGTATAGACACAACTATATATATTAATAAAAAAATTGAAATAAATGTTAGTATAGGTGATGATGTTTATTTTTGAAGACTTTGCACTCTAATAATGTGATGTTGGTGATCATATGGATGCATATGAGAATCTATTCATTTGGTGCAATATTTGTATTATTCCTCATGCCAATTGTGCTTCAATAGGGTCATCAAATTATGTAGGTATATTGAATGTGGAAGAGGAATATGTTACAAGTATAATTTTAGTAGCATGAGTGTTCACAACATATTTCTAAGAGGTCATGGAAATAATGAGATAATTTTAGGAATGCAGTTCTTCACATGAGGTTGTTGGTGTGAACAAGGATTTTTCCTATCCAATTCACCCATTGTAGTGTGAACAAGGTACATTATCTAGCTAGTTCCTAGTTAGAACCTTTTCACACATGTTCATATGCTAAGTTTACTTAGTGAGTTAGGAATATTTATAGAATAATATTAGTTGTCATGTGATCTTATCTTATCTTATCCCCTGTTTGTCACATGAAATAGGATCTTAAAACACTTGTCATCATCCTAGTTTTTCCTACCTCTCAAATTTTTATATATAAGCAAGGTCTCATATGTACATGTTGTATCATATTGCATTACATTGCAGGTATTAAATAATACATTCATTGATCACATTTGATCTAATATATTTTTCATCCATTATTGTAAATCTATTCTCTTAATTTTTTTGTCTTGTAGAAGGTTATTTTGGTTTTGTATGTGATCCTTGGATCTTGAGTCCTTGAGTGACTCTAACATGGTATAAGAGCTTCATATCTGCAAATCCCCTTCTCAGATTTTAGAGTGATTTTTTCTTGAGCTATCGTAAGGTTGAAATCTTGGTGAATCTAGAAAATTTGAGTATGTTCTTCTCTTGCATCGAATGATGGCCTAGATAATAAAAAATGATAGAACTATCAGATTTAGAGTTTCCTCTTTGCAAATTTTTAATGAAAGATAATTTTAGTAAATTTTTGGGCGAAAATAGACCTTTCGATTGAATTCAAAAGGCAACAAAACCCCTATTTTCATAAATAATAATTCATGTTTTTGTGATAAAAAAAATTAGTGTTTTTCGTGTGACTATCGTAAATTTGATGAGAAAATAACCATCAAAAGAAATGTTTTAAATTTGATGGAAAAATGGGCATCAACATAGGATGTCTTAAATTTGACATCCAAAATTTAAACGTCATTATGAACTATCTTAAATTTGAAGGACAAGCAACTATCAACAAACACCTCTATATATGCCCTCTCTCCATCAATACTTTCAATTTGGTAGTCTAACTTTAGAAGGGCATACTCAGTTAGTTAGGCTCATTTTTGTGAGATTTTTTTTATTTATTTGGGGTATAATTTTGTTCCCTTCAGAGTGCTGCAATTGGTACTTGATTTTAGTGTCTGATTTTTCTAGAAATTATAGATTCTCACAAGTTTTGTTGAGACATTCTCATTTTGGGAACTTCCAGGGCTCCGTTCTTGCTCCTATAGTAACATTTTTAGTGCAATTCTTTTTAAAGTGAAATTTTTCCTATACTTTATAGTGGTGTGATCAAATTGATCTCATTCTAACTAAAAATTATACTTTGAATTTGTGGCCAAATTTGGCATCTGTAAGCACTAAGATCGAGTCCATTTTGTTTTTGTTGGCAAGTGGTACTAGTAATTGCACTACATATAAAGTGACAAAAAAATCTCTTATGGGATTCTTGATTGAGTGATTTGGGGGTCTCGTAGTTCATTATTTTGATCTATTTTTGCGTGCCCTTCTTTTTCATGGATCATTCTAAGGTTCATTTTCTAACACCATAAAAATATTCAACATGGTATCAATATGAATTAATGAGTCTAGGTCACTCTCTATATATTGACAATAAGGTACATGAACCTAAAAATAATGATAAAGAGATAAAATGGATGATTGAACATACAAAATATATTGAATTTATTTGTAGCTTAGTTTCACAACGTCTATTGTTTTAAATTGAATCATGTTTAGATTATCATGAAGCTTGGAAAAAATTGGAAACATTGTATGGAACTAAATATGAAGTAAAAATATATCAAATTGATAATGAATTGATGAGCCTTGGTCCAAATAACTTTTAAAACATGCAAGATTAAACATCATCGATCCTAATGATTTAAGAGAGCAATATAAAGCATGCGAAACTAAGGAAAAAGATATTTAGTTGATCTATAATGCATTGAAAAAACTAGATTATGATTATACAATTTTTGTTTCTAGTTTTTATAAGCTCGTAGGTTAATTGTGGGGTCTGCATATACTACACCTTCATTTATAATTTTTTCTACTTGATGTTAATACATAAGCAACAAAATATTCTTTCTATGGGTCTCAAAAATTTATCTCAATCTCAGGCATTGTTGGTTAGTCAAGATTGACTTGGTAGTGACAAATTTTAGCATTGACATGGATACACTTGAGCATAATTCAGAGACTTCATACATCTTGAGTTTTCTTCATATTACTTTCAAGAATTGGAAAAGATTATCCATACACCTTTGGTTTTGTTTCTTCCTAAGGGAAGGAATTTTTTTCGACAGTTATGGACTATTTTCTACATCAAATTTTGAGAATATATTATTGGTATTGATTCTACATTAAGGGGTCTCATGGTCTCTCTTCTTCTTTGTTGTGGGAGGGGGGGGGGGATTTTTCCTGACATGGGTTTTATCCATCTCATCTTTTAGAGATATTTTTTCTTGTATTTACTCTCTTTTGGGGAGAACTTTTGTCCCACTAGGTTTCTCCTTTTCTCTATTTGTGAGAAATTGCATTCAAGTACATGGGTACCTAACATGGCCTAGTATTCAAGGCCCAAATTTGCATCTTTGAATCATTTTATTTGTTTACTTATCCCTAATTTTAACTTAAGGGTGTGGGGGTGTTGGTGTGAACATGGGTTTTTCCTATTTGGTTTACCCATTGTAGTGTGAATAAGGTACATTATCTAACTAGTTCCAAGTTATGACCTTTTCACACATGTTCACATATTAATTTTACTTAGTTAATTAGGAATCTTTCTAGAATCATATTTAAATTTGTCATGTGATCTATCTCATCTTATCCCCTAGTTGTCACATGGCATAGGATTAAGACACCTGTCATCATCCTAGTTTTTCCTACTTCTCAATGTTGCATAGATAAGAAAGGTCTCATATGTACATTTTGTATTGTATTATGTTGCAGGTATTGTATATTGCATTAATTAATCACATTTGACCTAATATATTTTCCATCCATTAGTACAAATTTATGCTCTTTATTTTCTCTCTTGTAGAAATTTATTTTGATTTTGAAGGTGATCCTGGGAGCTTGAGTACTTTAGTGACTATAGAAAATGTGTCTCATGGTTATGGATATGATGATGATGATCAAATTTAAAAAGTGAATCAATTGTATGATATAAATATAAAGAACATTAGCATGTTTGATAGTGGTGTGTGTTGGCTTCCTATCATCCAAGAGTTTGATTTGAGTAATGTTGATTAAATTTTTTTCCATCATGATGAAGATGTGGCTTCTTGTAGTATTGATGATAGTATTCCTAAGTTTTATTGTTTCACTTGGGCCCAATAATTTATAATCAATTTGATCAAAAAAATATACATTAGGTTAAAGGTAAACTTGTGTCTCAAGTCTTTTATATGGTAGAATTTTTTTAATGTGTTAATCTCCATGGTATCTTTCCCTCCTATTGTCTACTATTCTACTTCCCTATCCTCTAGGTTACCCACTGGGAATCAAGCTTGATGGGGAACTTTGGACCTTGGCATCCAATCCTAGGGTGCTAGGTCCTTTTGAAATCCTAAACCCTATTTCCCCTTTGTTTCATGAGGATTCAAACTTTAGAATGAATTGAGACCTTGAAAGAAAGTTATAGGTCACTAGTTACCTATGATACATAGAACCTACTTTTCTTCCATCCTCTTTCTTTTTCCTCTTGCTAAGTCTTGGTATGAAAAAGGAACTTCAAACCTTGGCACCAAGTTCTCAGTGCCAATTCTACCCAAATCCTTAATCCCTTAGCTTCTCCTCATCCAAATTTTTTAGTCTTCTCTTCATCCCAATCCCCACTCCAACCCCAATGTTGGTCCCCATTTCCTCCCTAGACTTGTGACCCAACCTATTCCTTCCTATCTCCCAAGTATAAGTTCCCAATTTACTCTCCAAGTCTAACCTTTGACCTTCCATCCCCTTGGACCCCAAATTATCATATAGACCTATGAACCTCTCCATAATTCAAAGTTCTATTTCCCTTCCTAAGCCTAATTCTTACTAGGCATCATTTCACCTTGTTTCAATATAGAAACCCTCGGGATGCATTTTCAACTATCCCAACCACTTTTAGAGAACACCATTACACTATCTTGACCCCAAGAGACTCCAAAAGACATTTCCCACTCAAAGATGACTCCAAGTCAAAATTTTCAAGGGTGGATCTTGTCCCCTCATGTACACAACCATTAATATGGCTGGGTGATTTTGAAATTGTAGATCTCATCCCTTCTCCTATGAGTTATTGGGTACTAGAAGTGTAATGACTATAAATATGAGTTTGTAAGACATAAAATGAGTTGGTCTCTATATTTTCCAAATGCCTAAAAGTGCTAGGTATTTCTAGGGATTTAAACCACACTAGCCTGATATATTTTATGAACAAAAACATCTATAAAATTATGAGGTCAATATTATAATTAATATTTGTAATAAAATTTCTCCATGATAGTTTGTGTATTTTCAAAAGGATTTATTTTTCATAGCTAGGGTTTCTTCTTTGCCACATCTATTTACACATGTAATTTTGGATTCGATGAATGTGGAAACATCATAATACATTCCAAACTTTGTAATGGTCTTTTCCATATTGTACATGGATTTATGCAATTCTATAATGAATTATTAAGCATGTTTTATTGTTGATATCACAATTTTTGGTGTATGTAAATGTATTTCTCATAGTTCCTTGTGGTATTGATTTAATTTTTATTTCATAGACTGTGACTTTGCAGCCCAATAGATATGCACCAATCTATGAATCACATAACCAACCATGTAATCCTTTAAATTAATCAAAATAGTTAACCAATATTTTAAGAATAGTAAAAATCATTGTTGTGCATTCATAATCGTCTATATAAACAAGGAAAAGTTTTATGAAAAACTTGAATAAAATCATATTATGGGGTTCATGTTTGTACAGTTAAATCAGCTATATATGAGTCTTATACAACTATTATTACTTTACTGAGTGATAGAATTTGGGGTCATGTATGCAATTTGGGTTTAATTGTTATTTTATTGGTTGATTATGTTTGACTCAAATGCTTGTTAATGTATACCCCTAGGAACACCCTCTTGAGTCTAAGACAATCTTGAAGAATAAGAGAGATAACATTCTCATTAATTTCCCTTTAATCCTCCATTATCTCTAGATGAACATTGTTATTGCTTTCATGATGGCAACCCCTAGCCTTGAAAGGAGAATTAAGTTCTAGAATTATAGTTTTGGGACCCAATATGACCCACAAAAAATATATTAAATAAAATTAATTTTTAAAATACTTTCATAGATAGATGCATATGATGTTGAAGTTTGGTATGAAGAATTTTATAAATTTTAGTAAATATATAGATTTTTATTGATTTTTTAGTATGATTAAGGTGAAAATTCAACAAACCTTGTGTATGAGCCACATAATTTGATTTAAAGTAATCTCCATATGATCTTTGTTAGTGCATAGAGAATTATGTGTAGATTGGTCACACATATTTTCTTTCAAAAAATGAATTTCAAAATCAAAGTTATTAAGAAAATAAAAAATATATTTTATTTCAAATCATGAGGTTTTGTGTTCCAAAATTAATTAATAAATAGAAAATTAGGTTTAAATTTTAAAAAACAAAAATTATAAACTAGACAATATCATCTATAATATATTTTGATTTCAACAAGTAATATTAAAGATAAAGTTATCAATTTTATTGCACATTTTTTCCCCTTAATGTGGATCCATTATCTTACACTTACCATCATTCCCAATATCAAGGCCTTGTACTTATAAATATTTTTATTACATTTAAATATAAGATTGAAAAAACACCTAAATTATTTTCTATAAGAATAAATGAGAACAATCCATGCACTATTACATTCCTGTAAACATGCTCCATCAAAACACATATTTCATGTCATTACATTTAGGATTAGATGGATGAGAGAAATAAATTGGATTACTAGGACTACTAAAATAATCATCATAATAAAAAATGAAGCATTTTATCCCACTATCCATGTACAATACCTCATTAATAAACTTTTCAAAATCTTCTATGATATCCATAATATTTTTCTCCCTACATAACTTAACATGTTTTTTATGCAAGAGGATCTAGTGGCATAGAAAAGGTCCATTTGTATACTTCCTCCTATGGAGGCTACCCACTTTCTTGATAGTAACATGCTCCACTTAGTAGGGCAGTCCAAAATTATCATGCCCATAAGAAATGATATACTAGGGTATGCAGCTTGTTGGACCTCTTCATAATTGATAATTACAATAATATTTAGCTCCCTATTGTCCATGAAAAATATTTTACCATAAGATTTGGGAACTATCAGTCCATGTTTTCAAGGGGCATAACATTGCTTGGGGTACCAAATTAAAAAATGTAGTTTTATACTAACTGCCCATTGGCTAGTAATGAAGTATAAATAGGATCCACATTAGTGTGACTATCTAAAAGTGATGTACCTAAGTATATCTGAGGTTTTTTTTGTATGTTTGCATCAACCTTGTGATCATTGGAGGATCCAACAAGCTAGTCAAACCTGGTAGAGAAATTTATAAAAGATAGTGATCTATTCTTTTATTTAGGGACTCCACCAAGTTTACTTAAAGGTATTAGACCTTCATTAGACTCAAAATAACCTATCCATGTCAATATGAGCATAGTTAGGTAAGGGAGTGGACTCAAGTATAATAATGACACGTACATTAGGGATGAACTACATGCCATAATCCCAAGATTAATTCCTTTGTTATCAATAGTAGAAAAATCTCTTCCTCTAGAAAGTTGTTTCCCTTGTTGAAATGATCTGTTTACTTGACTTAGGATTCATATTCCTTTCCTTAGGGATCTCAATTTTGATTACGATTGTATTATCCTTCTTACTATTGGGGATAAAACTTTGTACTAAATTATTTGGTTAGAGTTTGAGCCCTTCTCAGCTAGATTTTTTGCAACATCACTACTTTTATTTTCTTATTTTCCTTTTTTTTTACCTTTTTCTACATTAGGGATATGAATTTTTGATTTGAATACATCACTGGAATTATTTCTAGCACCAACCTACCCAATTATCAATTGGAACCCACTATGTAATTGCATGATCGTGGCCTCTATAAGAGTATTGATGTCATCCCTACAAGTTATAGCCCAATTATATCTATTTTGCATAAGTTATTAAAGGTGAGAAAAATGAAGGTGATAAAATTCATGAGATGGTACCTCATACTAATTGGAAGCATTGATGAAGTCATATTGAACAATATCATCATTTACTAAAATGGGTCCAATATTTTTCTTTCTCACATGTGTATAACTAATATCTTCATCAATATACTCCTAATAATAATCTAGACCACCATCATTTGGAAACTTCTTTTCCTTCATAACAATAGTTGTAACTACATACTTTATGGGGAACAAGTAATATGCCTCACACCAAGGTAGGTCCTCTTGCATGCTACATGGTCTTTTCATAATGGATCAAGAGTTTCCTTGTCTTTGAGCCTCTGGTTTTATTTTCCATGGGATCATTTGTCTTTATTCTATACTAGTTTCTTAAAACAATCAATATTATAAGCTATAGTATGCAAAAATTGGTTTCAATTGAAGTTACTTGCGACATTGCAAGGTGGAAATCCTTTTATATTTCTTGAAACCATTTATGAAAAGTCTTTCATATCATCCATTATCCAATGAGATGGTTTCTTAAAGCACCTTTATTGGGTTGAGATATCTTGAAGCATTTTTTTTCATAATATTCTCATGCCACTCTTAATATTTATTGCTATAGAATAGGCATCCCTCAAGGTATAAGAACTCTTGTCTCTAAGGCAATATCCTTGTTTGGAATCAAATGCACCATTGTGTTACACTAAGCACATGAAATCATTAGCCCTGAATTTTGGTGGCACCTTCATCATTATCATAATGAATTTTTTTATTGAATTCCAAATTTTCATTTACACATTTCCATATAATAGTTGATTCATGGATGAAAAAAATAGAGTTATCTATATCACCATACTAAAACTTGAAGACACACATTCACTCTTACCATGAATTAACATTGCTATAAGTATAATTTTATACCATTCTCTGGCACTTTCCTCTGGGGAATATACAAATAAATTTATAATAATATTCTCATCATTTCTTATAATCAATTGTGATGTTTATGAAATTCCTAAATTTTTCCTCACTTGATATGGCATTATTTTCTTGAAAATTTGGAATTTTATCTTTGATTTCATTGGGGGATAGATAGGGATAGTTTAGGATTCCATAAAAGTCAAATTATCCATACTTTTCCAACCCCAAAGGTTTCATTGTGAGTGGAAACCTTTGTCCTTTACTTCTAAATTTTAATTTGTTTCATTTTTCTGGATTATTACACTATTGTCCATGTTGATTAATATAGTGGGTGATTAGGAAGATGCTAACGTGGTTTTTTTGTTCCATTTGAGAAAGTTGTGCATACAACTGACCTTGTTGAGAAAGATGAGCTTGCTACAATTCTATCTCTCCCATTTGCAATTTTATATGCCCTTCTTTAAGATGGTATATTAGATCTAGCTCTTTATACATAGTTATTTCAACATTGCCATCACCAAGCTCTAGTTGGTTTCATGTACATCAAGAAACATAGTCTCTTGCTCATGAGAGGATTTAGGGGAGGTAGGGTCTAGGATAATATATGAAGATCTTACACTAGGATTAGGCATGTACCAATATTGTGAATGTCTATCATATGATTGTTCCCTACTTCTTCCCCTTCTATGCGTTTTTCTTTGGACATTAAGGACAAGTATTTGGAATCTCTATTGGTTTGAAATATATGGTTAGTTAAATAATAAAAGATATATTGATATCTTATATTATCTATAAATAAATTATCTCTACTAGATGCACTAGCTTCAAGTTCATAAGAATAAGATCCGGTAAAGTTAGGCCTATATTTTTAGCTTTGCATGTTTCTTGTTGTTTCCTTGCATATAAATGTTTCTAATGTCTTCAGTGTCTCTTGAATTCATTCTCTCCATCTTCAACTCTCTTTTAGGTCTTCAACTAAATTCAAACCATTAGAGTTGCCACTCTTCACTTGGGAAGAGGAAATTCACCTTGCAATGATTGGAAAAAAAAAAAAGTGATGATATAAATAGAAAATGGATAATGATCAAATAGTGAAAAGATTCAATTATTTCTTGATAATAGTGTCATTTGTTGATGCTCATATCCATAGGCTTCCAATTCCATAAAGATAAACCATGCCCAAGCTTTAAGGGATGCCAACTTAGGATGAATTACTTGTTAAATATGATTAGGTGAGATAGCTAAGGAACAATTCATGAGGACGGGTGGCTCCTCTTAAGGCTCTATTAAGCTAATGAAAGTATTCCCTAAGGTTGGATTATATGATAATTAAAGAGAAATAGTGTCATTTGTTGGTTCTCAAAGTCATAGGCTTCCAAATACCTAAAGATAAACCATGCTCAAGATTTAAGGGATGCCAACTTAGGATGAATGACTTGTTACTTATGATTAGGTGAGATAATTAAGGAACAATTCATGAGGAAGGGTGACTCCTCCTTAAGGCTCTACTAAGCAAAGGTGGGTATTCCCTAAGGTTGGATTATATGACAATCAAAGAGAAATAATTTAGACACTTGAAAAATCATGAATACAAACCCTGCTCTATGCACTATAAAAATATAAATCTTGTCATTGATCATTAATTTGTAGTTTCATAACTATCAAGACAACTAACCTTATTAAGTAGAGAAAAATCCATGCCTGATACCTTAGATATGCCACTTTTTATTCCTGAGAAGGTGTTCAACCTTGGACCATAAAATTGATGCATGAATGCATCTCACAAAGAATGATACTTGGATAGCCCTCTTAAGCTTATAGTATTGTTATACTCATGATAAATATAGAGTAAGAATGACTAAACGCACTAAAATGTTAAAGGATTTATACTTTATTTCATGTTTATATGGTGGTCTAACAATAAGTCAAAAGCCTACTAGATTATTGCCTTGATCTTGTTTGGGCTATAGAGTTGATTACCAAAACCAAGAAGTAAGACATATAATTGAAAGAACTATATAATACCATGATGATAATAACAAGGACTAGGCATTGTTCTCAAACACGAATAATTTAAGATCTATGTATGTAAGAAACATCACCATAAGGTTATAACATCAAGAAAAGGAACATTATTTAATAATTTATGAGTAAACAAATGAGTTTCTCATATTATGGTGAAAATACATCATGTGAAAGCTTTAAAAAGGTTTTAACAATCTATGTGGTGGTTAACTAATCACACATTATACTCACATTAGCAAATATAATCACAAGAATGAAAAATATTTTAAAAAGACCACTTATAAATCATGAAGACATTCATAATGTAGACAAACATAACACTGACAAGATTTCCTTTAAGGATTACAATGATGACAATACAAAATGGTATCAATACCCATGTTACAATGTTCAAATCAGCCCTCTAACTATTACAGGACAAAACACAACATGCTCTCTTTGTTCTATAAGAAATTCACCAACCAATCAATTAGTATCTTTGACCTACATATACATAGTCTCTTGTTTGTCCTTCAATAGCATCACATGAGTAAACACATATTAGAGTTCATGTCCTATCAATAGTATGTCCTTTACTAGGTTGACACATACTTGCAAGCAAGAAGGCATTACATATAAGATAAGCCATCCTTCTTGGATCACAAATTGTACCAATAATAAGAGAGGCCATATAATCATAATCACAAATAGTAAGTGTAAGCCTATAATAGGATGTAGACCTATGTACCATGTATAGAACATCCAAAACCATGTATAGCCACCATCATGCAATAAATGTATTGACAAGCCAAAGAAGAGTTGTTTGATCAAGCTAAAACCCTTGTGGTATCCCTATACACAACTCAAAATATATGCAACAAAATGTATAGCTTATGTGGGGTCACCACTAAGTACCAACATGTTGACAAGGGATGAAAAAAGGAAGTAGAAGACTTCGAATCTCCAACCTAGTGATCAAGAATGAATGTAAGAAAATTTGACTCAATAATGGTGGGGATGCACAAAGATAAATGTGGATAAAGTATGGATAAGAATGGATATATAAGAACATGTGTAAAAAAGAACAACTAAAGATGGTTGAGAATGAAAAAATGACCAAAATTAACATAAACCTATGTCACATAATATATAACTATATCAAGATAATATCTTGAAATAAACCCAAAACTAAATAAAAATTAACATCAGCATATACATAAACTGTCATGAAATTTGAATATGACAGGAGGGGTGACCTTCCACGTCATATCTTACACTATTATTGGAAGGATGCATGCACTTAACGCTTAACGATGAATAGATAAACATCTTTCAAGTTTATATTTCGGTAAAAGACAAAAGTGATAACTAGAAACCCACCTTTGCATGTAGTAAAGCACTGATTTAACCCAATCAAACAAATATGCAGCTTCCGGCAACTTTCCATTGATATTTCCAACACACAAAATCCGGTTTCTCTGGGTGTTCAGAGATTTTATATTGTAGATGTGCAGAAAAGATTGTTGGGGAAGGAAATCCTAGATTTCTAAGATAATTAGAAATAAGAACGATATTTCTTTGTGCAGTTAGGCATATAACAAACATGGTTTCAATTGTGGATCCCCTTAATAGTCTGGATGTTGATGCATCTATCATTGACTGTAATTGGTATTATGGTTGTCTCTTTAGCCCTAAGAAAAAAGTTGGCATTGATGCAATTGCAAGGGCTGATGTAGATACTGATGGCAATGGAAAAGACCATTGCATTGCAGAGGATAAGAGAGCTCTTCCTTCCCTTGCTGAGAAAGGTGCATGGAATGCAAAAAGATTGAGAGAAAAGAGTACCAGTAGCAGTATTCCATGCTATTTAAATTCAGCTGATGCCTGCATGGAAGAAGCAAATGAGGAGGCTGAGTGTCTTGAAAGCATGTTTAGAGTATTAGATGAAGATGGTAATGGAAGAGTTAGTGCAGATGAGATGATAAGGTTTTTGAAGAGATTGAATCTGGAAATGCCAGAGGAGGAGGTGGAGTTAACTGTTAGATCTGTGTCTGCATGTGGGGATGACTTCCTTACTACTATGGAATTTGGTGAATTTTATAGATTGATATATGCATATCAGGAGGAGGAAGTTGATAATGGGGAGGATGAGGAGCAGGTAATCTGTGGGGCATTTGGTGTTTTTGATCAAAATGGAGATGGGTTTATTAGTGCAATGGAGTTGGCTGATGTTCTTTGTAAATTGGGGTTTGTGGAGGGAAGAGATGTGAATTGCTGCCAAAGCATGATCAAGAGTGTGGATTACAATGGAGATGGGTTTGTGGATATTCATGAGTTTAAGCACTTGATCTATAGAGCTGTTTTTCCTCCTCCTCTTTGTCTCAAATGTACTGCTGCAGGCAACTAATTGTAGAGCATGTCCAATGGGCAGCATGATTTTCGCAAGACATGATCAGACACTCAGAAATCTTTGGCATGAGCTCCAAAAGGTTTCCGTAGAAATATTTTCTAAGATGACTTTATAGTACTGATAGTATTTTAGAATTCTGTCATATTGAATCTTGTATGTTATGAGACAGCATAGAAGAATTTTAATCTCTAAGATGTAAAAAATAGTTAGTATATATATATATATATATATATATATATATTATAATAAAATTTTGGCGATCATTTTTAAGGTTTTCCCAGTGAGATCTGTAACAGCTAATAACTAGTTTACACAGTGCTCTTTTTATATACAAAACAAACAATAATTATTTATATTGTATGTATTTATTTTCAATTATATCAGTGTTTATGACTTTTAAATTGTTTCTCATTCTTATACTAAATTTGTTGTTTAACCTTTCATTTAATGACAAATGAAACTAGAATAATTAAACTGAATTTTTGAAATGCTGTACACAGAATAAAATTATATACTTTCAGATACCCATGCTACAATATTCAAGTGAACCTTCTAAGGATTGCAAGATACAACAGACCATGCTATGCAACCTTTCTCTCTATTCTATAACCAATTCACCAACCAACCACTTTCAATCTTCAATCTACCTATATAGAGTCTCTTGTTCTTCCTTTAGTAGCATCACATGAGTAAACACATAACACAGCATGTCCTATCAATAGTAGGTCCTTTACTAGGTGACATGCAAGTAAGAAAGATTTTGCATATAAGATAATCCATATTTCTTGGATCACAAACTATATTAGGAATAAAAGGAGGTCATATCATCATAATCACAAAGAGTAAGTGTAAGATTATAAAAGGATGTATTCCTCAATGTCATGTATAAGGGTGGGGTCTTATAGAGGGGGCCTTACTTAAAAAATTTAATGGGTGTTGATATTTTTTAAGATTATTTAAAATGGGTGCTCCCATGAATTTTGTAGTATGGTTTAAGGTTAAAAGTTTAAACTCTTAAATTTATGAAAACTGTTGGTTTCATGAATTTTATTATTTTGCATATTCAATTTAGCCGAGTAAATAAATATGAAATAATAAAAAATTGATTAGTGAGAGGGAAGAAAAAAAGTAGACCCTTTTGCATGGGCTTAAATTTTTGAACTAAAACATAGGGTCTACTATTGTTGAAGAAAAGATTCTACTTAATCCTATAGAATTTGTTTTTCACTTCATGGAACCTCCTACTTCAAAATAGATCCTAAAGCCACTAGGATGGGACCTCGGCCTAAAACATCTAAAACCATGCATAACCACCATCATGCAATAAATACATTGACAAGTCAATGTGTTGTTTGATCAAGCTAAAACCCTTATGATATCTCTACACACAACTCAAAATATATTTAACAAAATGCATAGCTTATCTGATGGTCACCACCAAGTACCAACACTTTCACAAGGGATCGAAAAAGGCACTAGAAGACTTCAATTCCTCAATCTAGTGATCAGGGATCAATTTATGAAAATTTGATTAAATTGGATAGAATACGAATAAGCATGGATGCATATTAACATGTGTAAAAACTAAAGAATGATTGAAAATCAAGAAAATAAACAATTTAATACAAAAATATCTCATATAATACTATATAACTATGTAAAAAATACCTTTTCAAAATAAATTCAAAATTATAAAAATTAAGAATAATATATATATATATATATAAAACTTTCAAACTTTGTAAAGATAATTTAAGATTGAATATATTTTAATTATAAACTGATAATCTATTATATTATATCAGAACTGTCATAAAATTTGAATATGACAGCAGGGGTGACCTTCCACGTAACGTTACACTATTGTTGAAAGGATGCATGCACTAAACGTTTAATAATGAATAAATAAACTTCTGACGTTCATATTCTGGTAAAAGATGATAGACACAATTAGAAACCCACCCTTGCATGTAGTAAAGCATTGATTTTAACTCTGTCCTACAAAACTGGTGCTTCCGGCAACTTTCCATTAGTACTTTCAACAACACAAAATCCGGTTTCACTGGGTGTTCAGAGATTTTATAGTATAGATGTGCAGAAAAGATTGTTGGGGAAGGAATCCCTAGATTTCTGAGATAATCAGAAATAAGAACGATATTTCTTTGTGCAGTTAGGCATATAACAAGCATGGTTTCAATTGTGGATCCCCTTGCATTGCATTGCAGAGGATAAGAGAGTTCTTCCTTCCCTTGCTGAGAAAGGTGAAGGGAATATAAAAAGATTGAGAGAAAAGAGTAGCAGTAGCAGTACTCCATGCTATTTAAATTCAGCTGATGTCTGCATGGAAGAAGCAAATGAGGAGGCTGAGTGCCTTGAAAGCATGTTTAGAGTATTAGATGAAGATGGTGATGGAAGAGTTAGTGCAGATGAGATGATGAGATTTTTGAAGAGATTGAATCTGGAAATGCCAGAGGATGAGGTGGAGTTAACTGTTAGATCGGTGTCTGCATGTGGGGATGACTTCCTTACTACTATGGAATTTGGTGAATTTGGTGACTTTTGTAGATTGATATATGCATATCAGGAGGAGGAAGTTGATGAGGATGAAGAGCAGGTAATCTGTGGGGTATTTGGTGTGTTTGATCAAAATGGAGATGGGTTTATAAGTGCAATGGAGTTGGCTGATGTTGTTTGTAAATTGGGGTTTGTGGAGGGAAGGGGTGTGCATTGCTGCCAGAGCATGATCAAGAGTGTGGATTACAATGGAGATGGGTTTGTGGATAGTCATGAGTTTAAGCACTTGATCTATAGAACTGTTTTGCCTCCTTATCTTTGTCTCCAATGTACTGCAGCCAACTAATTGCAGAGTATGTCCAATGGGCAGCATGAATTTAGCAAGATATGCTTATACACATATAGTTCTAAGGCATGAGATCGAAAAGGTTTTCATAAAAATATTTTCTAAGATGACTCTACAGGACTGAGTATTTTAGAGATCTATGTCATATTAAATCTTATATGTTATGATTTTAGATATTATGTCATATTCAATCTTATATGTTATGTCCACTAGGGATCAACTCTTGCTGAGTGCAAAGGTTCCGACACTGAAAAAGGGATGAGGCCGGGATCGTGCCCCAGGCGAATTTGGCGGAATGGATACCCCTCAGTCCTTGGCTCTTAGCCAAAGAGGTTCAGCCCAAGAAGGCTCGTGCTCCCGTATCGGATAGCAAAAATGAATTTGTGGATGACCTCCATCAAAAATCTTATATGTTATGCATGACATACAATAGAGGAATTTTAATTTTTAAGGGTAGAGTTTTATGGATGGGTTTCTTGAAAAAAATAAGTAAGTGCTGTTGAGATATCTTAAGATTATTTTGAAGTGGATGGTCTCAAGAATTTTGTAATATAGTTTAAGTTTAAAAGTTTAAGCTCCTTCTAAATTTATGGAAATTTTATTATTTTGTATATTCAATTCAGCAAAGTAAATAAATATGAAATAATAAAAAAATTAGTTGGTGAGAATTTAAAAACTTCATTGACAAGTGGTGGGAAATTTTTTTAAGTTGGTGGGACAATTTTTAATCCCAACCCAATTACACCTGCTTAAATTTGAAGAAAAGATTCTAATTAATCATTAGCATTTGTTTTTTGTCTTATAAGACACCTTGCTCTTTCAAAATAGATCCTAAAGCTTCCCATAAGACCCCTGCCTAAGAAATCAAAGATACTCTATATATGTTATATGTCATATTTGATAATATGTTATATATGTTATAATTAACTTTTGACTCTTTAGGAAAGATTTTTTTTGAAATATCATGCTATGCTTGTGATACAAGATTGTCAGATTGAATAATGTTGTTACAATGTACATGTGATGTCTTGCTTATATAGGCAAGGTGTGATGATGTACTGACATTAAATGACTATATCATAATTAAATGACATGAACTAACATTAAATGATTCGGAAACAAGCATTAAATGCCAAAAGATAAAATAAGATTTAGTGACAACTAACACTTACTAGAAAGATTCCTTCCTAGAATCTAAGTGGACTTGACATATAAATAGGACTTAGATAAAACATCTATTTATACCAACACGACAAAAGATCTTTTAAGGTTTTTCTAGTAACTAGTTTATTATATGATTTTTTTAGGGAAAAAAAACAATAATTCTTTATTGGATATGTATTTTTATTCAATTCTATCAGTGTTGTGGATTTCAAATTGTTTCTCATTCTTACACTAGATTTGGTGTTTAATCCTTCGTTAAATGAAAAATAAAAGTGAGATTTGCTTCTTAGAAATCCTGAAGTAAATTAAACTGAATTTTTGATATGTTATGCACATAGAATAAAATATATGTTTTCAAAGTATAGTTATTCTACAAATTTTCAAGAGTAATTTTTTTGTTTGAAAAAAGTGTTACATCATAGATATTTGTAAAAATAAATATATTAATTTATAATAATAATTTTATTTTATTATATTTTTATTGTTTACTTTGAAAATCTATTATTATTATTTATTTATTTATTTATTTTTAAAATCGAAGTGCTATCTTGTTTAATAAATATTTATTTTATTTATTTAAAAAATATTTTGTTATACTTTAAAAATTAATTAAAAATTATTTTAGTTTATTAATAGAACTCTCAAAAGATAAATTGGAAGGGGATAAAATGAATTGTTTATTCCAAATATTTAATGATTTCATAAATTTCTACTAAATCTCAAAACACATTAATAAAATAAGTCATTCTCAATTTCAATTGTAAAAAATAATTAGATATAAGATTAAAATTTGAATAAAAAAACTTAAAAATCTTTGTATAAATATGATTCTGTAAAAAATAAAGCATCAGAATAATCCACAAAAGACTATAAAAAGAAATAAATCATTCCAAATATATGATAGACAATATAGAAAATACCAAACATTACTAATTAAAATAAATATCAATAACAATTAACTCTAAAAGGCGAGGTTGTACAACAAAGTTGTAATGAAAAGAGATTGATATCTAGTACCAAATTTCTCGAAAGGAAGTTGTAAGAGAGAAACATGATATTAGCACTCCAAAAAAGAAGGCATCCAAGGAAGGGAATCACAACACTAAACCACAAAAAGGAAACTGCAAACTTTTTTGCAATTATAATTGCTAAAAAGAAGAAGCAAGAAACAAAATATGCAATGTGTATAGGTTTTGATTTTTGATTTTATGGGAAAATATGGGAGTATGTTTTATAATGATTTTTGATCTTATAGGAACATATGAGAGTATGTTATATAATATATTTTTAATATTGATTAAATATAGGTTTTTAAAAATATCCAAATCTTTATACATGAATCAAAATATTTAAGACATTATAACCCCACAAAGAGCTAAAAAATGACAGCTAATTAAACACAAAAGAAAAGAAAAATAATAATAAGAAATCCATGCCCATGACCTCAATACATGAAAAGAATTTGTGAAGTTCTAGTTGTTTGAAACCTATTTGTCTCATCTCTAATGATTTGAAAATTATTGGAAATACAAAACCTTGAGTCAAAGGAATAATTTTCTAACATATGCTTTGTTCTTTCCTAAGATCTCTTAGATCCAAAGACATCTCATTTTGTAGCATCTACTGAACTTCATTTATGTTTGGAGATTCAATTTTTATCACCCAAATTTGAGTTAATTTGAACAAGAAGAATTTTTGGGAGAATTTTTTTTATTAATAGTTGGAAACTAAAAAGGATAGAAAAATAAAAAGAAGCATATATAAGTTGTTTCAATAAATTAGAGTTGAGATGTAGCAAGAACTATAAAAAAGAATATAGTAATAGCTCCAAAATTATATATAGAGCAACAATAGTAATTTCAGATGAATACACTCAAAGAGAGCATGTAACTATGAAATCCCTAAACTATTTGTAGATATTTTATAATTTGTTTGTAAATATTTTGTACAAGCTATGCTTGATACAAATAAATAATATACTCTCTAAGTTTAAGATTTTTCTCCTTTTATAGTTCAATTGGGGGTGATCCCACAATACTGGTTTACAATTTTTGAGCAAACTGGACACTGAACTGATTTTTTTAAACTAAATCTTCACTTTTGGGCTCCTATAACGACTAAACCATGAGGAATTTGAAGATGATGCAAACTGGTGATTTGTGACGTTTTGTCTATAGATTTTAAATATATTTTTTTCAATTTTTTTGGAATCAGATTGTACTTCTTTTTCCATTTCCTTCGAAAACTAGTTTTTTTTAAAAACAACATTTTAAAGGAGTGACACTCACCGTATACAACATAAATTTTTTTGTATGAAGGATAAAATTTTAATTTTTTTGAATTTAGATTTGTGACTATGATATCTAGCACTTTCATTTGGTTTCCTAGTGTTTTATTAAATATTTTTTCCTTAATCAAGTTTCGAAGTCAAACCAATTACAATTCAAACATAGGTTGACTGTATACAACATAACTTTTTCTGTATGTATCGAAATTCAATTTTTTTTTTTAATGGATCAAGGACATCAATACCCAGCCTCAACATATTTTTTAAATTTTTATTTTGATAGTCTGCTATTTTTCCACATGTGCAAAACATAGAGCTTGATTTTCGGTGAAAAACCTATGTTTAATAAAACTAAAAAAACACATACATAATAAAACCAAAACATATTAAAATTATATTCGTTGGATAGCTCATTCTGAGGACTACCATATTCTAGTTGGGTCTATGAAGTATTCTCCATATTCATCCTCAACCCGAGCTTTGAAGGGCAAAGCTCTAGAGTATTTTTGTGTTGGAGGATGGGAAGGTGGGAAAAGGGGGGTTCGAGCAAACCCCCTTCCCACAATGGGAGTTGTGGGTTCCCACATGCAAAGGGGTTTGCTCAAACCCTACAGGTTCGAGTGAACCTCTTTGGGGTTCGTTCGAACCAAGAGTTCGCTCAAACCCCCAAAATGATTTTTTTTTAATGGGTCAATTTTTTGGAAGTTTTCCTTCCTCACTCGAATTGTAAACCACTTTTGTGGGTTCACCCTTGGTCTTAGTTATTTTTCTTAACAAAGTGGTATCAAAGTAATAGTTTATATTTATTTCTTCTAGTAATTTTCAAGTATGAAAAATAACTAGATACTTAAAAGAGGGGTAAAAATTTATTAAAACAAGAGGAAATTACAGAGCCAAAACATTACATAGCCTTATCAAGCTCCACCTAATGGTCCAATTGTTGAGACAAATCAGGGGGTAATTGACCCCGATCAACCAAATTCCAATCATGAATATGATCAGAAGCCCATTTGGCCAAACAATCAGCAACACCATTCCACTCCCTAGGAATATGAGTGAAAGTAACAAACTCAAGAGAAACACAAAGATTGAGAATTTGATCAATAATCAAAGCCAGGTGCCAACTAACATCCTCTAATCGCCGCCTGTTCAACAAGTTCACCACAACCTGGGAATCAGATTCACATATAATCCTGCGCCACCCCAACTTACTGCCATGCTCCACAGCCATTAAAATTGCCTGAGCCTCCATAAGATTATTAGTATGAAGACCCTTATAAATAGAGAAAATAAATTGAACATCCCCAGAACTATCTCGGCCAACACCACCAATTCCAACATGACCAGGGTTTCCACGAGAAGAGCCATCCGTGTTAATTTTAAGGATGCCTTGAGGAGGAGGAGACCATCTTCCCTCCCTATTCACCTTATGAGTAGGATGCCTACACCTGTTGCGCTTAAGCTGCTGATGTGAAGGAGGCAGATGAAGGCGGTTGAAACAACCAACATCTGAAGGAGCAATCGGATTAGACAGATCACACTTGGCCGCGATCATTTCTCCCACAGAATGCAAAATTTTCCACCACAAGCCAGGGGCCCCCATCATCATATCCTAAAAAATCCGACGATTTCTCTCCAACCAAAGATTCCAAATGATGAAGGAAGGGCCAATCGCCCAAGCAGCTTGAAGAAAGGGAGTAGAAACAGGGGCCCTACTCCCCTGATCCACGAACTCAGCCAAAGAAAAAACATGCCGACAGGGCATATTCCACACCCGCCACCAAAAATGCCAAATCTCCCAAGCATAGGAACATTGGAAGAAGAGATGAGAAGCACACTCCTCAGCCTCACGACACAACACACAAAAAGAGGGACCCTGGAAACCCCGCTTGCATAAATTATCCCAAGTAAGACACCGGTTATGAGCCACCAACCACATGAAGAAATTGCACTTGGGCCAAGACAACTTATGCCAAACATACTTCCACCAAGGGACCAGAATATCCCCAAACAACCGTCACCCCAAATGCTTATAGCCAGTAGACACAGAGTACTTCCCAAACATATCAGAGCCATCCCAAGCTAAAATATCAGGTCCCCTCAACGAATTACAAGCCCGGGAAGCCAAAAGATGAGCAAGTTCCTGCCTATCCTCCTTAGAGCCCCCAGGAGGCCACTCAGAAAGGTGCTTCCAGCAGAAAGAAACAACCGAGCCACAATGCTCAACAATCTTGTAATGCTCAACAGTGTCCCAACCAGCAACAGTAAAAACATCACAGAGGGGTTGAAGATGAGGAAAAGCAGAAAGAATAGGTGGGTGACCATCCCAAGAATCCCACCAGAAAAGAGCCTAAGATCCCGAGTGACAGATCCAAAAAAGTGCCCGCTTAATCAACTGAGCTCCCATTTTCAAAGTAGACCAAATCATCGAACCACTTCCCTCCAGAGGATAGCGAGGAACCTCATGAGAAGCAACCCCATGAAAATACTTATAGTTAAGAACACGGGCCCACAGCTGGTGTTGATTAGTACACCAGCGCTAGTAGAGCTTCGCCGCAAGAACTTGCCCATTCAAAATGGAAGAGCGTAATCCAAGACCACCCCCCTGCTTAGGTCTACACACAGAATCCCATTTAACAAGGCTCCACTTAGAATTCATCAAGTTGCCACTCCAAAGGAACTACCGAGAGAGAGCATCAAATTCACAGAGAAAATACATAGGGGCCGATTGAACAAAACATCTGTAGATGGGAAGGGCCTGGATAACAGACTGAAGGAGGGTAACTCTAGCCACAGTAGACAACCACCGATGGGTCCAATGAGTTACCTTCTTCCTCAAATTATCAAGCAACATCTGCCAAGAGGATCTGGGTTGACGACCAACGGCAAGAGGGATCCCCAGATAGACAAAGGGGAGAGATCCAATTTGAAACCTCAAAATAGCAGCAATCCTCCTCTGGATGGCCAAAGGAGTATTGAAGAAAAAAATAGAAGACTTTTGCTCATTAACTTTCTGACTCGAAGCAGTGAGGTAGATGTCCAAAGCTTGCCTAATAGATTCACCTTCATGAAGACGAGCCAACCCCATAAGAGAGGTGTCATCCACAAACTGGAGGTGAGACAAAGTAGGAAGACCCAACCCCCACTGCCAACCATGAATCACACCAAGAGAGACCTGAGTTTTAAGAAAGCGACCCAGCCCCTCCGCCATAATAATAAACAGATAGGGAGAGAGTGGGTCCCCTTGACAAAGGCCCCTAGTAGCACCAAACAGCTCTGAAGGTTCACCATTCACAATGATAGAAAATGAGGAGGAAGTCACACAACTCATAGTCCAACTCACCCACTCAGAAGAAAACCCAAAGGCTAACAAAATCTTCTAAAGGAAACTCCATTTAACTCTGTCATACGCTTTTGCCATATCTAGCTTGATGAACATAGACTTAACCTTGGAGATCGTCATGGAATGGATAACCTTGGAGGCAATCACCACCCCATCCAAAATTTGATGACCAGCCACAAAACCTCCTTGCTCCTCAGAAATAACAATACGCAAGCAAGATTTAAGCCGCTCAGCAATCAACTTCGTAATAATCTTATACACCACATTGCAGAGTGCAATAGGTCGAAAAAGCTCAAACCTATTAGCACCCTCCTTCTTAGGAATGAGGACCAAAAAAGTAGCATTCAGGGCCCAAAGCATCTGCTTGTTATGAAAAGATTCACAAACAACCTCCAACAAATCCAGCTTCACAATCTCCCAAAACTCGTGGAAAAATTCAACAGGGAACCCATCAGGGCCAGGAGCCTTCCCCTTATTCATCCCAAACACAACCTCTTCCACTTCAGACAGAGTAATCGGGCGCATGAGAGATGCATTCAGCTCATCAGAGATCAAAGAAGGAATACAAGCAAGAATCCTATTCTCCCCAACCTCTGCAGGAAGAGAATCCTCAGTAAACAAGGCAGAGAAGAACAAGTGAGCTTCTCTAGATAAAGCCTTTTGCGAGGATAAAACTAATCCTTCAGAGTTGACAAGAGACGAGATATAACACTTATTCCGACGAGCCTGCATAGAGTGATGAAAGAAGGCAGTATTCCTATCGCCCTCTTGAAGCCAGTCAATCCGAGCCTTCTGTTTCCAGAAAATCTCCTCACGAAGCTCCCACTCCTGCACAGATTTAAGAGCCTGGGACTCAGCATGCCCAAGAGCTTCTGAAAAACCAAGATCCCTAATCTGGCGAGTAATGACAGCAATACACTCCTGCGCTTCCCTTTTCTTAGCACGAAAATTGCCAAAACATAGCCTATTCCATCTCTTAAGATGAAACTTAACATATTGCAGCTTCTTAACAAAAGAATACATAGCAGTACCATATGCAGGGGCTCCATCCTGCCACCACTGAGCAACAAGATTATACAAAGAAGAGTCATGTAGCCACATAAGTTGAAATTTGAAAGGAGGATTCTTTGGATTAGGGAAAGGAGAAGTTGAAAACTTAATTGGCCAATGATCAGAGCCACACCAATCAAGAATCTCAGAGCAAGTAACCACACTACCCCCAACCCAAAAACTAGAAACAAGAAACCTGTCTAACCGCTCAGAAATCGCCTCCGACCCACTCCGCCTATTATTCCAAGTAAATAAGCCATTAGAAGGTTTGACCTCAACAAGAGCAAGAGAAGCCACACTAGCCCAGAATAAATCTGAAGCAGGACCCAATCTCGGCAATCCACCTCTTTTCTCTTCTAGGCACAAGATATAATTGAAATCACCAGCTAAGATTCATGGCAAATAAGGAGCACAAGATCTAACAAACGTGATATGAGCCCACAGCTGGCTTTTACCATGGATGTCCACCGGAGCCTACACATTGCTAACCAAAATAGTCTCACTAGAGTCCAAAACCGAGGCCACCATTGAAATAGAGGAGTGGCTAGAAATCCACCAGTGAGGAACAACCTTACGAGGATCCCAAAAAAGTGCCAAACCTCCAGAATTTCCTCTAGAGCCAATACACTGACACTGACCAGAAAACCAAATACGAGGAGCATACTGAAGCATGCAGTCCACCTGAAGCTTAGTCTCCTGCACACAAAAAATATCTGGAGAATGTACCCCAATCAAATCTTGAATAGCTTTTTGACAGGAGGCGCTATTCAGCCCCCTTGCATTCCAAGAAAGAATAATCATGGGGAAGGCTGGGCAAAGTGGGCGTCCAAAGTCTTAACAGAGCCTGAATCCACCAACAACTCTCTAGTAGATTTAATCTTGTCCACATCCTTCTTGCGACCAACTTTAGAAGACTTATCAAAATTCCCCTTCTTAAAAGGGTGTTGGAGCACTCCTAGATAAGAAGCTGAACCCCGACCTTTTCCAGAAGACAGTGCTTCCTTAGCTAAGTCTGCTAAAATAATATCATCATTTAAACTAGTCGGAGTGTCAGTCGGCCAGACCCTCCCTGCTCCAAAGGAGGAGAAGAGTCCCTAACAACAATTGCCAGTTCCAGCCCTGTATCCATACCCGTATCCCCATAAAAGATCTCAGTAGGAATCCCCTCCTCCAAGGCCTGATTGTCCAAGACCTCAAAGCGATTGAAACCCTGCTCACTCTGCTTATCTTTAAAGGGTCGCTTCTGGCCTCTCCCCCTCATTTTTGGTTTAGCAGGAAAGAAGCCATCCTTATCAGGCCCTCGCTCAGCCTTTCCCCCTTCAGCCATAGACACCTTGCTTTTATCTGCCTTCTCCACCGAAGGCCCCGAAGATGTAGAAGAAGGGACCCCAACCGATTTGGAAATCTGAGGACACTGACGCTGAAGGTGACCATACTCATGACAAAACCGACAACGGAAAGGAAGGGACTCATAATCTAATTGTTGAATCCAAGAGGCAGAGCCAATACAAATCTCCAGAGAATCTGGCAAAGGATTATTTAAATCAATTTCAACACAAATGCGAGCAAAAGAAAATACCTTTTTATCCAAAGTATTCTGAGCAATGGCAGCAGGCTTCCCCAACAAGGCCACTATCCATTGCAGAATATCTTCTCTCCAAAACTCCAAAGGAAGCCATGGCAGACAAACCCATACAGGAATTCGAGAAGGCAAATCCTCAGCCGCATTGAAACCCCCATGCCAGGGTTTCATGAATAAACCCACATGATTATAAAAATACGCCCCCCCCTCAAAAACCCGATTACGATCTGAAATGCAAGAAAAATCAACCATAAAGAATCCGTTCCCTGCCACCAAAATATCAAAGTCACCTTCAACCTGCCAGGTACGGCGCATCCAAGACTCCAAAGCCGAGAGTGGGGCCCGAATACCCAAAAACTTACAAATCAACACATGTTGAGTCCAATAAGCAAAGTCCTCATGCACCGATTCTGGAGAGATAACCAAAACCGGATGAGCGTGACTCCGCGGCAAGCAACCATTCACTTTCTTGAGCTTGGAACTCTCACCCACAAAAGAGTTATTCATCATCGAAGCATGTCCATACCCGGAATCGCCAAGCTCTCGGAGCCTTCAGCCATCATCAACCACACCCGGCACCCCAAGCCAAACCTACAAACCACCACACCCCACCAAAAAGACTCCACACCTCAAAAACCCCGCAACAGACCCTCCACCACTCTCCACGCCACACTCAAAAAAATATATAAAAAAAAAAATAACTAGATACAACAATTAGCTTTTGCATAGAATTTTTTTAAAAATATTTATGTAAATGGGTAAAAGTGCAAAGTTGTCACACTTTTATAAAGAAAATAATCAAACATTGATCCAAACTTTAAACTTGAATCACTAAAAAGTGACATATATGTTTTGAATTTTGAAATGATGTAAACTAATAAAATATATATTTTTTTATATATTTTATGTTTGCATTTTTTTGGAAAAATTAAAAATTATTTTAAAATAGTTTTTACTAATGTAGTTGTTGATAAAACATTGAAAAATGAAGTTATATGAGACATCAATATTTATATAGTAAATTTTATTCTTTGTCCTTCATTTTTTTTTTTCTAATTTCAATAAATTTTTATTTTTTAAAATTATTAAAATATATTAAATTTTTATGTAAAATACAAAACAAATTATACCATCTCAATATAGATTCTTTTATCAATTGCATCATATTTTTTTAAACTTTTAATAAGTTTTAGTATTTTTTCGTGACATATAATCAACCTAATATTTTGTGCTAATAACCTACTTTTAGTAAAAGTAAAAAAATAAAATATAAATAATATTAACTATTAAATTATATATATATATATATATATATATATATATATATATATATATATATATATATTGAAAACTAGACTTATGAATCTACAAAAGGGTATTTTTATGATTTAAAAAAATATTATTTACATGAATAAGAGTTGTTGAAACATCGCGTTTTTTTAAATATATATATATATATATATTTTGGTAAAATTCACTTCAGAGTGGCGCTACATATGCATTTAGCCAACAACCTTAGTTGAAAAAGTTGTGGAAGTATGTAACTTACCTAAATTGAATCTTGATTTTTAGTTAGAAATAATTAAATTCACCTGTGTTGACAAGTTGACCAAAAGTGTGACATAATTTTGTATTTTTACCCAAATGTAATATTGTAAAAATAAAACCCAAGAAATCACAAAGGAATGAAATAGCTATAGAAAGAAGTAATTCTTCTTGGAAAATCTAATTGATTATATAGGAAAGGGTAAACACTACCAATAAAAAATAAAGTTCCAAGAATAATTAACTCTAAGAAAAGACTTCAAAAGGTGCACCTATGCAACAAAGCTCCAATGGAAAGGAGAAACTGATATCTAGTGTCAATCTTTCCAAAAGGAAATTCAAAGAGAGAAACATTATAACAACATTCCAAAAAGGAAGGTAATTAGGCCATGAACCACAAAAAGGAAAGAATGAAAAAAGCAATCGTAATTTACAAAAACATGAGAAAGAAAAAAAATCTAATATCTATTTTGGGTTTTAATGTACTATTAGAGTAAAATAGGTAATAACCTGTAGTGTAGAAAAATGTACACTTATACATTTTCACAGTATGTTTGGTCCCCTAATTAATTGGACTTAATTAAGCCTCTAATTGACCCAATTATGCATTAGTGTGAGTTTGCGCTTGTGTTCATCCTCTCACTAAAGTGGGGGCTAAATGTAGTGTAGAAAAATGTACTCCTTTACATTTTCACACTTTGTTTGGGTCCCCTCAATTTAAATTTCACTTAATTAAGCCTCTAATTGGTCCAAATTTGCATTTACAAGTCTAATTAATTTGGAATTTTCGAAGGGGGAAGTGTGATTTAATTAATGCATTTATCATTATTAACACCCTGAAATGATTTAATTAGTTAAAAGTTTTAAAATGACGTCGAGTGGGAATCCTCTGAACGACGAGAAATGGTCTTGTGTGGATGGGATATATGTGAACTGTGCACAATGGGCAGGTGTGGTCGATGCATAGCGTGAATGTTTGGGCAGGGGCTTTGTTCCCTCTCCTCCTTTGATCAATAATGTTGTGCGGGTGGGCGTGGATTTGCCTAGGATGGACGATCTTCCCTCTATTCCTTCTGCTGTTCCACCTCTTGCTTAGGTTGTTGGTGGCATTCCTTCTTCAAGCCGGGTGAAGTCCTTTTCTAAGGTTGCTAAAGTTGGTGCTCAGTCTTCTACTCAGGCTAGAGTTCAACATTTGCCATGTGCTCATGATTCCCTTATTGTTGTATGTGGACCCGAGGTTACTAAAAATGAGGATTACTACCTAAAGTAGGGTGTGGTCTACAGGTTCAACAGTTTGTGGCCCTCCCTTCCCGATCTCCATGACTGGGTTTTCGTCTCTTGGAAGCCTATTGTCTTTAGGTAGATTGAGTTATATCCCAACGCAAGGAGGTTATTTTTAGCAACCTTCACCTCCTCTGTGGAGTGATACTGTGTGTTGGACAGGGGTGGATGTGGGGTATTCATTCATTGTCCATCGGGCCTTGGTATCATTCTTTCAATCCTTTTATGGAGTTGTTGAACACTAGACTAGTTTGGGTCCATCTATTGAATCTCCCTCTCCAATTTTGAGAGGATTCATGTTATGAAGCTATTGGCAAAACCATTAGTCACTTTTTGATGGTGGAATCTACAACTTGAGAGCTTGGGCATACTACGGTAGCTCATATTTTAGTTGATTTGGACATCTCCAAACCTCTCCATGGAGACACAGTCTTATTGGTGGAGGACAAACCTTGGAAGTAGCTCTTGGACTATGAGGGTCTCCCTTTTTTGTGTAGGAGATGTTTCTCGGTGGGTCATTTGGCCTATGGTTTCCCTCATGCCTATCGCAAGGGCGTTGATACCTGGTGGAAGGATGCTCTCTCGTATCATCTCACAGTGGGTTCTCCTCCTCTGGAAGGTTCTTTTGAGGAGGATGACCTTGTCGAGTCTTCTCGCGAGTCTGTGTCTTGCTTGAATCCACTTCTGGCTATCCCTTCTATGGAACCAATGTTGCCTTGAATTTCTATCATTATCAGGCTAAGTCTTATCGTCCCTCATCGATTTCCTCTGTTGGTCCTTTGTTCACTCTCGTCTCCTCTTCTATGTTGTTGACTCCCTCATTATGTGGTGGCACTTCTCCCATGGTGGTTATTATGGATCTGATCCTCTCACCTCGCTCAGTGGACTTCGATCTTGAGTCTTCTTGGTATGTTGTGCTGAGAAAGAAGAAGGGACTCCCAAAATCTGTCACAACCTCATATCCTAGGGTTAAGGGAGACAGATTAGTCCCCTCTTGTTCTATAGTTGTCTAGTCCTTGTTTGTGGTTTGACAAGTGTCTGTCAGTTGTTTCTATGTGTGGCATGTCCTCTTTTCCTAGTTCATTCCTGGTTTGAACTAACTTCTTTTTGGTCATGAGGGCTTTCTATGTGAAGGGTACAACACCCTATAAATGTTGCTTATTTAATCAAAAACACCTTCAAATTCACAAATCTTGATAACTTAGATTAGGGCCCATTTTCCCATGGGTGAATGGGTCCCCTTTAAGTTGCAAATTCAAATTTTAAATTAGTTTTTGGTGGTATTTTCATGATCCCAAATTCATTTTCAAATTCCATCTTATAATGTTTAGTTTTTGAGAAATTAGAAAATTGTCTATAAAAGTAAGGTCTTTTTTATCAATTCAAATATAGAGATTTTCAAGAGAGATTTCACAAGAGCTAATAGTATTGTCAAAGATATTCAAGAGAAGATTTCTCAAGCATTTTTTGTAGCATTCAAGATCTCAAGTATCATGTCAAAGTTATCAGGCATCATGGATGTTTTTGGAGCTAACATTGTGATGTAGGTTTCAAGTTTTAAATCAAGATTCAAGCTATCAAATCAATCTCACATCAACAATCAAGACATTTCATGCAAGATCTATTAAGTTGTAGTTCTTCAAATGGTTTGAAATCAAGGGTTTGGTGAGTTGCAACATTGCATTTCTCATTCATCATTCCTTTCATATTTTATTTCAATTCAAGATTCAATTACCAAAATGGGGTTTGACCAAGGAAAACCCACATTTACCAAAAAAATATAATTTTTCCCTCTTGTGTTTGTGTTGTAGGTTGAAGAAAAATTGAAGAGTGTAGATCTCTAAAGTGCAAAATTGTAAAACTTACAAAATTTTTCAAAATCACAAGAAAAGTTGTCAAGATCATGAAAAACTCAAATCTCAAATATATTTTTTATCTTTTTTGAGTGAAACCAATGGGAAATTGCATCTCAGAGCTGTCTTCAAAGGCTCCTAAAAATTTAGCCCAAAAAATTGTCTGAGGACTGATTCTCCATTTCTAGACACTTAGCAACTGATTTTTGAGGCAAGTTTTAAGTGTCTTCCACTCATCCAATTTACACAAGATTGACTGTTTTTGTTAGAGGTATGCTTCATCTACATGGATCAGGTCTTAGGTTATAGATTTGAGGTCATTTACTATTTTATTTTCATCTCTCAAAAGTGTTTTTTGAACTTTACCCCTCATCCACACACACAAAGGAAATTGCTAGATCTTCTATGGAATTGACTCTCTAAGGGTTGAAATTTAATTCTATCTTGGAGGATCTCATTTCCTTAATGAAATAGAAAATAGGCAGGTTCAATACATCCCATTTTCCCCTTTCTATTTATAGTAAGTTTGGTGAAATATTCCAAATTTAATATAAAACCATATGTTTTGGACCTCCTATTTTTCTATGTTTCATTAAATATAATTTATTCTTTCCCTCCATCCATTATTAGATAGTTATTTTTAATTATTTAATATTTCATATCCCCTTTTTTCTTCCATAGTTAAATAAATTTTTTAATTATTTAATTATTCATTTTTCCTCTCCTAAATTAAATAATTGTTATAATTATTTAATTTATTCTTATCTAAGCCCCATCTCTTATTCCAGTTTCTTGGATCACAGTCCCTTCTTCCCATCCTTATATTTTTTCTTCTCAATCAATCTCATACATTGATCATCATGCATCATCACTCAATCTTCACCCTTCATTTGAATTGGGATTTCTATAAAAGCAAGCTATCATTCTCATTGCAAGGTTAATCACAATATTCAATTTTTTTATTTTCATCATTCATCTTGAAGAACTGCAATCTTTGAAATTTTTCTACCTTGAGATCTTACTACAAATACTACTCAAGCTTATTACAAATACATTGCATACTAAAAATCTGAGAACAAACAAAGAAAAATGGAGAAGAACAATGGGTGTGATTCAGCTATGGCATAAAGAGTGAAGTATTACTTTCTTTACTATTGTGATTTCTGTTGTCATTTGTGCTTCATTATTAGATTAGGGTCTTCATATCTTGAATTAGATATTTTTGTGGTTGTTATTATTGATTCATGCTTATTCCTAGAATTTACTCAATCTACAGACCCTATACCCAATATCCTTAACACTAAGCCCTATTCTCTATACACTTTTACTTATATCCTCGACCCTAAACATTGTCCATTAATCATAGGCCCTAAATAATATACACTAAACCATCAACCCTAAAATATATACCTCAACCACAAATACTAAAAACTATACCCTCAACCCTAAAACCTAAACCCTATACCCTCAACTCCATACCCAATATCCTCAACCCTAAAACCCATACCCTATATACTCAACACTATAACCTCAACCCTCAACCATATGTCTTAAACCCTATATCCTCAACCCTCAACCCTATACCTTATACCCTCAACCATAAACCCTAAACCCTATATACCTTATACCTTATACCTAACACCATCAACCCTATACCCTATAACCCTAACCCTAAACCCTATACCTTATACTCAATACCATCAACCGTAAATCCTAAACCCTATACCCTCAACCCTATACCTTAAACCCTAAAAACTATACCCTCAACCCTATACCCTAAACCCTAAATCATATACCTTGTACCCAATACCATCAACCCTATAGCCTAAAACCTATACCCTTAACCCTAAAGCCTGAACCCTCTACTCTCATCCCTATACCCTAAACCTTATATGCTATACCCTCAAACCTATAGCCTATACCTTATACCCTCAACTATAAACCCAATAACCTCGACCCTATACCAATATCCTCAACCCTAATCCTTATACATTATACATTGAACCCTATACCCTCGATCTTGAACACTATCCATCAATTGTAGACCCTAAATCCTATACACTAAACCTCAACCCTAAAATCCATACCTCAACCCTAAAGCTTAAAACTTATACCCTAAAACCTAGAGCTTAAACCCTATACCTAATATCTTCAACCCTAAACCCTATACCATATACAATCAATCATATACCCTCAACCCTCAACAATATACCCTAAACACTACACCCTACACCCTCAACCCTATACCTTATACCATCAACCATAAACCATATACTCTATTCCTTATACCTAACACCATCAACCCTATACCATATACCCAATACGATTAACCCTAAATCCTATATGCTCAACCCTATACCTTAGACCCTAAAAACTACACCCTCAACCCTCAACACTATAGTTTATGCCCCTAACCCTATACAATATACCCTATACTTTATACCCAATACTACCAACCCTAAATCCTAAACCATATACCCTCGCTCTTATACCTTAAACCCTAAACATTACACCATCAACCCTATACCTTATACCCCTAACCCTGAACCCTATACCCTAAACCCCAAACCCTATACCTTATACCCAATACCATCAACCCTATAGCCTAAACCTTATTCCATCAATCCTAAAGCCTAAAACCTATACCCTCAACCTTATAAATTATACCCTAAACCTTAAACCCTATATCTTATACCCTCAACCCTAAATAGATACCTTATAACCTCAACCATAAACCCAATACCCTCGAGCCTATACCTGATTTATTCAAACCTAAGCCCTATACCCTATATCCTCAACCTTGAACACACTAAACCCTCAACCATAAAATTTGTGCCTCGACCCTAAATCCTAAACTTTATACCATCAACCCTAAATTCTAAACCCTATACCCTCAACCCTATACCCTAAGTAATAAGATATAGGGTTAGGGGTATAAGGTATAGGGTTGAGGGTTGAGGGTTGAGTGTTTATTATTTAAGCTATAGGGTTGAGGGTATAGGGTTTAGGGTTAAGGGTATTGGATATAGGGTATACAGTTGACAGTGTTAGGTATAAGGTATAGGGTATAGGGTATAGGGTTTATGATTGAGGATATAAGGTATAAGGTATAGGGTTGAGTGTTGAGGGTGAATATTTCAGGGTATATGGTTGAGTTTTGAGGGTATGGGGTTAAGTATATAAGGTATAGGGTTTAGGATTGAGTATATTGGGTATAGGGTAGAGGGTATAAGGTTAGGCTTTAGGGTTGAGGGTATAGGGTTTAGGTTTTAGGGATTATTTATGGAGTTTAGGGTTGGGGTTTTATCATATAGGATTTAGGGCTTATAGTTGAGGTTACGGGGTATAGGGCTTAGGGTTGAGGATATTGGGTATAGGGTTTTGGGTTTGGGGTTTATGGTTAAGGGTATAAGGTATCTATTTAGGGTTGAGGGTATAAGGTATAGGGTTTAGGGTTGAATTTATAGGGTATAGGGTTTAGGGTTTAGGGTATAGGGTTGAGGGTATAGTGTTTAGGCTATACTGTTGATAGTATTGGGTATAAGGTGTAGCGTTTAGGGTTTATGGTTAGGGATATAAGGTATAGGGTTGAGGGTTAATGTTTTAGTGTCTAGGCTTTAAGGTATAGGGTTGAAGGTATATGCTTTATGCTTTAGGGTTGACTATATTAGATATAAGGTATAGATGATGGGGTTTAGGGTTTAGGATTATGGGTATAGCATATAGGGTTGAGGGTTGAGAGTGTAATACTTGGGGTTTAAGGTATAGGTTTGAGGGTATAGGTTTTAAGGTTAAGGGTATTGGGTATAAATTTGATAGTGTTAGGTATAAGGTATAGGGTTAATGTTTGATGGTATAAGGTATAGGATTGAGGGTTGAGGTTATAGGGTTGAGGGATAGTGTTCAAGGTTACGTGTATGGGGTATAAGGATTAGGGTTTAAGATATTGGGTATATGGTTGAGGGTATTGGGTTTACAGTTGAGGGTATAAGGAATATTTTTAGGATTGATGGTATATGGTATATGGTTTAGGGTATAAGGTTGAGGGTATATAGTTTAGGGTATAGGTTTGAGGGTATAGGGTTTAGGCTTTAGGGTTGAGGGTAGAGGGTTTAGGATTTAGGGTTGACAATATCATGTATAAGGTATAGGGTTGAGGGTTGAGAGTGTGGTGTGGTTTAATGTATAGGGTTGAGGGTATAGGGTTTGGGTTTAAGGGTATGTATTTAGGGTTGATGGAATAGGGTATATGGTATAATATTCAGAGTATAGGGTTTAGGATTTAGGGTTGACGGTATAAGGTATAGGGTATAGGGTTCAGGCTTTAGGGTATAAGGTATAGGGATGCAGGTTTATGGTATAGGGTTGAAGGTTGATGGAATAGGGTTGAGTGTATAAGGTATAGGGTATAGATTTTTGGGTTGAATTTATTGAGTATAGGGTTGAGGGTATTGGGTTTATGGTTGAGGGTATAAGGTATATGGTTTAGGGTGGAATATATAGGGTTTATAGTGGAGGGTATATGTCTTACAGTGGAGGGTATAAGGTTGAGAGTCTAGGGTTGAGGATTTAGCGTATAAGATTTAGGTCCTAGGGTTGAGGGATAGTGTTTAGGATTGAGGGTATAGGGTATACGATTTAGAATTGAGGATATTGGGTATAGGGTTTATTGCTGAGGGTATATGGTATAAAGTCGATGGTATAGGGTATTGGGTTGATTGTATAGAATTTAGGATTGAGGGTGGTAGGTTTATATTGATAATAGTTTATGAAAGGAATAACATGCCCACACTTTGAAGAAGTTGAGAAGAGATCACATTTTGTGTAAGTTAAAGTGCATTTGCACTTTGTGCAAGTTAAAGAGTTCTCGCGCTTTGTGAAAGTTAAAGCATGCTCACGCTTTAACATGAGCGCATTTTTGGAAGTACAAAATAATGGTAAAAATGCATGTGACCCATGATTTAGGCCCACATGCTTTTTTATTCTCTAGTTTCTAAATGTTATCCGACAAATAAATACTTTAACAGGGTTCATAATTATCTTCTACTACATTGAGTAGTGGCCTAGAATTGGTCAAATTTTAATAAAGTCACTTAAAGACCTTTTACCACATATCATTTTGGAAAGAGAGAGGAATGTATGAACACAAAATATAGTCCCTTTAAATGATAGAGAAAATAGTCAAATGTGACAATATATTCCTCAAGGTGTGATAATGTATTCTTTATAAATCGAGATATAAATGATAGATATGTTCAATCCTAATACTTAAGGGTTGAGTGTTCAATAAGTGGACCTTGGAAAATTGTCCCAAGAGACCCTAGAGTAAAGAGAACAAGAGGGCAGTTATTGAAGGGAGATTATATTTATGAAGGGCATTCTCAAGAATATGTCATAGTGACAAGGAACTCTTAAGAGTCATAGTGGCATAGATATCATGTCTTAAAATTTTTTTTATGGAAAGAGACCTAAAACCAAATGACACTCTCGAAGAGGAAAGTGAGATGAGAAAAGTGTGACTTCATGAAGGGGCTAGGGAAGTTCATATGTAGAAAGTCATACAGACAGTTGAGTAGGAGTATAAAAAGAGATAATTTCACAATGTTCTTTCATCAAGAAAACCTAGCATAACAAGAGAAAGACAATGAATTATTGATGAGAGAAAATACAAACAAAGAGATAGTCCTCTAACAATCAATGATGATAGTAATAAATAAAAACATTATATTAGTGGTTGAACGTATGTTGATGACAACATAAGGAGTGGTTTCATTATCAAGAAAATATCTAGTAAATGGGTAGTGATATTCAAGTGATGAAGGTGACTTGACTATATTACTTGACATCTTGATGCAGAAGGAAGAGATAAATACTACATACCATTGATGGGGAAAGTTCATCAAGTAAAATGGCAATGTGATAGCTGGGAAAATTTAATGATGCATGAGATATATTTGTTAGTTCCATGAAAAATTCCTGATTTTTTTAAAAAGCAACAAGAGGAAATCACATTGGCACACAAATATAACTAGTGATGGGAAATATTTATGGTAAATTTCAAGTGAAAAAGGCTCAAAACACAATGTAAAAAATGACAACCAATATGAGAAGAAGAGAGGACGGTCAAAAGGAGCTTTATAGTAGCCAACTAAGTATGATAGATCCAAGCATCACAACTACAAGGAATGGAGTAAGAGCTAAATAAAAATATAGCGACAACAAACAATGATGGAGTTAACTTGTCAAGAATCTATTCTTCAAAACCCTCATTAAACCCTTATCATAGTTTAAGATATGTAATAAATGTTTGATAATGGCATTAACCTTTTGTGGATGATAATTATTAAATTGAGGTTTCCTTTTATCAAGAAAAGCTTGAATATTCTTTCTTTGGTCTATCATTATGATTTTTAAGTTTCCTCACCCGAGTTGAATATAATAGTCTCATTTATAACAAATATGATAGAAAAAATAATCATGAAAAGGAGAATATGATGACAATTAATGACAAGGGAGTGACAAGTTTGACAATGGAAAGAATAAAGGAATGCACAGTGAGAATCATGGGACAACCTATGATAAAGATTAAGGGACAAAGTCTTAGGTTAGTATTGAGAGATAGATAGGGTCAAGGCATGAATTTTTATTCTTGGTTACATTGATATCATGAAGGATATCCATAGTCTTATTCTTGGTTACATTGATGTTACAAAAAGGTATATAGGAGGGAGTAGAATGTAGCTCTACATTTTTTTAGTTTCATGTTCTTACTATATATTGGTAGTGTAGGAATTCCAAGGAAAACACTCATGGTAGGATGATTCTTAGAAGATTTTATAATAACCTAGTGAACCCCTATACTCTTATAACTATATGATCTAAACCAAAGAACTAGTCTCCTCCATGGATTGAATTTGAGGTAGTCATAAATTTTTTGGTCAATATAAGAATATATTTATTTGAGAGGAAAGAAAGTGTGGGCATGAGGAATAGCTCTATAAATATGAAATATTGATTGATCAACTAGAGCATAGGGGTTCATACTATAAATAGGTCACATCGTTTAATGAAATAGGAAATACTAGATTAGTCAAATGATAATATTGATAGAGGATCAAATGTGAAAGGATGGATGGGTACTTGAATGTCCTTGTGATCCATAAGTTTTGTAGTTGCATGGCTATCTACTATTCAAGGTGGAGGGAGAAGTCAAGCTAGACAAAATTAAAGGTACATACTAACCAACCAGTGGGTATCAACAAGCTATTTTGGAAATATTAGTTTGTAATTATTTAGTCCTAACAAGTATGCAACCATACTATAGTCCAAATGGTAAAAGTGGGCCTTATTCAATTAATCAATTATAGTGCAAATATGGATAATATTAATCATTTATAGTTGCATCAGTACATGATTAATTTATTCAAATAATTATTTATTATGCAAATATGGACACCATTGATAAAAAATATTTGTATTAACCAAAAAGCTATATAGTCATACATAATTATATATATCAATAAAATTATAACATATATACAAGAAAGCCATATAGGATTACAAAAAATCCATATGGAAATACAATGTCATATATGATATAAAATATATGTTCAAAAATGTCATATAGGCATACAACAAAGGACCCTAATACATAGTCATTTCCCTATAGGTGAAGGAAAGAGATCATGAGCTACCTTTGAATTTTGGGAGGATGGAGATGCATATGATGGTGGTCTCCTTAGAACTCATTCACTTGACCTCTTTTTTAAAGATTTCTAGACCTCCACCTATATAATAAAAATTATAGACATTAATATATAGAAATTAAATTATAGAATGATATATAACAGAATAATCACTTATCACATACAAATAATCACTATGTTCATCCACAACAGGGGCACACTCACAATATGGAGTTACGAAGACCTATGGAAACCATTCAGATATAAATTAAACTACAAATTAATATTATTTGATTTTTCAATAATAGACAAATAAAACAACAAATATAACATGAAATTTACTAATTTTCCTTATACCTTGATCAAAGGCATTGAAATCATTATTGTTCCAAAAACACCATGCTCCATTTTTTTACAACCCAAAAAACCCTAGACTCGAACTACCACCACTAGACCATAGCAAGTTCTTGACTAAAATTAGAAACCGACCGAATTACAGAAACCCATTAAGTTTTTCAAAGGACTCAAAATACTTGACCCATTCAAAGCCTCCAACTGCAATTAACCCTAGCATCTTCTTTAGGTATTCCACTGCAACAACAACAATCATTCGATGATGCATGAGAGCCATCCCACTCAGGTCCATGAGGAAGGGATAAAACTTAACAACCTCATTGGTATTTCACAGAAGCTCCAAGTTAGCTAGACACAGGATCACAGTGCCTAAAATTACCGCCTTCAGAACCTCCTCCACACCACCTACCAACTCCTTCTTGAAAAACTTCACCAGAAGATCCTTCACCTCCATCTTAGGCACTCGATTGTCAAGAAGAGAGGCCAAAAACCGTGAGGAAATATGCATGTTGTCCCTCTCATACTCCTTTTGCTCGAGGTGACCAATTCCCAAAATCATTTTAACTATCACAACTGTGAGAGGATCAATGTTGAGAAAAAAATTCTTTAACCTTTGATCCATTATCTCATGAAACACAACCTACCTTGACGTTGCAAGCAAAGAGATTAGGGTGTCAACTCCAAACCTTGCCAAACCCTCCACCGAAACTGCTATGATAAACTTCGAGCACCTGGCCATTGACATCCATAGATGACTCCAGAAGTCGAGCCACTAACTAGCTCACCACCATTAACTAAACATCAAGACTTAAATTTTTTTACTATGTTGCACAATCGTCACCTCCACTCATTAATATAGCCCGTGATCGCCAAGCAATTCCATCGTCACATGAATGAGAAATAATTTGTAGGCAATGCAAGTTGTCCTTGCACTAGTGATTCCATCTTATAGCCCTGAGTTCGTATGTGAGGCCTTCCTTAGAAAACGTGCTCAAACTGTCTACCATCATTACTAGTACTCGCCTTGAATGAAGTCACTAACCTTTCACACTAGCTTCCATCTCAACACTAATCACCCCTGTGTGGATGCCACTCATCTCGAACAGTTGAAATCCCTCCACCAGCTTGGAGGGCCACCCTCCCAACCGCCCATGAGATTCACACCATAGGTTTGCCTATCACTTTTTTGTTAGGGCCAACAACACCCATGTTGGATAGGAGATCAACATCAATATTCCCTTCCCTCAATATATGATTTTTCATTACTTTTTCAAAACCTTCCAACCAACTTAGAGCAACCTCTAACTTCTCACCCAGCTTCCAATTCAAAATTTGTTTTATCCTTAAGGCATTGATGACTAAGGTGGAATCACCCTCAATTACTACCTTGCTCACTTTCAATTCTTCGCATAAATTTAGTCCGAGAAGTAAAGCTTGAAATTCGACTGCATTATGTGTCCCCTCAGAAAGGGTTGTCGCTAGTGACCCCAAGACGGACCCATTACTATCCCTCACAATGCATCCCACACTAGATGGACTGAGATTTTCCTTTGAAGCTCCATCAAAATTCAATTTCACCCAACCTGGATAAGGAGGCAACCAGGCCACCTTACTACGCTCTTCTATCATTTCCACACCCCTTGAGCCCACAAAGGTAGGAGCCTTAAGACCACACCAATTCTTCATCATCAAAGAATCCCAGAACGAGAATTTATGCCCTTTGGAGTTCATCTCTTCCAACCTTGCATTGAAACATTCCACTATGCTAGCCTTGGTTTTACTTTGCAATCTAGGAATTGACATTTCCTTATCATGAAAAATCCTCCTATTCCACTCCTTCCAAACTTCCCATAAACAATTGAAGGACTCATCAATCATAGATCTCCGAACAAATATTATTTCAAGGGAGATGGCCAAGAATTAAACAATGTTAACAAATTTTTGGGGAAGGTTGTTTTCCATTGCAGTTTCAAGCACAACCACTCCCAAACAACCTGTGAAAACTGACAATTTAAAAGTAAATGATCCTCTTTTTTCTCTGCTCTTTTACACAAAGGGCACCTAGAAGGTCCATGGAAACCTAACTTTGCAAACCTATCCCTAATCAACACCCTACCTTGAGTTTCTACTCAGGTGAATATGCCAACCTTGGGAAGGCAAGCCCTATTCCAACATAAATGAGTCGGTAGGCTTGGCTCAACAACACCTGAAGATGCACAGATAGCATAATCAACCTTTGTAGAATATTCCCCTTTGGCTAAAGATTCCATCCAATTTTATCCTTTCCTTGTCTCCCCCATACACATATCCCCTTCAAGACCTTCTCAAAGGCTTCAACGTCTTGATCTTCTAGACCCAACTATCTAGGAGATTTCCAACGGTAACAACCATCCTTAAGGAAAAAGGGGTCTTCAAAGAAGTCCCTTACCTTATCTCCCCAAGCCTATTTAGTTTTTTCCATAACCTGAGTAAGGGAAGGATCCTCTACAAGAATGGGGAAGCCTTCCTAGGAGTCCTCCCAGAATAGTGCATCTCTACCATCTGTAACCTCCCAGGTTAAGTTTAATCCAAAATGATATCTCTAGCACTTCTAATGAAGTTCCAAATGTGAGAACCGCTAGGAAGAGATTGAACCTTTGGAAAAAAAAATCTTCATTATCTAGGTATTTGGCCCTCACGATTTTAACCCACTTTAGCTCCGGATGAGAATAAATAGACCAGGCCAATTTTGCCCCAAAAGCCTTACTTTGCAAAAACATTTTTTTTAACCCCGCACCATCTTCTTCCCTTCTTTTGCACACCTTTTGCCACTTAATTACTAGAAACTTCTTCTAATCCCCACTCCCATTCCAAAAGAAATCTGTCATTGATCTATTTAAGGATTTGCTTGCACCCATCAAAATTGATAAGTAAGAAATCATGTATATGGGAAGAGCAACAATGAAAAAATTTACCATTGTCAATCTTCCAGCCCAAGATAGCCAGTGACTCTTCCATGAAGAAATTTTGTCTTTTACCTTTTCTAACAGAGTATTCCAAGTACCTCCATGTTGAATTCCTTTAGCTAATGGTAGTTTAAAAAAATATATTAAGTTTTGGGCCTTAGTTGTTGGCACTACAGGCAAGAAGCCCCACCATTTCACCAAGGAGCCTCCCCTTAACACCAAGCTAAGTAAGCTCCATTGTTGACGTAGTAGAGAGCGACCCCATGAGGTTTGAACCTTGCCTGTTGGATCTATAGGCAAGAAGCCCCACCATTTCACCAAAGGGTCGCCCTCGAAGTTGTTTTTGTTCTTACCTCTTATTAGACCAACTATTTATTTTATTGCTAATTGATTCTATGCGAGACATTATGGATTGCATGATTGAGAAAGGGTGGTCCTATGGAATTTTTTTCCTATAGGATCTTTAAACCTTGCAATTAACTCCTCAAGTTCTTTTCTATTATTTTAAATTTTACCTAATATGTTTTCTTGTGTTCCTAGAGGATGAGAAGGAATTATAGTAGGTGTTTGTTGAGGTTTTTCTTCAAGAGGGATTTCATGATGAGTTGAATTGGGATTTTCAAGATTTGGGGGTGAATTGCCAATTCTTAAAAATTAAACAGATTTTAATTAAAAAAAATGAATATTACCTATTTAATACAATTTGATACTAAAAAACTAAAAAAAATTACTCCTTTGACCTCCTCGATGTCTTGGCAGCATTTTGGTGAAGATTTTGCAGAGTTTTTTGTGCAAAAATGAGCTTTTCAAGAACATGAGCACACTTTGGAGGGTTTATAGGTTGTGGGCTGACTATTAAATATAGAATAAGGAATGTTTTTACTTTTTATTGCTTATTAAAGGAATAATGCAATTGCATTATAACACACTTGTGTTATTTATTTAATGAGCAATAATGTGAGTTTGTTATATAATGACCCCATTATGACTTTGATGGGGCCAAAAAGTGGGGTGGATACTTTTTGGCCCCCCATATTTTTTCACATGCTTGATAGAGGGAGTGAGGGGAGATAGAGACAAGTAGAGAGGGAAGGGGAGAGAGTTACAAAGAGAGGTAAAGGGAGAGAGAGTGACAAGGAGAGATAGGGAAGAATGGAAAGAGAGAGGGATATGTAGGTAATGAGAGAGAGGTAGGGTGGGAGGGATAGAGAGTGAGTGGAGATAGAGAGAAGTAGAGAGGGAAGGGGGGAGATAGGAAGATAGGAGAGAAAGAGAAGAGAGATATGGATAGGTATCTAAAGGGAGAGTGGGGAAATGAGGGAGGCATGGAGTGAGGTAGGCAGAGAGAGAGAGATGGAGAAGGGATATATAGAGAAGTAGAGAGGGGAGAGGGAGGGAGAGGTAGATATAAAGAGGTAGGGTGGGAGGGATATAGGGAGAGGTAGGTATACATAGAGGAAGATGGAGATGGTAGATAACGAGAAGTAGAGACAAAGATAGAGAGGTAAGGTGGGAGGGATAGAGTGAGAGGTATCCTCCACTCACCTTCCATCTCTCTACCTACCTCTCTAGCAATAAATTTTAGTGTATATTTAAGACAATAACATTATACTAGTTTCATAAGGGTGAATGCATAAATGAAAATGACATTTTTCTATTTAATCTATTTTATAATTGAGCAAAAAACTTACAATTTGAATAGCATGCATCTAACAATCTCCATTTTTGAGCCATTGTGTTCATATTCACATTGATATTCATTATTCACATTGACATTAGACTTGCACATGCTTAGGCTTATTTTTCACATATAGCACACATTTATCACAACCCAATTTCTTACACATGTGACACTTTTGGCATTTGATACATTTGGAGAGCTCATTGATTTGTGATGATTATCTATACACGATGCACATTGACACATCTTAGGATGGTCACATGTGCTATTCATCACTATTTTTTATCATTCATTACACATGTGGGTATGTATTACTTTATCATTCTTTGTTCATGAGAGATTCTTGATAGACAAAGATACACATGTGTCTTCATGTTTATATCTTATTGCACATATTATTCCATGCTCATATAACAACATGATTCACATTATCAGCTAGCACATGGTTTTTATTAGGTTATTTAGGGTTGTCTTAGTCCATTATATTACATGTTTCAACTATGATCTTATATTGATACATGTATTGAGTTGTGTTGGGTAGGATTATACATCCCCCCATTTTGATTGATCTACCATTGCCATATATTACACAATGAGGCATCATGACTTCCCTCTTTATATATCTCTACACCTTATTGCAACATTTTTCCCAAATAGAGCCTATTCATTGATATAAACATTCATGCTTACATCTAGCATTGTTGTGCTCACCTAATGCATTCACATATGAAGCAACCACTTCATGGCATTGATATGCATCAAACCTTCAGGCTATTGAGGGGCGTTTCACCTTCCCTCTTCATCACATTCAGGGATATTGGCCCTTGAACATGGTTCCCCTTTACATATTGTTCCTTCACAAACAAATTTATATTTGAGAGTATTGTATTTCTCCTTCACATATTGTTACATAGCTTCATGTCATTGTACTTGCATGGTTGTTATAATGCTTTCATGGATACATCTTTATATTTGGGAGTGCATTATGCTTTCCCTTTACATATTATTGTAGCTTCATACCATTATACTTACATGGGTATTCCTTGCCATTGAGGGCTACATCACCATCCTTTGCCCATATTGGGGATAATATTATCATTCCTTGATCCTTTCTCTATCCCATGTGATTATCATGTTTATCTTTTGATGCATTTATATTATAATTACATGATTTCTTTTACAATAATTGTTATATATTCTTCCATGTTCACATGATTACATTCTCACATGCTTTGGATACTACTTTTTCATGTACTATTTTTCTTCTTCCCACAATTCTTTATATCCTATGGATTTATCCTTGATTGTTAGTAGAAGAGTGGCTTAACCTATCACTAGTATATACATGTTTAGATTTGCATGCAATTAATGGTGTTTATAGAGGCTCAGTTTTAGTCATGGAGAGTACATATATAAAAGGAAAACCTATGTCATCATATTCTCACAAGGTTTGTTGCTTTATATGGACTCCATGATGACATCCTTTGATGTTTGAATATTTAATTTCATGTTGTTTGCAAGCACTACATAATTTTATATGCAAAATCATTCAAGTATTTTGATGCACCTCAAAGGTTTTGCGGGGGGGGTGGGCAGGGGGTGGGTGGGTGAAGGAGAGTATTTTGATACATAGACATATTGATAAATGGTATAATTTTGTGGAAAGTCAAGTCTTTGACCCTATATTTTTCTCCTACCCACCATGCATATTCTTATACATTCACCCATCATCCTCATACATTCAACTAGCTACTTATTCATCCCACCCTTGCATGCGTATTTCCATTAACATGTTATCCATTGTGATCTAACTCCTTTTGTATGTAAGAGCATGCTTGAAGATTGTTCTTTTTTATTATTTGTACACATTTCAACAATTTGAATTTGATTTAGGAGTACATCTTGTGACATACTAACAACCCTACTAAAATATTTATGAATATTGTAAACCTACAAGTAACAAGAATAGAAAAATCAAGACACATCAACGAAAATGTAACTTACAAATCACAAATTTATATCATAATTTTACCCCTAATCTCGAACCATTGTAGATTCCATTTCTATTTAAGCTGCCATATTTAATTACTCGTGACATATTATCATAAACACCAACTCTTAATAACTACTTACTTTAAATTAATTGTGCTTATGGCAATGCAAACAAGGAAAGATCATTTTCTCTTACAATGATAATATAGTCAAATCCTTCATAGTTTTCCGTGTCTTGCTCTTTGTAACATCAAACAAAGATAATTACAAAGCTTACAGTGGAAAGAACACCATGGAGAATTTGTGGATATTAGATCAATTATCACACCTCGGGATCTGATACATTCCTTAGCATGGGGTATTCTAATGGAGTATGGATTTATGCGTTATGAATTGTCTTCTTCTCAACTTCTGTTGCAGTGTTAGTTATAATGGACGTCTTCAGAAAAAAAAAAAAAAAAAGGTTTATATTTTGTGGCACGGACACTGTATTAGCACAACTTAAAATGGAAATTACAAAACAATTGGAGAGCTTGACGGGTATACAGGGCTACTCTATATTACAAATAGCCGAAACTTCAAAATATTTCTTTCCGAACACTTTAGTGTGTATACAAAGAATTCTTGATCAAGCAAGATCTTTAACCTGCTAAACAATTTAAAATTGTTATGTTACAACTCTCTATTCTTTTCAATCCTCAGTTGAACAGAATGTATATCTTTTTCAATCAGACCTCAAAAAGATGAGACTCAACATCCAATATGTGTATAGGAACGAAAAGAATGTCATGGAAAGCTCACAAGAATTGATATTGATCCGTATTATATACAGATGTAACTACAGTTCTAAAATGCTAAATAGAACTGATACAAAATTTATGGCCCAACTCCATGGTTTCTTAGTATGGTTTACTGTGGCACAAAACTCAGAAGTGAAACTCCATATGGTACGAAATTACAGTCTGTTTTGGGCCACTGCATCGCAAAGCTCATCCTCAACAAACAAAACTCTGTTTGTAATACTGCCTCTTGACCTCAAAATCTGATTTTGGTCTGGTAATTTTGCATCAGCATACTTGGCTGGAGTGTCCAGGTAAAACAGCAATGGAGGCATTTCCTTCATGTTTTCGAGAGATATTCTTGCCTTTTGAAATTTGCCCACTTGCTTTGGTGCATTAGGTGTTGCTGGCCTTGAAGATGAATTACACAAACTTTCGATTCCTTCCAAAGAGCTGCAAGCAATTCAATCAATGAAAGCATTAGAAAGAACACTCTTTAAAACCAGTTGTCCTTCAGATAAGGATGAAAAGCCAAAAACAAAAAGGCATTCACCTTGCATGATCTTTTGAACTTTCATGGGGTATCAAAGAATTTACTCTACGTTTAGTGGCTCGCACACGTACTGGTGTAGAAAAGTCAAAGTGCGTCTGTCTAGCAATTGCAACCTGCTTGACAGCACAGAGATATATCAGACTTGCAGGTGAACATTTTATTGATATATGAATGCAGTAAATGTTCAAGAGTTGAAGACATCATTAACATGTAATGAAATGAAAATGTAAAGATGGGTAATAATAAGAGGATTTACAGCTTCTCTGAATTTGCTTGATACGAGGCAGAGAGCCTTGAGTTCATCATGATGAAAATTACAAATAATTCGAACCTGTGAACAGAGTTACAGTTACAAGGTTACCTTCAATGTACACACAAGTCTCATGTTTATTTCTTCCCATAGAATGAAAACAGACAAATACCAGAAACAAATGTAGCAACTAGACCAAAACAACAGAATGCCTTGATATCTCGAGCGTATCCCTGTTTGAAACTTATTTTCCAACAAACACCAAATTCTTTCCTAGCTCAAGTCCCCGTTGAGTTCAATGCAAGATGCAGCTAAGCCCAAATAAGTTTAGAGAAATATGTAAATAGTGTTAAAGACTCTTTTTTCCTTCAAGGTCTCTTACACCTCAGTTAAAATCTATGGAGGTCTTCCATATACAGAGTTAACTATTCCTAAATAGCTCATGGGCTGATGGTATAAGGACAACTTAGGAAGTTTGGGCACCTGTATACTGTGTTCAAATCCCTTATGGTTGTCACTTCCTTAGCTTTAATCAATACCCCTCTAAAAGAAAAAGAAAAATCATGTTTCTCTTATATGCACCTGATAGTTAAATTTTTTTTTGAGTAAAATAACAAAACAGAGTTCTGCCACTACTTCATATCCATAACGAGATTTCTCAATTTACAAGCAAAAGAAAATGGCAGGCAGCCTGCCGGTCGTTTGATTGGGCAGCCTTCCTTCCATTTTCTTTTCTCTGAAAATAACAAACCTACATTCCAACAATTTTCTCTTTTCTCAGAATTACAAACCTACACGAATGATAAGCACTTCGAAAGAAAAGAAGACAGTAATTTAAAAGGGGGAAACTTACCAAGATATCCAATGGCAAGGATTCAATATCAGTTTCACTCGCCAAATTCACCTTTTCCCCAATAACAGGGGAAGTATTTCCCGCTTGGGTGAACAAACTTGTCCCTCGTAGTGAGAAAAAATCAGCAGATTTTTCATGAGAATCAAAAGAAGTTTCCGCAATCCGTTTCCGTCCTATTGTGCAGGTAGCGCTAGTCCTGGAAACCTTTCTTCCACCCCCCCTCCGCCTACAATTCCTTTTCTTGCCCTTACAACAGATCTTCATTTTCAAATCTTTTGCCTGCTTTAGCGTTTGTGCAATTCCCTATAACACAATTTCTACAGCCAAAAAAGCGCTTGAAAGGGACTAGGGCTTACTGCTCATCAAGGGAAGACCCCTGTAGCTAAGAAATTATGTAGAAGTCTATTTGCTTGACTTGCCAATAAATAATCAGTCCAAGATTCTTCGCTTTAACTACCTTAAATGAAAGTCATCATGTCCGGGAATGGTCTATCCGCTTTAAATTTTGCCTGACTGGCTCAAATTTTCTTGCATTTACGCTAGTCCTAAAGACAGACTGCAATTGGCCAATAATGGTGATGGCAATTGGCAAGCCCGGCATCTCAGCCGGAGCAATGGCGGCGCCAGCACCAAAGTTGGCAGAACTGAATGACCAGTTACCAATGGCGGCGCCAGCACCTTAATACATAATTCTGATTTACAGTTGCAACTTGCTTGTCGGTTTTAAAGCTCCCCCATACGACCTGCATATATGGCTCTGAAAACATCCACCTGTCATTTTATCGAACAATTGAGTGCCTTGTCTTTGTCTCTCCATTTTATAGTTTCGAATGTGTAGAGGTTGAGGAGTCTGGTTTTTCTCTCACCTATTGCTTTTGCATAAAGGTTTATAAAGCCTTTTAAAAAAATATATATTTTCAACATATCCGACCACCTCTGAATATAATTGATCCCTGGAAGCAAAATTCTGCTATAAGCAGTCGCCCAGATCAAACATACGATCCCAGAACCAGCTAGATGTATACCCATATCCTTTATATAATTCATTTTCAATCCTAATTTTATAAAAATATTTTCAAATATTTAAGATAATTCTAGTTTAGGTTCTAAAATAATATTAATAATTATTAAGAAGTAAGAATATATGATAAAATCTAAATTTACAAGCATTAACATTAAATATTAAGATTTCATGATAACATATAAATCTGCAAAAATCAAAATACATCAATAGTTTAATAATTATTTCAGGGCATGTTTTTATAGTAATCGTATTAAGAATTTGTTGGAAATGTTTTCAAATTGCAACCTCAAGGATGGTTGTCCTTGTATTGCGAGAGCATGGGTGGATCCTCATCCATCCACCTCAGGGTAGCGTACTTGAGAATACCTTCAAGCCCAAGAGCACTCATTCGCCTCCTGGGCCATGAACATGGTAGGATCTCAGGTCCACTCCATCCTTCAGTCCACCTTAGAGGTGCACCATCCTCCTTAATGAAGCTTAGGAGTACTCATTCACCTCCCAGCCCATGAGCATGGTAGGATCTCCAATCCATCCATCTCAGGGTAGCGTGCTTGATATGATCGGGGATATTTCAGTAGAAATTGAAGTGTCTCATTTCTCTCCATAATCAGCACCATCAGAAAGAGCTCGACGTCTTGATTTCAATGCAACTTGAACGGAGCGAAAAGGGGTCCGTTTGTGCAAGTTATGGCTAGTCAAACCTTGGGTCAAACTGGGATCAGAGGGCGTCTGAGAAGCAGAAAAAATGATTTCATCAAAAGTTGTCGAAGTTGGCGTCATCGCGAAGAGCTCGTTGAGATGATTCCAGCAATGTTTGTTTCGTCGAAATCCGACATCGTATGCTCAAGATATTGGCAGTCAAGGTTTCTATTGACTTGAAGGTACAGTGATGACGTTAGCATCCGTACATGATGACGTCAGCACATGTGCAAATCAAAGGTGGACCAATCCGCGGTTGACATGTGTCATCCGTATGATGACGTCAGCATGTATGTGGCAGCACAGTCATCGATCCAGTCAGCAGTCTGTACGCCACGTCATTATCCGAGTTAACATCCACGTCAGCATGTGAGTCAGCCGGTCTGGCGAATCGAGCTTGGACACGTGGCATGGTGAGTTGCGAAAAGTACAGTCAGCGTACACGTCATCATCACAGTTGGCATACACGTCAATGGTCTCAGCGTATTGGAGCTTTCCATGTGGCACCCTCCTGGTGCGACACGTGGCAACTGCATTTCCTCCCTCTCCGCGATGGATGTTGGTTTGTTTGTTTAAAAGTTGTTGGGGGATTCGAACCCCCAACCTACTGCCTGCTAACTAAGGTCTTTGCTGTTACACCGGACTCCACACGCTCTACTAAATATAGATCCGGGTTTGTTTTGTTATTTAGAAATTGGCATATTGCTATTTAAAAGCCAGCCGACGGGTTTGGAACCCCGAACCGACCGGGTATCAAAATATATACTCACCGTTTGACCACCGATAGGAGTTTAATATTTAGTGGAGTTTGTTTTTATTTGTTAAGGTTTTGTTGGCTGAACCTTAACCAAATGGCTTATTAAGCCATAAACATTTAAAACTACTTCTAACAATCTAAACCAAAAGCTAAATGGAGATATCAAAGGAGTTGTACGAGCTGTTAGAGGGGGTTGAACATTAATTTTGGTGGTTAAGCCTAATTAGGCTAATTTTATGTATAAAAGGGGGTGTGAGGTGAGAGTGAAGTTAAATTTTTTTTTCAAGTGATGAAGTCTTGAAGCTGAGGTGACGAAAGAGAGGTCTTGTGGAGATTATTTTTGAGTCATTCTTGCACGTTAGAGCGTCATTACGTACCGAAGTGCTTGAAGAATGGTTTTGGTGCAATTGTAATTGATTTGGAGATTAATCGGATCGGTCACTCTATTGGAGCAGACTCGGAGACGTAGTCACATTTGTGACGAACTCCGTAATCAAATGCTGTTTGCATTTCTCTTCTTCTCTCTCACCTTCTCTCAGTTTGTTAATTCCTTCATTTTGTTATTTCCTTAAGTTAATTTTGATTTAATTAGCTTGGAATAATCATTGTAAAAATTAAGCATTCAAAACGCAATTTAGTCTAGATCCTA